>PISX010001088.1:0-157451 GCA_004024625.1 Mellivora capensis | reverse complement strand
CCAAGTGTCACGGACATCAGCTCACTTACGGGGTCCTTTGCAGATGGCGGGTGGGCAAGGAGATGGGGGACGGGGGTGCTTAGAGAAGCCGGGCAGGTGGGAATCAGAGACTCAGCCTCTAGCAAGGGTAAAGAGGAGAGGCAGACCGCACCGTGAGAGCCTCTGCAGCTAAACCAGGTTGCTGGGACTGCAGCAAGACTGCAATGGAATAGAATTTTTTTTTTTAAGCCGTAAAACCCCCACCAAAATTTCCTCCAAACTTAACATTCTTTGCAGCTGAATGAACACACAAGGTGCACGCATGAAACCAAGACGAGAAAGAAAGCCATGGAAAAATAACAATTCCAACAGCATTTTAAAATTATTTTGCAAAATGTACCCCTGTGGGCGACTGACTCAGCTTTCCCTGCACTGCTCCGTTGGAAAGCCATGCGGGGAAGGACCTGGAAGAACTTCCTTGAGCCCAGAGTTTCCGCAAAGTGCAGGGAGAGGGGTGAAGCTCCTCAGAGGAGAAAGCTTTCTAAAACCCAAAGGAAAGGGGATCTCCCTGCCGGCTGCCGAAGGAGCCTGTGAAATGAGCTGATGTAGCATCAAGAAAGCAACACACCCCTCCCTGAGAGTTACCTCTTTCCTCTGCTCATCAGCTTTGCTGTGCTGCCCGGATGCCGGCAAGTTGCAGACTGCTGCTGGGGAGGCAGGACCCAAAATAAGAACTGTCAGCTGGGTCCCTGCACCGAAATGATGCCCGGAGTCAACGCTGCAGGCGGCGGGGATGGTCTCTCCTCCTCCCCTCCGTTTAATTTAAACCCCTGACACTGCAAGATGCCCGCTCCTACATCTCCGAAGAACCTCCTCCCTCCCCACACTTCCTCACAACCAGGTCCGAGGCTTTGCTCCACCTCCCGCATTTGCTCACCTGAAGATGCTTTTCTTGCAAAAAAAAAAAAAAAAAAGAACAAGAAGAAGGAAAAGACTGGGACTGCAGAATCCCTTAATTGCTTCCTCTCTGGGACCACATTTTGGAAAAGGTGGGACTTGCTCTGAAGTTTGGGAATTGGAGCCTGGTGCCCCGGAGGGAGCAGACTGACGGTCTGCTTTGCCTCAGATAAGTCCACACCATCACTTTACTAAAAAAAGACAGAGGAAGACCCAGGGTAAAGAGAATAGGAAAATTCCTCTCTGTCCACTGGCAAATTTTCAACAGTTTGGAAATGTCTCTTTTTCGCTTTCCTTCAAGAAAATCCCGTTTAAGAAATGTGTGTGCACGTGAAATGTACAAGATGGCCACAGAGTGCAAATTTTGTCCCAACATGCCTGTGATTCTGAAAGTTTCTGCCCCTTCCTCTCTGCAAGTTAGTCTCACTGGCGACTGACACAGGGACTTAATTGGGAAAATTCCAGGAGAGTGAAGCTCTTTAAATGCAGATATGGTTAAAATAGCGCATCCTAGTCTAATCCACAAGAGATAATGCAGGATAGATGAACCCAGAAGTTGGAGAGCGTGCAGGGAGAAGTAAGTATTCCCCGATTTTAGATTTAATGCCAACTCAGAGTCTGAGAAAGGACAATAAAGGAGAAAGTGGGGGGAGGGCCACTCAGTTCAGAGGAACCAAGTGCATCAATTCCATGTACGTTCATCACTGAAGGAAGACAAGGTGCGTGTGGCTTGTGTCTAAACAGACTAGGAGGGAAGGCTCTGCGGCCTGCGGCCTGCCTGGGACACACTCGGCCATGCTGCTGCAGTGCGCCACGGCCACAATGGACGCTGCATCCCCCACCTGCTGCCCTCACGCACCTGCCTTGCGCTGGGCCTTGGCAGACAGGTAAGGCTGTGCTGGGGGACAGAGCCAAGGACCTGCTGCAGTCGGTCTATTGTCCCCCAAACTGCACCCCCGGTGGCCATGGGGGATGGCCACAGAGCCGAGTCCGCCGAGTTTCCCAGTGGAGGGGACCCCAGTCCTTCCATTTCACAGACAGGAAAGCCGAGACCCAAGAAATGGCGGGGCCCCACCCCCACTCACCACCTGGCTGGTAGAGTACAGAACCTGGATTAGGATTTGGGTCTTCAGAATCTTTGTCCTGGGACCCTCCCCCTGCTCCTGTCATCACCCTCCCCTTAGGGGAACCATCTACATCTGTCACCTCCTCACATGACCTTGAGGGTTACTCTTCGCTTTGACCCCCAATTTCCACTCCCTAGATGATAGGCCAAGGGATTTTATGTCTTTTAGGTGGTGGTGGCAGTGGGGGTGGGGGGAGTACTGTCACTTTCTTGCCAGAGGCAAGGCCCTGCATACGGCTTAGGAAGGAAGGCAAGCTTTCTTCGGCATTCTCCAGTTTTGAGACCCAGAATATCATCTGTATTAGTCTGCTTGGGACTGCTGTCACAAATGGCCACAAATTGGAGGCTTAAAGCCATAGAGATGTATTGTCTCACAGCTCTAGAGGCCCGAAGTCTGAGATCAAGATGTTGGCAGGGTTGGTTCCTTCTGGAGGCTCTGGGAGATCATCCACTGTATGTCTTTCTCTATTGGGTTTGGTGGTGGCCCCCCAGTTCTGGGCCTTCCTCAGCGCACCCGGCCAGTCTCCACTTTCGTCTTCACACGGCCTCCTCCCTGGGTGTCTTGCTCCTCTTTTTGTCTTCCCTGCAATAAGGACACTTGTCATTGGCTGTAGGGCCCACCCTAACCCTGCATGGCCTCATCCTGAGATCCCAAATTGTACCTACAAAACCCTTTTCTTCAAAGAAGGTCATCTTCACAGATTCCAGCAGGACAAGTCTTTGTGTGTGTGTGTGGGGGGGGGCAATCATTCAACCCACTACCTTGTCCATGGAAGGCTTCCCAATGAGAACCAGTCGTGATGAGATGTGATGCCTGCCCATCCCATCTCAGTCTTTAAACGATGCCATAACTGGGTCCTTTTGGTTAGAAGTGAGTAGCTACATCTGTGGAATGTTCTCTGGTTGTGTTGGCTTACTTAATTCTTACACCAGCCCTCGGAGGCAGGTACCGTTATCATTCCCCATTTCACAGTCAAGGAAACAAGGCACAAAGAGGTCTGGGTCATGCAGCTATGTGGCAGTGGCAGGAAGTAGGCTGGTGGGCTTCAGAATGTGTGTGCTTAGCCACACTCCTGTTTACTTGTGCGGGGGCTGCGGACCCCGCTCTCTCAACCTGACACCATTGATTTTCTATCCAACCCACACCTCGCGTTTGTGTCTTTTGCAAATACTTACTTATCGGGCATTTCTGGATGTGTGCTCTGTGCTGATCTACCTTCGGACACCACTCTTTGCTGTCCCTACCTCACATAGGACACATAGGACTGTGCAGGGGAGCGTGTGGGGCCGGTCGTCCCAGGAATGGAGGGGTGTTGTCTCCACACATCTCACTTAGTCACTAGTGATGTGCAGAACACCTGCCAGGTCCGTAACGAACATGAAACATGCATTCGTTTTTATTTTATTTTATTTTTTTTAAGATTTTATTTATTTATTTGACAGAGAGAGAGAGGTCACAAGTAGGCAGAGAGGCAGGCAGAGAGAGAGAAGGAAGCAGGCTCCCTGCTCAGCAGGGAGCCCGATGCGGGGCTCAAGCCCAGGACCCTGAGATCAAGACCTGAGTCGAAGGCAGAGGCTTAACCCACTGAGCCACCCAGATGCCCCCATGCATTCATTTTTAAATCAATAGGAAAGGAGCACCTGGGTGGCTCAGTCGGTTAAGCATACGTCTTTGGCTCACATCATGATCCTGGAGTCCCAGATGGAGTCTGCATAGGGCTCTCTGCTCAGTGGGGAGCCTGCTTTTCCCTCTCCTCTGCAAACCTCCCCCCAGCCCCGCTTGTGCGCTCAAATAAATAAATAAATAATCTTTAAAAAAATCAATAGGAACGAAGAAACTTAGGAACCACGGTTGTTTTTTTGGAACTGACAACATTATGGGTCCTGCGTTTTACCTCGTCTTTCCCATGCTATTTTAATAAATCTGTTGATTCTTTCTCTTTTTTCAAGAACAAGCTTTAACACATAATAGATTTCTCCTTGGCCCCTAGGTCCCTGTATCTTTGGCATACAAATGACCCTGTTGACTGAGACCTTGGAAAAAAATTTTCAGGGCTCTGGTTCCTCATTGGGTCTCCCACGCTGGCCCAGAACCTCGTGCACACACGGGCGGGGGGGGGGGTTGTTAAGGAGGGGGTGGAAGCCTGATGCTGCCCGTTTCCTTCCCTGACAGCCTCCTGTGAAGTTAATAAGCAACAGCTCTCTTTTATGTCCTGTGACAACAGGCGGAAACTGGGTGATACCTAGGGAAAGGGTTCTAACCGGCTGACGTCCTAAAAAATTAATCGAGAGTTGATTTCAGGGTCTTTCCCTTTCTGGGAGGAGGTACAACTTGAAGGGCTGGGCGGGTGCTGGCTGGAGATAAGCTGCCGATCGGTATCTGACTCAAGAGATTCCCTACATCTTAACTCATAAAAAGTCCCTCGACCTTCCGAGAGCCAAACATCTGGGTTGGGACCAGGGACGTCAACGTGCCACCGTGGTTTTCCTTTCCGGATGAGTAAAGCCTTCTGTGATGACTTCCATGTGCTTGGGCGCGTTCCTTCCCAACACAAAACCACCATCGCCAGGGAGGGGGTAATGGGAGGGCCGGCCGTCTGTTTTCCACAGGAGATAAAGGCTTTTCCGGCTTGACTCTCGTACCCCGGGTGTGCTGATAACCGCCCGGAGCCGTTCATTCTGCCCAGAGCAATGCTGCGTGAGGGCACAGGGATGACAAAGCGAGATGTCATCTTCTTCTGATTAGGACCGACCTTTGCACCTCAAATAGTGACATTTTGCCTTTGTCTCCTGCTTCTTCGTTGTCAGCGATCCTACGGCAGCCTCCTACCGTCCCCACCCGCCTCCGGGTATATTTGAACAGAATCATAAATGTGCGAATATCAGCTCCGCCAGCTTACAGAGGGACTCCGTGGGTATTCGCTCTTGTTCGTTTAAAAAGTGTTTGCTGAACACCTACTGTGTGCAGAGCAGTGGAGAGACGCAACGTCTGTCCACCCTGGGCTGAAAGTGAGCTTGCGCAGCACGGATGGTTAACCTGCCTGCTGGAGGTTCACGGGCTGAGGCTGACACGGGGCTGTCCGTGTCGGACAGGAGAGAGAAGACTGGAGCTGCAGAGGTCTGATAGGGATAAAAAATATTTCCAGATAAAAAATATTTTCCAGTGCAAGGAAGCATTCCTGGGGTGACCACCCTGGTTATGGAACCCACATCTTTTGGTCTGTGCCCAAGTGTCCCCTCTCCGAGAGTCCTTCTTCCCTTCTTCCAAACAGCACACCAGCAGCACCCACTCACCCTTTCCTTGCCCCGCTTTACTTCTCTTCTGAGCTGGTCTATCGTGCCTGGCTCCGTACACTTACTGACCGAAATGCCACCTCCCCCAGAGCAGAGAAGCTGGCTGTCCCCTTGCTGCCGCGGCCTCAGCACCACAGCAGTGCCCCGCGTGCAGGAGAAGCCGCAGACATCTCTTTTTCCATCCGTGCCTGGTGGAATTCTTCATCAATTCCAGGCACACCTGTGACCTCCACCACTTGGGGACTTCCGGTGTCCCTGCGTTAAGGAACCTCGGCTCCCCAGAAGCCCGAATTCTGGCTGCTCAGATCATGCCCTTGGGAGCCACCCCTGCCATTCCCAACGCGGAAGGAGCTCTCCTTCTCTCTGGGCACAGCCGTTCCGGGCGCCCCTCATCTTAGGGTACCTGCGAACGCCTCCCTGGGGCCCAGGCCCACCTCCCCTAACCCCCCCCTCCTCTTGGCTGTTCTCCTTCATGCTGGGCTCCAGCAGCACAGCTTCCTTTGTTTTGTTTTGTTTTTTTTTTTTTTTTTTAAATGCCCCTTGCAGGGGCGCCTGGGTGGCTCAGTCGGTGAAGCGTCTGCTTTCAGCTCAGGTCATGGTCCCGGGGTCCTGGGATCGAGTTCCGCATCGGGCTCCCTGCTCAGCGGTGACCCTGCTTCTCCTTCTGCTTGTGCTCTTTCTCTCTCTCAGACAAATTAATGACTAAAATTTTTAATAAAAAATAAATAAAATGCCCCTTGCAGTTTCCTCCCTGGAACTTTCCCCAGCCGGCCCCTTCTCACCTGTCCCCCACCCTTGGAGCCTCTTCCGACCGGTGCCTGTGTCCCTGCTCCTCAACCCCTCCCAGACGGTCCCCCAGCCTGGCACCGGCCACTCTGGTCTGCCCTTCCTTTAGCCTTCTGCCCCCCTCGCAGGGAGGACGGTGTTCAGGGCTGAGCTCCCGGACACCAGGAAGGACAGCAGTAGTGGTGGCAGTATCTGTTGGAGGAAGGGACCAGCTGCTGCGTCCAGTCACTCGGCCTGCAGCTGTCTTTCCAGGGCCCTCTGCTTGGTCACCTGCACCAATTTCCTGGGGCTGCTGTTAGCAGAGCGCAGCCTGGACAACAGGAATTTATATTCTCGGTTCTGGAAGCTGGAAGTCCGAGATCAAGGCGTCGGCAAGGCCAGTCTCTCCTGAGGCCTCTCTCCCTGGTGCGCAGATGGCCGTCCTCTCTCTGGGTTCTCGCGCAGTGTCCCTCTCTGTCCCAACCTCTCGTCCGCTAAGGCCACCAGCCGGACTGGACCAGGCTCCCCCTTACGGACCTCCCGGTCACCTCTTGAAAGCGCCCATCCCCCGTTTAGCCACATGCGAAGGTGCTGGAGGTCAGGGCCTCAGCGTGTGAATTTGGGGAGACACATAACGACACCCACACGCCCCGCTGGCATCACCCACCCTGGCCGGGTGTTTGTCTTCGTGCTTTCCCGTGACCTCAGCGCTCAGCCCCAGCCTCCTCCGCATCCCTGTTGCTCATACTTTGCTCATAGAAGCTTCCTCCTTAGATCTTTGTTTCTCCCGTTTCATCACCCGGTTGCTCAGCCCACCGCACGGCAATTTCTGCGTTTGCTGAGGGCGGACTAAGGGCCAGGCGCTGCCCCCTCACTTCCCCCATTTAAGCCTCACGTAACCCATGAGGCAGCTCTAACATGTAGGCAGGCATCTGAGCCCACACAGGTCCGATGAGTTGCCCAAGGTCACAGGGCTGAAAGTGGGCGGGAGACGGGGGCATGAGGTAGAACCCAGACTTCCAGCTGCAGGGCACACGCTCTGAACACTGTTTGCCCACAGGTCACCAGGGTACGTCATCAAGGAGGAGAGGGGCAGCACAGACAGGCCTGCTCAGAGCAACAGACAGGGCTCCTAATAGACTGACAACCAAAAACGATAAGAAAACGTTATGAAGACCGGAATAAGAACGAAAAGCACAGCCCTCTGGGTCCATTTCACAGAAGGGCTAATAGCCCTACACGCCTCAGTAGGCCCCCGAAGCATCGCTGTACACATCATCATGAGTAGCAGCAGGAAAAGAGTCTGTTCCATTAGTGCTGGCAGAGTTAGCAAATAAAAATGCAGCACTCCCAGTTAAATTTGAATTTCAGATAAACAACGAATTATTTTTTTAGTATGAGTAGGTTCTATGTAATAGTTGGGACATGCTTATACCAAAGAGTTGTTTGTTGCTTATCTGAAATTCAGATTTCCTGGGTGTCCTGTATTTTACCTAGCAACCCTCTATATTCACTACCTGCTTGATTTAGAAAGGCAAGAGGGAGTGCCTGGGTGGCTCAGATGGTTAAGTGGCTGCCTTCGGCTCAGGTCATGATCCCAGGATCCTGGGATCAAGCCTCGCATCATGCTCCCTCCCTCTCCCTCTGCCTGCTGCTCTGCCTACTTGTGCTTTCTCTATCTCTCTGTCAAATAAATAAATAAAATCTTTTAAATAAATAAATAAATAGGCAAGAGAGTGTGCAAGACCTCCTGGAAAGATTTTCTTCCAAAAGGGTAACAATAAAACGACTGGTGCTTAAGTGGTCCTTTATGACAGATGGGACAGATAAGAACTGTGTAAATGGCAAAAGCTGTAAATAAACAGACAAATAAAATGGACCATTTCTTTCTTTCTCTCTCTCTCTCTCTCTCTCTCTCACACACACACAGAATTCCAGAGGTCAAAAGTCTTGGGATATCTTCACTCCACTTGGTGACCAGGGACCCGAGTTCCTCCTACCTTTCTCTTCTTCCACTCTTGCCTTCCAGTCTCACGGTTGCCTCATGAGCCAAAAGAGTTGCTGAAGCCCCGATTGTCACATCAACATTCCAGGCAAGAAGCAATTTGCTGGCGGAGGAAGAATATGAAAAAAAGCACATGCCAGCAGTCTGTCCCCCTTTTCATCAGTTCTGACAACTTTTGCTTACATCGCACAGGCCAGAACATGGATATGTGGCGGCTGTATTTAGCAGCAAGAGAAACTTTAAATGCAGTGTTGTAACTGTGTATGTTGCCGCCCTGAATAAAATCAAGGGTCTGTTACTAGAAGAAAGGGGGAGTGTACACTGGGTAGGCAAACAGGCTCAGTAGAACACCGCGTCCTCTTTCCTCATTCATTAGAGCACCTGGCCTTTTCTGCAGGAGGGCGGGAGGGGCTCACTTTTTAAAAATATGGGCAATTTTGGGACGCCTGGGTGGCTCAGTTGGTTGAGCGGCTGCCTTCGGCTCAGGTCATGATCCCAGCGTCCTGGGATCGAGTCCCACATCGGGCTCCTTGCTCGGCAGGGAGCCTGCTTCTCCCTCTGCCTCTGCCTGCCACTCTGTCTGCCTGTGCTCACGCTCTCTCTCTCTCTCTCTGTCTCTCTGACAAATAAATAAATAAAATCTTAAAAAAAAATAAAATAAAATAAAAATATGGGCAATTTTAACATGGCTACTGTTTCGTTTTATAGACTTTTCTGGTTACAGTTCTAAGCCACCAAGGGCACAATTTAATATAATGGAAGAGTAATAAAATAAAGCAGCAGATTGACTTTTTATGTCTAAAATCTAATTTTAAAAGAATCTTTTTAAGGAAAAGAATAAACTCCTTGAAGAATAAATACCTGGTTTTCTGTGGCTCTCCACACTTCCCATCCTTAGACCTTCACGATCTGTTGGAGCTCTTACCCGTGACTGGTGTTTTGGAGCAATTTTCTCGGCCCCCTGAAGACACTCAGTGATTCGCACGGGTCCCTGAAGTTCTGCTGAGAATTTTTCACCTTTAGATTTGGTATTAAGCAAAACTCTTAAAAGGTGAGAGAAAGAAATCCTTGCTTTGCCTGCCATCTTTGGTCATGAAAAGCGTGTGGAGCAGGGCAGTATATGGGACCCTGGCTCCCCTCAGTCTTTAGAGGCCACGATTCCCCATTCCAGAGTGAGGTGTGGGCAGCTGGACCACTTTGCATCCGCTGCTTTTGGGAAGAAAAAGTAGGCTGCCCATTTGAGGTCAGGGAAAGAATGTTTTCAGGGGTCAGCGTCTTGTGAGTATCGCCCCCTGGTGGAGGAGTCAGGGCTTGTCTTCTCTTTCCCTCCGGCCCACTGGAGGGATCTTTCTGGAAAGAGAACTCAGAGGACCGGCACAGGTCCCCAGCGCCCGGATGCAACCCTCGCCTGAGCTAGCCAAAGACGGGGAGGGGGCGCCTGCCTAAAGCAGCCCCTGGCAGTGACATTCTTTGCCTGACCGTGGGTCTGAGGAGGGAGCTACCGCAGACCCGCTGTGGGTCTGGGAGGGTCCTTGGCTCCTCCCAGCCAGATGAGATGTGAAGGCTTAGAGCAGGACCAGAGGATGAGTTCAAATCTCCAGGGACTGGGGCTGGAATTACAAATAACAAAGGATGAGCCAGAGGAGGTGTTTTCATAGGAAACAAAAGAACAGCAGGTGTAAGCTCTTCCTTGTTAGAGTCTCCAAACAGCCTCCAATGTGGCAGGTTGTAGATGCCTGTGTCATGCCTATCCTTGACCTCCCAGTCCAGGTAAACCTCACCTGCCCCCTTCTGGGTCTTCTTCCTGCCCCAGCCATGATTCTGGAAGAGGTAGGGACTGCAGCTAGCAGGTGGAGGTGTGCACCAGCCCTGCCCCCCACCCCCAGGAGCTGGGGGGTATTTGGGGTTTTGATTAATATATGGGACTGGACATTTAAAATCCCGGCAGGAGAGAGAGGCCAGAAAAGTCAGATTTCATCCTCCAACTCCATCCCTGGGTGGAGTTAGAACACCCCAGCAGGTCGGCGACTGGAAGTTGTTTTCTTTTGCACCCAGTAAGCCCCACTGTTCACCAGCTACACACAAAAGCTTTAAGACAAGTCGGGGCTGATGTCCCAGTTGAAACACAATTAGCATGTGCATTAAGTAGGGCTCCATTTGCTCGAACCGCCTACCCTCCAGATACCCGTTTATGTGGAGCTGCACTCATTAGGGCTCTATTTGCAATTTGGGTTTCTTCAAGTACCTGAGAGCCTCGTTCTAACATTACCCAGCATCCTGGAGCTTAATAAACTCATTTGGGGGCCTCCTCCACATGGTGCTTAATTCCAGGGACATTAGGAGGGCATCACTGTCATCCTACCCAACTGCATGGGTTCTGGGAATGTCGTGTTTCAGAGCCCCTGGCACGTGTTGGAATTTCATGTGCCTTTTTTTTTTAGATGTCTTTTTTTTTTTTTAATTTATTTATTTGGCAGAGAGAGAGGGAGCGCAGGCAGATAGAATGGCAGGCAGAGGCAGAGGGAGAAGCAGGCTCCCTGCTGAGCAAGGAGCCCGATGTGGGACTCGATCCCAGGACGCTGGGATCATGACCTGGGCCGAAGGCAGCCGCTTAACCAACTGAGCCACCCAGGCGTCCCTTCATGTGCCTTTTGATTTAGTAACGGGGACTTACACATGCTCAACACTCTCCCTTACTGGACTGGTCATTGAGGCAAAGTGTCTGACTTAAGCTAATATGTATCTTTTACAATAAAATCGCAGCCAGACAGGCGTTGTTGGGGCATTGAGACGAACAGGGAACAGTGGGCCAGGGTCTGGTCCCTTGAAGAAGTTTCCGTTTCTGCTGCATGAACATTGGCTGCTGTCCCAGCTCTGGTGGATGTCAGCCTCTGGGATAAACCTCCATGTGTCCAACCCTCCCAGACAAGAGTAAAAAGATGACTGGGTTGTCCTAATCCTGGGGTGCCGCAGAGATATGGGGCCACTGGTCAAATGATACCACCCAAGCCACATGCCTCTCAGCTCCTTGTCCATGGGATGCTGCCCTGATGTATCTTAATGTTTCTTTTTGGTGATTTTTAAAATTGTGACAAAGTATACATAACATCTGCCATTTTAATCACCATTGAGCATACAGTTCCGTGGAATTAAACATTCACAATGTTGAGGAACCATCATCACCATCCATCCCCAAATTTTTTTTCATGTTCCCCAAACAGAAACTCTGTCCTGATTAAATGCTACCTCCCCATCTCCCCCATCCTGGTCCTGGCAACTGTCATTCTGCTTTCTGTCCCCTTGAATGTGCCTGTTGTACGTATCACGTGCAAGTGGAATCACACAACATTTGTCCTTTTGTGTCTGGCTTCTTTCACTAAACATATGCATCTCCAGCATTCATCCACATTGTAGTAGGTGTCAGAATGTCCTTCCTTCCCATGTCCAAATACCATTTCGTTGTGCGGACAGAGCACCTTTCATTTCTGTTCATCTGTCAACTGACACTTGGGTTGTTTCTACCTTTTGACTGTTGTGAATAACACTGCCCTGAGCATTGGTGTACAAGTCTCTGCGTCCGTGCTTTCAATCCTTCGGGGTATATTCCTAGAAATGGAATTGCTGGACCTTATGGTAATTCCTTTTTTTTTTTTTTTTTTAAGATTTCATTTATTTATTTGTCAGAGCCAGAGAGAGGGAGAGAGAGAGCACAAGCAGGGGGATAGGGAGAAGCAGGCTCCCTGCTAAGCAGGGAGCACAATGCAGGGCTCCATCCCAGGACCCTGGGATCATGATCTGAACTGAAGGCACATGCTTAACCCACTGAGCCACCCAGGCGTCCCATCATATGGCAATTCTATGTGGAACTTTTTGAGGAACCTCTGAACTGTTTTCTGTAGCAGCTGCTCCATTTTGTATCTGTACGAGCAGTGCATGAGAGTTTCGTTTTCTCTACATCCTTACCAACACTTGCTTTCCCTTTTTTTGGTTGGTTTGTTCAATGATAGCCTTCCCAGTGGCTGTGAGTGGGCTCCCACTGTGGTTTTGATTTGCATTTCCCTAAAGACTAATGATGTCGAGCATCTTTTCATGTGCTTATTGGTCACGGTATACCTTATTGTCTGTCTTCTTTTGAAATGCCTGTTCATAGTCCTTTGCTCATTTTTGAATTGGGTTGGGTTTTTTTTGTTGCTGAGTTGTAAGAACTCTATCTTCTGAATATTGATCCCATATCAGACATACGATTTGCAGAATCTTGTCCCATTCTGTGGGTTGTCTTTTCCCTCTCTCAACAGTGTCCTTTATTTAATGCACAACCAAATTGACTTTGGGCATAAGTTTAAAAAAGAGTTGATCTGATGAAGATCTGCCAGAGGACAGTTTTGTTATATTGATTAATTCACCCATTTATACGTGTGTTATAGAGAGCATTTAACACAAATATGTGCTAAAGAGGAGTATGCCTGGGTGGCTCAGTCAGTTAAGTGTCTGCCTTCGGCTCAGGTCATGATCCGGAGTCCTGGGATAGGAACCTGCATCTGGATACCTGCTCAGCAGGGAGCCTGCTTCTCCCTCTCCCTCTCCCCGCACTCATGCTCTCTCTCTCAAATAAATAAATAAAATCTAAAAAACCCTAAGTGTGTGCTAAGGAGAGCCTGGTGCTGGGCGTTACAGAGGTCAATGTTCATAAGATAGAGTCGCCACCAGGCAGTTTGCTCTCCAAGTGCTTATAGGGTAGTTGACAAGACCTTTCCCATGAAACAGAGGCCAAAGAACAATAACAATAGATATTTGCAAGTGCTGGATGATCCTTTCAAATGTGTGAATTCTAGCCTCAAAGGGGGGCTGGTCAGGGAGAGGCCTCAAGCCCTTCATCACCTGCCCCAAACCATACAATCAAATTTCTCACCAGTGATCAGTATTCCCACCCTCACAGCAGATGCTCTGTGACATCTAAGTTATCAAGACTCAAGAATATTCCCTTAGGTGTTACACCATCCCCTGCTCCTCTGGTCCCTTACCAGGTCACCATCCCCTGCTCCTCTGGTCAGAACCTGACCTTACCAGGTCAAGGTTCTATTCCAAGGAGAGACTTCTTTATAGCTTTGGGACAGACATCCATCTCTCTTATAATCCCCCAGAGCCTTCCACTATAAGTTAGCATAGAAGCCACACTCCTCACCTGCGCCTTACAAGCCGTCTTGGGCCACTTCTGGCTCCGTGCTGGAGCCACATGGGCCTCCTCTCAGTCCCTCAGAGAGGCCACGTGCTTTCCTGCCTCGGGGACATTCCACCCCCTCATTCTGTTTCTCTGTGGTCATTGCGCTTGTCACTCTGTACTCACTCTCACCTCTCCCCACTGCACCCCTCCACTTGGAGTCCAGTGGAAGCTCCTTGCAAGTCTGGGCCTTGTCCACGGTTGTGTTCCCCGAGCTGACGTGTTCTGGCGTGGAGCACTGGAGTCATGTATGAGGGGTACCTTACCTGTATTTCCACGGCTGAAGAGGGAAGGAGAGGAGGGGGCTGGTGACCCCACAGCCATCTGAGAGCTGCTGGCTCCAAGAGGACCCCAACTTCCGGCCCCGGCCAGACTACTGCAGGGTCAAGGCTGGGAGAGGCAGACTGTGCCTGCTTCCTGGAGAAGCCAATGGAAAGCCAGCTTCTGTCTCGTGAGGTCCTGCTGACCATTCCATTTCCCGGCAAGGGTGCCCTGTCCTTCCCCAGACCCCAGGCTCATCCGTTGTCTGCTCCAGAAGCTTGGCTGTCCCCAGGCTGCATCTCCACTTGGCCCGAAGGATGTGATGCAGCTTTTGCTGGTGCAGAGATGTCTGGGGAGACTGCCAGTGCTTTTATCTTTTCATTTCATCTGCCAGCCCAGAGCTTTTCCCTGCTTTTGACTCTTGAAGCTTAAGGTAAGAAACATTGACCTTGACTACAGGGAGCCTCTTGCTTTGTTATTCAAGGTCCCCCGTCCTCCTAGGCCAGCTGCTCCCCAATCTTCTCTCTTCTTTTCCCTTGACTCCTGACCTCCTGGGCAGCCTCGGAACAAAATTTGGGATTCCCCCCACCCCCACCAAGATCTGGCTCGGACAGTTGCAAGCATTGCGGGTTTACCTCTCCTACCCAAGGGCTCCATGGTGCCTCCTAAGACTGCTGCCAAGGGGTGCTTAGAGGAAACACTCCCAGAGTGACTCACAGCTGTGTGCAAAGCAAAGGGGACTTTGACACCTGAGCCTGGTGACACTGGCCCCCCACCTTCCATGACATTCATTTGTCAGCATTTTTTAAGGATCCATTATTTGCCAGGAATTGGTCTGCTAGGGTCTGTCTCACTGGACTGGGCATGGACTTTGGTCACTTCAGTGTTGCACAAGCTATCCAAACAGATGTTTTCAGACTGTATCATGTAGACAGTCGAACAAAGCGGCCCAGGACGACCAGATAGCCACATGCAAACGAATGAAGTTAGACCTTCTTCCTCTCCCGCCATACACAAAAATCAACTCAACGTGGGCCAAAAGCCTAAATATCAGAGCTAAAACTGTTGAACTCATAGAATAAGTTGCAAGCGTAAATGTCCATGACATTGGATAGGCAAAGCCTCCTTAGACTACGACACCAAAAGTACAAGCAGCAAAAGAGAAAAACAGATCAGTGGGACATCATTACAGAATTACTCTTATGCTTCAAAGGACACCATCAAGCCAGTGAAAAGACAACCCATAGAATGGGAGAACATGAAAAGGTGCTCAGTGTTAAAAGGCATCAAGAAGACATAAATCAAAGCCACCACAATTAGATCCCGATTCACACCCATGAGGATGGCTGAGATTGAGAAGTCACTTAATAACAAGTGTTGGCCAGAAGGTGGAGAAATAGGAAAGCTCGGACACTGTCGGTGGGAACGTAGATTGGCAAGCCACTCTGCCAAGTGGTCGGGCCATTCCTCAAAAAGTTAATTGTAGAGTTACCGTAAGGCGGGCCGATTCCACTCCTGGGTGTATGTCTAAAAGAAATAAGAATGTGTCCATAGAAAAACATGTATGCACGCATTCATAGCCCATAACACAGATGTCCATGAACTGATGAATGGATAAACAAAATGTTGCCTCTCCATCCAATCAACTATTATTCAGCAATTAAAGGGATGAGGCCCTGATACACACTGCAACATGGAGGAACCTTGAAAACATCGTCTAGGCACACATTAGACACATGTGTATATCTAACACAAGTATATGCAAAAGTCACATGTTATATGATTCCACGTATATGAAATGGCCAGAGTTGGTAAGTCACAGAGATAGAGAGTAGATTAGAGGCTGTCTAGGGCTGAGACAGTTGGGCAGAAATGGGGAATGAGTGCCAGGAGATATATGGTTTCTTGTCGGGATGATAAAAATGTTCTAAATTGGTATTGGAGATGGTCCCATCACCTGGTGAACGCACTAAAAACCAGTGAATTTTACTCTGTGAATGGGTGAATTAGATAGTTCATGAATTATATCTTAGTAAAGCTATTAGTAAAAGGTTCTCAAGATCCTGGACAGTCAGGAGGATTTGAGAGTCTGGAAAGTGATCGTTTGTGGTAGGCAGAATAATGACTCCCTGAGGATCCCCAGGCTCTAATGCCTGGACCCTGGGAGAATGTCATCTTCCACGGCAATAGGGACTTTGCAGATGTGACTAAGGATATGGACTCTGAAAATGGGATATTGTCCTGGATTATTCGAGTGTGCCCAATCTAATCCTGTGAGTTCTTAAAGGCAGAGGCCTTAAAAAAATGGGCACCTGGATGAGGCAGCTGGTTAAGTGTCTGACTCTTGATTTCAACTTGGATCATTATCCCAGGGTCATGGGTTCAAGCCCCACGTTGACCTCCGTGCTCAGCAGGCAGTCTGCTTCTCTCTCTCTCTCTCTCCCTGTCCCCCTTCCTCTGCTCTTTCTCTCTCCAAAATAAATAAATTAATTAAAAAAAAAAAAAGGCGGAGATCCTTTCTCAGAAGGGTCAGAGAGATGAACCCAAAAAAGGAGAAATCAAAGCATTCAACCTTCTGTGGCTGGCTTTGAAGACGGAGGAATGGGACCATAAATCAGGGAATGTGGTAGCTTCTAGAAGCTGGGAGTGGCTTCAGCTGACAGCCAGCCAGGGAACAGGGATCTCAGTTGTAAGCCCCAAGGAGCTGACTTCTAACAGCATCCACATGAGCAAGGAAAGGGCTGCCTTAGAAAGGAACACAGCCCTGGAGCCCCAGGGTGTTAGCCCCCTGACACCCTTGCCGGACTTCTGATCTAGAGGGTTGTGAGATAACACATTTGTGTTAAGTCACTAAATGGGGGTACACTGTCATGGCAGCAGCAGAAAAACGGTGTGAAGCTACTTCATGTGGACTTGACGAAGCCAGTCTTTTAAGGGGGAGAAAAGTGCTGAGCTTTCTCCTTTCTCCTGCCTAGGGATGAAAAGATCTACTTGTGGCTGAAAATCCACAACACCTGTTCTCCCCCTCCCCACCCGGTGCAAAACGCCGAGTGAACGGGCAGAGCTGACTTAGTGAGTGGTTCTGAAAATAGAAACTGCAACGTGATTTTATTTCTAACTCCACAGACATCTCTTCTGAGTCATTCATCTTTCTGGGTCTCACTTTCCATGTCTGTGAAGCAGGCTGAGTTAACCCTGACTTCTGCCTACTCCCCAGTTTAGGAAGAGGAAAAAATCAGCTTCACGAAGAGAACTGGAGGGTGCTGCTGGAGAGGTGGGAAGCCACCAAGGCAGTCTGGGTCTCGGGAGGCCCCAGGGGGCATTGCTCCTTTCTTCTGGCTCCCTCCAGGGTGCTTGGGGCTCAGCTGGACCCCCGTGATGTAGCTTAGAGTGTCTTGTAGCTGCTGGGAGCACAGAAATGAGAAAAGCTTCAGGGAGGCAAATGTCAGAGGCCCAAATGGACAAAGTTTTAGGTTTGTGCGTTTGGGGGGAGGCAATACTCTTGCACCTGAATGAGACCAAATTGTTTGCATGATGAAAAGAATCCAGATCAGACTAGAAGTTTAGAGAGTCAGCAGGAGCCTGAGATAAGGACTTTGAAAGTGAGGGAGGAGAGTGGAGAAATGAAAACATCACAAGATCACTGTGTGGGAGTGGAAGGACCAGTGGGGAAAACAGAAATGAACATCCTGGGTTCATTTCACGACAGTCCTCAGACCCTGCCCCCCCACACCTAAGTGGGTGCACACATTTTCTTAATAAGCTGCTTGTAACTGGGGCACCCGGGTGGCTCAGTCGGTTAAGTGGCCAACTCCTGCTTTCAGCTCAGGTCATGATCTTGGAATGGCTGGATCAAGCCCCTGTGTGTGTGTTGGGGGGGAAAGTGGTCTGGGCTCAGCCCGGAGTCCGCTTCAGGATTCTCTCTCCCTCTCCTGCTGCTTGCAGGTGCCTGTAGTCTTTCTCTAAGATAAATTAATAAATCGTTTTAAAAAGGACTTGAGGGGTGCCTGGGTGGCTCAGTCAGTTAAACGTCTGCCTTCGGTTCAGGTCATGATCTCAGGGTCCTGGGGTTGAGCCCCGCATCGGGCTCCCTGCTCAGTGGGGAGCCTGCTTCTCCCTCTCCCACTCCCCTTGCTAGTGTTCCCTCTCTCGCTATCTCTCTCTCTCTAATAAATAAATAAATAAATAAAATCTTTTAAAAAATTAATTTAAAAAAAGAATTTGACTTGGCTATGGGATATTTTCTTTATTTAAGATTTTATTTATTTATTCGACACAGAGAGAGAGAGAGAGAGAGTGAGCACAAGTAGGGAGAGTGGGAGAGGGAGAAGCAGGCTCCCCACTGAGCAGGAAGCCCAATGTGGGGCTTGATCCCAGGACCCTGGGAAGATTATGACCTGAGCTGAAGGCAGATGCTTAACTGACTGAGCCACCCAGGCACCCCCATGGGATTAAAAAAAAAATGCCCTCAAGGTACCCACAGATCACCCTTGTGATGGTCGTCTTAGGGACCTGGGAAACATCCCCTGGGCTCAACTCGGTCTTTGGGCACCTGCCTTCTCCCATCTGTACCTCCCTTGGCCTCAGTTTACACAGCTGTGTGAGGCATGGTGCACGCAGGGTTACAGAACATGGGAAGGGCTCTTGGCCAAGAGTCCGAGCATTATCCAGACTTGTTTGGCCAGCCCTGCCCCAGACCCTCTTGCCTACTTCTAGCCCAGTGGGTACCTGGCTCCTTGACCCTCCACCCAGGTCCCACCCAGTATGGCCTTAGTTCTTCCTGAGGCCTGGCAGCTCCCTACAGGCCCCCAGATGGCCCCCTGGCCTTGGTTACAGTGGGGCCCCACCCCCTTCAGCTTCCCGGCCTTCCTGGAACCCTCTTGCCCAATATCCTGTGTGGTAATCATGCCTGTTGGCCCCGCTCAGCATTGCTGGCCACTGCCAAGTTCCCTCTGCTAGTTCTCGATGCTCTACCTCTAAAGGAACCTTCCTGAAATAAAAAGTTGCTACAGGTTTTTCCTCTCCGGTCAGAATCCTCCTCCTGGGTGGTCTGCACCCTTCAGCAGAGGTGACCCTTCATTCTCCTGTCTCCGTGCTGGGAGGAAGGTGGGTCTGGAGGACAGAAAGAAGATGCTCCAGGAATAGGGATGAGGCGGCGGGGGGGAGGGGTCTACATCCAGGAAGCGGTCCTGGGTGGCCCAGCCTTCATTAACCTGAGGTCACTCAGGATCTTCACTCGGGAAGGAGGAGCTGCCTCGCTCAAGGCGGGGCGCCACCAGGGGCGCTGATAGCTCGACGGGGCTGGGAGAAAAGCAGGCACGAGGTGGCTGCGAGGTGAGGGTCAGATACTGCACCACCGTGGTGGGGACAGGGGTAGAGGACTGGCGCCCTGTCCACTGAATGCTGAAAGAAGCCGCTGACCATGTCATCTCACGTACACACCCCGCCACCACCCTGCAGAGAAGGCCGAGGCCCTTTTACTCTCTTGCAAATAAAGCCACCCAGGTGCAAGCGCCCGTTTTCTGAGTACTTGTCACAGGCCGGGTCCCCGCTGAGGCACACCGTCTCACTGCCCCCGCTGTACAGGTTTGGGTCTTCAGGTCACATGGGTGTAAGCAGAGATGGCCCTAGCGTGTCTGCGACCCCTGAACCACCACTTCGGGGCGTCAGAAGTGGGACGAGCCCAGCTGCTCGTGCGCATGGAGAAAGGCAAGGCCGGAGGAGGTCAGGTAACCTGTTCCAGCTCAGGCCAGATCCCAGGGAGGACCCAGCCACCGGGCCTCCCGGCTGCCTCCACGGCACCGCCACTCCCCCGCCCCCGGCCATTCTCAGAGGGCAGCGCCGCGGACGCACAGCGGAACCCGGCGCGCGGGCGGGAGGGAGGAGGCCGGGAAGGCAGGAGGCCGTTTGCCCGCCCACGTGGCTCTGAAGTCCCGCCCTATCCACGCCAACCAAGAAATCCTTCGGGAGGCCCCGCCTCCCCCACCCCCGCTCCGCCGACCCCGAGGCGGGGGGCGTGGTTTCGCCTGCGCCTCCGCCCCCCGCCCCTCTCCGGGGCCCCGGCTGCGCGCGCGCTCCTGAGCCGGCCCCTCTGCCTGCGCGCGCGAGGCCACCGGGGTCTGGGGCCCAGGCCCGCGGGGCCCCACGCGCTGCCCGGCCAGACGCGGCAGGGAAGGGGCGGCCGGGCGGACTCGGTCCCGCGCCCTCCGCCCCTCCTCCCAGGCTCCTCTCGGCGAAACCCGAGCGCGCGTCCGACGCGGGGCCGCGTGACGCGCACCTGTCGGGGCGGGCGGCGCTGGCGAAAGAGGATGCGCGGGGCCCCGGCCTGGCCTGAGCCCGGCCCGCGGAGCCCCGCGCCCAGCGCCGCCGCCGCCCACGTTTCCCGGAGAAGTGGCCGGCAGTGACGGGCGAGATGAAGTAAGCTGCCTCCCCCGCTTGGGCTTCGGCTCCTTCGGCCGCGGGCGGCGCTGTGCGCTCGCGCGGGGCCGAGCCCGAGGTCGTCGCTGCGCGCTCGCGCGGGGCCGAGCCCGAGGTCGGTGGGCCCCGTGGCCCAGGAGGCCGGGCGCGCGCGGCGGGAGCTCCTCCTCGGGCCTCTGGCTGGGAGCGCCTCGCGTCTGGCCGAGTTCCCTCCCAGCCCCGCGCCCTCAAAATAAATCCTTCCCTTCCTTCCCTGCAGACCCTTTGGCTGCAGCGGGCAGCCGGGCCCCTAGGCTTTCTGGAAGGCAACTCGACCGGAGTTCGGAGGAGGAACTCCGGTGCTTTTCCCCCTGGGATCTGCTTAATCTTCGGCATTAGCCCTCAGGCTTCAGTCAGCGTTGGCAAGACCCCATCCAGTGAATAGTTTTCCAGAAGTGAACCTATCTGCATCTCTGAAAACCAGCTCACTTAAACTTGAATGTAGTCGGAAGTGAGAACTTCTGGAAAGACCATAAACCTAAATTCTTTGCCCACCCAACCCCCTGTCCTCCCAACGGGGCCCGTGGCTCATGAAAGGGAGCAGGCTGGGGGAGACTGATGTAGAGTGGGCATAGTTTAAATTATTTTCTACATTCTTTGCGGTGATGGATGGTGGGCAGACTTTTTGAGCTTATGAGGCTAATCTTTTGGGAAGTTTTGGGAGCACCTGAGATGAAAATGCTCCCTGTTTTGGCACGAACGGAGCTCATTTTTCCGAGAGTACTTTGTGTAACTTTTCTTTGAGGTACATGACTGCCCAACCAGTAACCACTCTAGGCAAACATTCAAGTTGTTTTTATCCAAAGACTGGAGTTCACTAAGTTACTTTTACGGTCAGATGGTCTTAGGTCACCTAAAAGGGAAGCCGAGAGGCACCTGTGGTCATCAGTGGCCTAGCCACTTCTCACTTTATTGGTGGAATTTGAACAAGGTAAGATGTCAGATTGGATGCCAGATTTCCTCGTGGATTCTGCCAGACCCTGACCCAGGGGCAGAGCAGGAAGGCTGGTTTTTGCTTTTTGTTTCCCTGAGTTGGGAGCCAGGTGGCTCTCTGTCTGGGAGAGCTCTTAACACCATTGTCCCCTAAAGTATTTTTCATAGTCACGATCTGGGCTTTTTTGGCCCAGTGCTGAAATGAGGTGGATGGATCCCCATTTCACAGCTGGAGAAGAGGCCCTGGGTCGTTAGGTGAAAGGCCTGTGGCTACAGAGTGAAGGGGTTTACGCCCCTATTATTATTATTTTTTTAAAGATTTATTTATTTATTTGACAGACAGAGATCACAAGTAGGCAGAGAGGCAGGCAGAGAGAGAGGGGGAAGCAGGCTCCCTGCTGAGCAGAGAGTCCGATGCGATGCGGGGCTCGATCCCAGAACCTGGGATCATGACCTGAGCCAAAGGCAGAGGCTTTAAACCAGTGAGCCACCCAGGCACCCCCACGCCCCTGTTCTTAAGGTCAGATTATAAATCCCTTGAGGGCTGGAGTGGGGATTTTGAACCTTTTTAACATAGTATGTCTTTGATTTTTTGTCATTATGACTGGAAGGTCATGAAGCGGCTGATGAGCTATTCTTTGCCATTTGTTCCTGTTGCTGCTCGCTTCATCTTATAGCCGTTCCAAGAAGCTAGCAAGAAAAGTACCTTTACCCATGCTGCTGTTGGTTTAATCATAACAGAAGCTAACATTTCTGGGGTGCTTATCGCATGCCAAGCGTCGTGCCATGTGCTTTCTAAGGATTGCCCGTTTTCTGCTTCTTATCCACTTGTTTTCCTACTCTGTGGTTGCAACATGCGAGAGAAGTAGACTAGGTACACCCCTGTTGGAGCAGAATCGGTGTCCACACCAATACAGTGTTTTAAATTTCGCCGCTTGGGCTTGTGGTCCCGAGTTTTCCTGGTAGGCGGGAGGTCTGTGCTGAGGCCAGACGGCCTGTGTTCACATCCCGTCACCTCTGAGCTGCCCGTCCTGCCGTCAGTTACTTTCCCCTCAGTGCACTTCGGGTTCCTCTGTACTCCATTCTAAAAACGGGCATAATAATACCTACCTCGTAGGTTGTGGCAAGAATTTAACTCCAGTGATGGATGTGAAGCTCTCGTATCCGGCGTATGGGGGAATACTCTGTAAATGTTTCTCTTACTAGTAATAGTATTATTACTATTAAATAGTAAGTAAGAGAAACTTACTATTACTAGTAAGAGAAACACTTACAGAGCATTTCACTACTACACTACTTCACCACTACAACACTAGTAATAGTGTTGGTAGAGTTAGGAAGCTGCTGTGCCTGGGTGCCCGGTCGCACTGCTTGAGGTGAGCTATAGACACGTTTTCCTTCGTGCCATCGTTTAGATGCAAATGGCTCCTACACAGGTGGTAGGAGCCTTATACTGATGGGATTTATTGGTTCATTCAGCACATCCTTAGAGTGTAACCTCTGTGTGTGCCGGGCCCCGTTTTGGATACTGAAGATAAACACAAAACCCCCTGCCCTTGTTGGCACTTACATTCTTGAGGGAAGGGGCAGCAGAGAATAAACCAAACAAAGACACTTTCCACAATCAGTATATTAGAGACTGATACCTACTGTGGAGAGAAAGCAGGGAGTGAGATGGGGGTGGGAGGTTTGCAGTTTTCCGGAGTCGGCTGAGAAAGCCTCACGGAGAAGGTGACATTTCAACGAAGACTTCAAGTCAGTGAGGGAGTGAAGCGTGTGGACATCAGCAGGGAGAAGTAGGTCGGGGAGAGTGAACAGAAAGTACAAAGGCCCTGAGGCAGGAGGATGGGAAGCTGGAGCCTAGAGAGGGGCAAGTGGCAGAAGAGATCAAGGAGGTAATAGGTGGAAGGCCATTAAAAAGGCCACTGAGGGGCTCCTGGGTGGCTCAGTGGGTTAAGCCCTCTGTCTTCGGCTCAGGTCGTGATCTCAGGGTCCTGGGATCGAGCCCCACATCGGGCTCTCTGCTCAGCGGGGAGCCTGCTTCCTCCCTTCTCTCTCTCTGCCTGCCTCTCTGCCTACTTGTGATCTGTCAAATAAATAAATAAAATCTTTTAAAAAAAATAATAAAATAAAAGGGCCACTGAATGTCATGTTCGGGGAAGGACAGAAATGGAAGGCCAATTAGATGGATCCTACAGTAATCCAAACAGAGGTGATGGTGGCTGGGAGCAGAGTGCAGTGGCAGAAGGTGGTGAGTAGTTGTGTTCTGGGTAAATTCTGGTGACAGAAATTATAGGATGTGCTAACAGATCACATGACACCCCCCCCCCCCCAAGTTTCTGCCCTCAGCACCTGGAAGGATAGAGTTGTCATTTACTGAGGCTGGGGAAATTTGCATTTGGAGCAGGCTAGGGGAGAAGTCTGTTCAGTTTTGAACATAGTTAAGTCTTGTAGGCACGCAGCTGTCGGTGTCGGAGTACCGGCTGATTATGTGAGCCTGGAGTTGAGGGGGAGAAGGCCCAGAATGGAGATGAAGGCCTGGTGTTGTGTGCTGGTAAATGTGTACCGACGCGGCGGGGGCAGGGGTTGGTGATGGGGAAGGAGCCCGATTTACAGCATTTGCCAATATCTGTGGTGCAGTATTCTTGCGCTGGCCACGGCCAGCCTCCCAAGCTTCACCTTACAGATGCCATAGCTCTAGTAATGTCAGGAGCACGAGTGGAGAGGAAGGAGCCGTCAAATAATGAGGAAACGAGGAGTAATAAGTATTTATTACTTTTGTTTTTAATACAGTTTATTTGGTTATAAGTTTGTGTGATTTGGTTTTCAGTAATGGCTGTATTTAATGGCTGGCTTGAAAAATTCCTGGAAATGCAGCAGTTGAATCTTGTGTCCCGGTGCAGGGTGGCTTGAGCACACCCCTGGGGTCACGGGAACCCAAGACAACGAAAGAGGTGATAGGTGAAGGCTTCTCTGAGATCAGGGAGGGAAAAGGGTCCCAGAGCCTGGTCTTATAACTCTTGTCCCCAGTCTCGCCCCAAGGGGGACAAGTGGGGAAGGGGTCCAGGTCTCACAGCCGCTGAAGGGCTTGACTTGCACCAAACATGGCTGTGTTTGGTGCCAATGGGCCCGAACAAGGAGAACACAGGAAAAACCTTGGAGTCAGTGATCATAGAGGGGACTAGGCACGTGTCCCCCACCCCCCCCTTTGGTTAGAAATGATCTTCAGTTTGAAGTCTTGTCTTACTCCCACACATTCTTTCAAAAATTCCAAACTCCCAGGCTGTGATTTGGAGAAAACGTCCCTCCTTCCTGCTTGGCAAACAGAAGGTAGAGGTCAACGGTGTCAGTGTGGCACTGGGAAAGAAAACAGGGCTGCAGCAGCCACCGACCTTTACCTCCCCACTCCTTTCTCCCGCCCCTCGTCTGCTGGGAATAGAGGACCAGAGCTGTTTCCTCCCGTGGCTCACCGGAAACCACCCTGCCCCGGGAGCACCAGCACACGCTGTGTCCGTGCTCGGACGGGTCAGGCACGGCTGCGGGGGTGCTCACCAGAAACAAAGGCGGGAACCCTGATTCTAATCCAGACCCTCTGGCTGGCCAGGTCAGCGCTCACAGTTCTGGGAATGTTGGCCGAGCTGTACTTTAAAAGGTGAGTCTGCCAGATGGGAGCCCCTCCGGCTGGGCTGGCAGGGGGGGCATGGAATGTGCCCCCGACTGTGGCTGCAGGCCCCGTCAGGCCTGCTGCTAAGAGGAGCCTGTCCGAAGAAGGTCTTTCTCCGGCCCCACAGCCCCGTGCTTGCGCTTCCTGGCGCAGTGTTTCTGGCAAGGACCTTGAATAGTAATTGTTGTAAATGAAACCATCCTCCCTGAAGGTAAAGCTTCAGAGAGGTCTGTCTGAACTTCTGAATGACACAAGTTAGCCACTCCTTGCTCCCTGCCGAGGGCTCTTTTCCTGGCCCTGCCACGGGGCTGAGGTCTCAGCCCCTGACTGCCCCGTGGACAGGCAGAGCTGGCATCTCCCCGATAGGAGAGGGCTTGTCTCCAGCAGTTTTCTTATTGACTTGTTAATTAAAAGTAGAAACCGCTCCCAGCAGTCCCGGCTGTTGGAACGCCACATCCATGCTTCGGGGCTCACTTTGAGTGTGTAACCTTAGGAGGCGTCCCCAGACCTGTTCTCCCCGAGCAGAAGGCTGGAGGCAGGGCCGCAGAAGGACCTTCGAGAACCTCGCGGCACACCAGAGGCGAGAGTGGCGGTGGGGGTCGGAGCCATCTGCCTTCCCTGTGGCCTCTCCCCTGCTCCCAGGCTGGGACCCCGATCTTGACTTGAGCGGGTGGCTCCTCTAAGCCTGTTTATGTCCCTGTGGGGGCAGCAGGGAGGACAGCTGTACCTGTCGCTGGCCGCCCCTTCTCAGGGCAGGGCATCGGGATGGGGCTGGGCAGTGGGACAGGAATGCCAGTCTGTCCCTCCACGCTGCCTTCTGTAGCCCCTGAGACGGGGGCCGTGCGCAGGCTCTTCTGACACCAGTGGCGCTGTGTCCCCCCCCACACCTTGGGAGCCACGAGGGGCCTTCCGTTTAGCTCAAGTA
Organism: Mellivora capensis; assembly: GCA_004024625.1. Lineage (NCBI taxonomy): Eukaryota > Metazoa > Chordata > Mammalia > Carnivora > Mustelidae > Mellivora > Mellivora capensis. The sequence continues at coordinate 131,868 of PISX010001088.1, read as the reverse complement.
GTGAACGTAGGGGCTTGTCACCTGTGTTACCTCAGCTCATCCTTCCAACCCCCCATTTAGTTTGGTGGTATTGGCCCTGTTCTATAGTTAGGAAATGAGGCCCAGACTGAGCAGGTGACTTAAGTAGATCCCACAGTTCAGAGGAGGTGGTCTTGAGCCTGGTCCTTGGCTCGAAATGCCACATTCTTGCTCTGGACTGCAGAAACTGCTGGGCATGGTGACTGGGGGCTCCGGCTTTGGGACATGCCAGTTCGGCAGTCTTCTGGGGTGGGGGTGGAGGTCCTGGCCCCTGGGGCTCCCTCACCTGCCTGTGCGGGCTCTCTGAGGTTCCCGAGCTCCTCCTCTTGTCCCTGGCACGTCCAGGGTCCTGGCTGCCCGTGCCGGATCAGGAGCCCTGAGCCGCAGCCTGCCAGCTGGAGGCCCCTCCTTCTCTGGGCTCTTCTCCGGGCTTCAGATTTCTCGCCGCCTCTTTCCCGCACTGACCTTGCAGCTTTTGCTTCCCTCCGGACAGGGGCGATTGCCAGTTCAGAAAGAAACGCATGAAGGGCCAAGGACAGGGACCGGGAAGCGGGAGAAGAAAGTAGAATGGTCCCTCGGCCTGTCTGATTTGGGAATGAGCGTGCAGGTGGAGGGAGAGTGGAAGGTGAAGCCTGGGAGGTCACTCATCTGGTCCCGGGAGCCTCCACTTAGAGCCCCAGTGGTAGAAATGTCTGGTGTGCAGTTAATGCTGTGGCACCCCCCCCTTGGTTCGGCCGCTGACCCAGAGATGAGGAGGCAGAGGGAAGGTGGGCTGGGGGGCGCTGCTGTCAGAGGGCATCTCCGGTCCCTCAAGACGGAGGACACCATAGGCGTGCAGGAAGGCAGGCTGGCCAGGTGTCTCTTTAAACCTCAGTTTCCCTACCAGAACAACAGATTAGAGCCTCTGGGTCGAGGGTTGGGTTAGCCCTTCATCTGGGAATGTCTGCTGTCCGTAATCTGACTCCTCCTTTGCTGCTCCAGCGCCCCCGGCTGGGCCCCAGTGCCCCGTGATTCTGGAGAGCCGAGTTGCTGGCCACCATGACTTTCCCCCAAAGCACTGGCCTTGCTGGGAAATGAACAGGGGAGCTGTGGAGTAGGAATGGGGCACATTAAGCCCCACAGCCTTGGTCAGAGCAGAAGGCAAGGGAAAGCAAATTCGCTGGTGCCTTTGTGGCAGGTCCGAGGCCTCTGGCCTTTCCTGTGTGTCAGTTGCTGTAAGTGAGGCTGGAAACCAGCCCAGGGAGAGGCCCCTCAGGGAGGCTGCGGCAGGCATTTGCTGGGTGGCAGCTCGGGGGACAGAGAGCCCGGTGCCTGTCCCGCTGCCTGCTTCCTCACCTGGGCCCCTTCGCCACCCGAGCCTTGGCTTTGCTGTCCGCGGAAGGGAAACTGTCACGGAGTCCACTCCACTGGGCCTTTTCCAGGGCTCCCTTCTGGATGCAGTGAGCTCTTCTGTGCATAAGGACTTAGTTGAGTGCCGCTCCTGTCGTTGGCCGACCACCATGACAGCCGCTGCTTCTCTAGTGCTTCCTGGGTGCTAGGCCGTGTCCTGAGCATTTATAAATATTAACTCATTTGTCCTTGTAATAACCGTGTGGCATAAGTCACTGTTACCCCACTGCAGATGAGGAAACAGAGGTACGGAGAGGTTAAATACTTGTCCAAGGTCCAACAGTAAGGAGTTGAGCTGGGGGACACCTGGGTGGCTCAGTGGGTTAAGCGCCTGCCTTCGGCTCGGGTCATGATCTCAGCGTCCTGGGATCGAGTCCCACATCGGGCTCCTTGCTCGGCAGGGAGCCTGCTTCTCTCTCTGCCTCTGCCTGCCACTCTGTCTGCCTGTGCTTGCTCTCTCTCTCTCCCTCTCTCTCTGACAAATAAATAAATTTTTAAAAATATATTTAAAAAAAAAAGGAGTTGAGCTGGGATTCAACCTCAGCTGGTTCCAGAGATTATGTTTTTGGTTTAGTATTTTAATTAAACTCATGCGCAGTGTGGAGCCCAGCGTTGGGCCTGAGTTCATGACCCTGAGATCAAGACCTGAGCTGAGACACTCATGCTTATCTGACTGAGCCACCCAGGTGCCCCTAGCATCTTTGTTTTTAATCACTACACTGTAGCAGTTACTGATAATCATTTTGTGCATGGGGCCCAGAGAATGTGGGAAAAGCAAAGGGAGGAGTGAGAGGGGTGATGGTAGCTTCTCGTAGTTCTGGCCCATTGCCTGAAGGCCTGCTCCCTATTCCTGAGCTGCCCCAGTGGTCCTGGTACCCTGTGCTCACAGACGAGCCTGGCCGTGGTGGGAGAGTAGACGGCTCCAATCCCTCGGCTGCCCTGAGGGCCTCTCTGGTGCTTCCCGCAGCACAGTGGCCCGTCTCTAGCCAGAAGCCTACCACCTTCGAGGGCATAGTCTCTGTTTACAGGGTAGGCTCCCTACCCGCCAGCTTCCTGGCACAGAAGCCAGGCTGCTGCAGAGGGAGGGGCAGGCTGTGGGATTATAATATTTTTCTGAGAAAACACGTGGTGGTTTTTTGCCAGGCAGGAAATGTTCGATGACCTAGAAGTGTGTTTACCTCCAGATCCCCGGCACCTGACCCATGTCTGATCCTTCCTTGTTCCTCGTGTGTCTTACCTCTGCCCAGGCGCCCCGGCTGTTGGAAGATGCTGCCAGTAGCAGTGTGCATGGCCCTTCTGGCTTGCCTGCAGGCCCAGGATCTCCGGGGGCATGTCTCCGTAATCCTGCTGGGAGCGACTGGAGACCTAGCCAAGAAATACTTATGGCAGGGACTGTTCCAGCTGTACCTGGATGAGGTGGGGAAGGGCTACAGTTTCAGCTTCCACGGGGCTGCTCTGACATCCACCAAGCAGGGCCAGGAGTTCGTCGCCAAGGTCCTGGAGTCCCTCTCCTGTCCTGAGGACGTGGCTCGCGAGCGCTGTGCCGAACTCAGGGGCCGGTTCCAGCAGCTGAGCCAGTACCGCCGCCTGAGGACGAGCGAGGACTATATGGCCCTGAGCAAGGACATCGAGGCACAGCTCCAACACAAAGGCCTCCAGGAGGCTGGCAGGATTTTCTACTTCTCGGTGCCGCCCTTCGCCTATGCAGACATTGCCCGCAGCATCAACAGCAGCTGCCGCCCAGGCCTGGGTGCCTGGCTGCGGGTTGTCCTGGAGAAGCCCTTTGGCCACGACCGCCTCTCAGCCCAGCAGCTGGCCACGGAACTTGGGAGCTTTTTCCAAGAGGAGGAGATGTACCGGGTGGACCATTACCTGGGCAAGCAGGTGAGCTTCAGCGGGGAGCGTGCCAGGGATGGCGCGAGCTGGGCGTGGAGACCCCATTGACACAGCCACGCTCCTGCTTGTGGGATGAGGCCCGGAGCCCTTGTGAAATCGGAGCTCCCGTGGCTGTCCCACAGGTAGGCAGGTGGCGAGAGGCTGAAGGAAGAGCCGAGCAGCCAGGCCAAGATGCGTGGTCCTCGTCCGTGTGGCCAGTGCTTTGTTTCTCGTTGCCCTGTGGCCTCTGTACAGGGGTGGCTGCTTGGCTTCCTGTGGGTCGTGGGGTGGGAATTAGAATGAACTTATTCCACACCCATCTGCCTTTTCTCAGTGTCTCTGTCTTCCTGAGTTCTGTTTTGAGCCAGAAGGCTGGCAACGAGATCTTCCAGTGAGCAGGGACCATGGGGTTCCGTGGTGGAGCCTAGGGCTGAGCTCCCGGGTGAGGCGGGCCGGCTGGCCACTTCACTCCAGCCTACCGTCCGGGTGCCACTGGAGCATCTCTTCCTAGAAACCGCAGCAGAGAGCGCACAGCGCCGTCTTCCTCAGTACCTACCAGGCTGGTGGGCCCGGGGCCATGTGGGGGGGCACCTCCCAGTCCTCCAGGACAGAGGCTTCGCCATCTGGCCAGCCCTGTCTGCAGCGTTCCCGAAGAGTGCACCTCAGACCAGGGTCTGATCTGGAGAGGTTTTCCCTTGCTTCTGGGAAAACGAGAAAAGAGCACTTCCTGAATACATCCAGTCCAAAGTTTTTCTTGCTCCTTTTTTGGCATTAAAGTAGCTTTCTTTTATGAGATGTTGATGGTGATAGGAGATAAGTAATCTTAAATATGTTTTTCCTTGCAAAATAAAATGCTGCTGATCCTGTGGAGGTCACTTAACAGTTCTTGGAGTCTGCATGGAGCGGTGACGTCCTGAGGCCCAGGGACGAGGGCTCCTGAGAGCATCTGGGAGCAGGGGGTAGAGAAGTTGGGGCCCTCCCTTGGAGTCAGGATTCGTTCTTCACCCTGAGAACCGGCAGCATAACCGGTCTCCTTCCCTGGCAGGCCGTGGCTCAGATCCTGCCCTTCCGAGACCAGAACCGCAAGGCCTTGGATGGCCTCTGGAACCGGCACCACGTGGAGCGGGTGGAGATCATCATGAAGGAGACCGTGGACGCAGAAGGTGCGTGAGGGTCCCCCGCCCCGTGGCCTCCGCCGGCCCACTGCCCGAGGAGGTGGTGAGCTGCAGGCTCCGGTGGCCGGTGCTTCTGGGAGGGAGGTTTCGGCTGGCGTGTGGTCTCAGCTCTGGACCGGGCTAAGCCCCGGGGGGCCCGCAGGCGAAGCCCTCGTGGTCCTCGCTGCCCTCCGGGAGCGCAGACCTGGAAGTTTACCTGAGTTTTACGTGGACACCGTGCAGGCGCTCCGGGCGGCGTGAGGGCCCCTCAGACTTTGAGCGTGTGCAGGGGCGCCGGCTATCCCCCTGCTTCTCCTCACCTGCTCCTTCCCGCCCCTCCCTCCTGTTTGCCGGTTCCAGCTGGGCTGCCGGGCTGCCGCTCTCTCGGGGAGCTTTGCTCAGGGCCCTTCTCGATGAGGTCGGCTCCCATCAGGCTCTCCGAGCGCCACGTGCCTCCCTTCTCCACCCTCCGGGGCTTTCCTGGGTCTTCTCCGGGCCTGTGCGCGTCTCCGCAGACCCTGGGTGCCGGGCCCCTCCTTTCTGGCCCCTGGCACACTCATCAGAGGGCCGAGTAAACACCGAGGGAATGAGCGGCGCTGGCCTGGGGGCTGGGGCCTGTCTCTGGCTGGTGACCCCGGCACATGTGGCTTCCCTGCTCCGTGAGGCGGCTCCCAAGGCTGCCCGGAGCTCTGGCCTTCGGGGATTTCTCCACCTGTTGGGAGCCTATTGTTACGTTCAAAGCGTCTGTTACCCAAGACAGTAAAAGCTAATTATTCTTATGTCAGTCTCCCCAGGGGCCGAATGAGGTGGGTCCTCATTAGCCTCTGCCTACAGGTGTGGTTTAGGGACGTGCCGGAGGTCATAGGGCAGGAGGTGGCGGGCGGGTCCTCAGGGTGCGGTCTGGCTCTGGCCCCCAGGCTGGGCACCGCTGCCTCCCATTTGTCCCATGGACTGCTCTCTGGTGCCCGAGCTGGAGGGTCCGAGGCCGCTGTCCCCACCCCACAGTGTGCCCTTGGGCAGACCCTTCAGGGCCAGGTGGGGGGTCCGGGAGGTCTGCGTCCTTCTATTTGCCTTTTCCTCTTCTTTCTCCTTCCCTCGGTTGCTTTCTCCAGCTTCCCTCCCTTCAGGTGTGTCCAGTGCTGGAGGCTCTGTGTGAGGAAGGTGGCCGTGCAGAGGGTGTGAGGCCCGGCTCTGTCCCTGCCACCGCACAGGTTCCCTGGGGGAGAGGGTATTTGGTAGAGACTCCAAAATGAACCACACAGGCAGGCAGTGGGAGGGCTGGGGGCCTGGGGCCCGGGAGCCAGTGCTCTGAGGGCAGTGCTGTCTTCAAGAGGAGCTTGGTTTCTCCTGTCGGGAGCCCATACCGGAAGAGGCCCTCTCCCCACTGCGCTAGCCTTTGTGAGTCTCAGGAACCTGCCTCGATCCTCCCAGCTTTCCCTCCTGTCCTCAGCAGGGCTCAGGCTGAGCCTCCTTGTGCCTGTGTTCTCGAGGGGGCGAGTGCTGGGCCTTGCTCTTGCTTTATCCGCAGAGGGATGAGCTTCAGACCTGGGGCTGGAGCATGGGGCAGGCTGGGAAGGTGCCACTGTCACCCCTTCTGTAGGCCAGCACCAGTTTCTGCCTGGACTTGTCTCAGCTACCAGCAGGGCCTGGACAGTGGGGCCCCGCCCCCGTTTCTGGCAAGTCCTTCCTGTGCCCACCCTGGGCTGGGGAGGGGCTGTGGTGTCTGGGTTACCAGTTGTGCTGTTGCCCCTTATTCCTTCCAACCCTCCCACCCCTTTTCCCTTTTGGTTTCTCACGTCATTTGTAGGTTTTGGTTCTGTTTTCTTTTTTTTGTGGGAACGCTGCGGAGCCAGGGGCCAGGCAAAATGCATGCCTGCTCATCCCAGCAAAGGCACTTTTGGATTTTGGAAAAAGGAAAGGAGAAAGCAAGACTGAAAGGCAGGCAGAGGCCTGGGCAGGTCTATTTGCCAAGGCCTGGCCCGAGGCAGGGAGAATCTCCGGTTTGGAGAGCAGTGGACAGCCGTGCTCAAGGAGGGAGGACACAGTGGCTCTGCCTTCCAGACTGCTGTGTGGGACTCAGGCAGAGGCCCAGCTGCCTGCAGGGTGGGGGTCCTGAGGGGAAGGTCTCCCTGCTGCCATGCCCCAAAGCACAAGGCTTTTTCACTCAGTGGGCCTTGTGCCTTCAGCCCAGAGGCACAGAGAGACCCAAAGCAAGCAGGTAGCAGGGGACCTACTAGCCCCTGAGGGGCTTGGGACCAGTAAGGGGGTGGCCAGCGGGCTGCTTCAGCTGCTTGTGCTTGTCGGAGATGGCCGGTGGGACTGCAGCTTTCCTGGGGGTTTGCCTGCCGGTCGCATACTCCGGCCCAGACCAGGTTAATGGGGGCTGACTTCTCGCTACTGTGCTCGTCCCCATAGCAAGTAGGGCCTCTGGGAACAATGGGTTCTCCCTTTTCCTGAGCATTGGGGACCCAGCAGGACAAGCATTCTTTGCATGCTGGGAAAGTGGCCTGGTGCAGCTCTGGGGGCTTAAACAGTAATCCTCACTGTCCCCTCTGGGTCCTGCTTTGGAGCCCGTCCCTCAGGGGGCCCCTTATAGACAGACTTTAGTTAAGGCTGGAGGGAGAGGAGGGCAGGAGATGTGGGCCCTGCAGCGACCTCCCATGGCCAGGGAGCCCTGTGACCAGCACATCAGGGCCTGGGCTGTGCCTTCTCCTGGGGTTGGGGATGGGAAGCAGGCAGGAGGAAGGACTGCGCTCCTGCTGGAGGTCACCACGCCTTGCTGTGGTTCAGTGTGCTTAGCAGGCAAGCCGCTCCAGTGAGATTGAGCGTGGTCTGGAAGTTTCGGAGGCGGGTTTAGAGCCCAGTAGTCTGTTGTGAAGCTTCAGAAGGGCAGAGTGTGGTGGCTGTCTCTCTTCTCTGGATCCACCATCCCTGCCCAGGACCTGCCTGCACAGCCCTTGCTGACTCCTGGGCGGGGAGGCTCCAGGGTGGCCCGGCTGTTGGTGGCACGCCCGGCCCCGGGAAAAGGAGCACTCCGGTCCCAAGCAGCTGCAAGCCCTGGGAAGGGGACTTCCGAGTGGCAAGGTCGTTTGGATGTCTCCTCTCATCCCCTAAACATCCAAGCGGGTGAGGCTGGCTGTCCCCCCTTCTGGGGCTGTGTGAGCGGCTCTCTCCTTCCCTGTGGCAGCCTGGAGTTGGAGTCGCCTGCCTGCCTTGTCACCGCACAGCAGGAGGGAGAGAGCAGGAAGGGGGAGGAAGGGAAGAGCATCCCTCCCTGTCCCAGGGCCCTGCTCTTCTGTCTCATCTGGGGCACGGCTCTCAGAGCCACAGAAGCCCTGGGGGGCTGGGCTGTCCTGAAACTGCAGCACCCTGGGCTGTACGAGGAGTGACCTTGGCCGGGCCACTCAGCCACGGGGGTGGAGAGGACCCCTGCTGGCCCTCACTGTGGCCGTCCAGGCTGGGCTGCCCTCTCTTCTGGGGGCTCAGGAATGTGATCCAAGGTCTGTGGCCCCTCAGAACCCCAGTTTCTGATCATTGTGCCTGTGGCCGCAGGGTCTGTCCGGGCCCTTGGCAGTTGGCCTTCCTGCCAGGATGTGCTCGGAGCGTCTCTGCGTCTCTTTGCTGCCCTACTTTCTCCTCTGGGTGGAAGGCTTTTTTTTTTTTTTTTGGCAGGAAGAAAGAGGGAGATTTCCTGAGGATGGTGTAGCTGTCCTTGCCTGGGAGGGTCCCTGTTCCCACAGGAGGGAAGGAGCGTGGTGCATACTGACCTCTGAGGGTCAGAGTGTCTGCGTCGTGCCTCTCGCACAGGGACCAAGGCGGCTTGGGTCCTCCCAGGTGCGTGCCTGCTGTCCCGCCGTCCAGCCCGGTGCGTCCCCTCCTGCAGGGCTGTCTTCAGGGTGAGCTCAGAGCTGCCAGGCCTCCTGGCTGGAGAGAGCCCCCACCAGCTAGCCGACCTGCTCTCTCCTCGGCCCTCCCCGCTTTTTCTTCTTAGTTATCCCCGAAGGTCCTGGGAGGGATCACAGCGAGCTTTCAGTTTTGTTGTTCTTGACTCCGTGTTTTCCTGGGAAGATCCAGATCTCCCACAGCGCGGAGGCAATGGGGAGGGGGTTTCTGGTCCCGGTTCTGAAGCGTGGGCTCCGCAGCACACCTCTGTATGATGATGGTAACCTCCGTTACCTCTCTCGGGGTTGTTTTAAGGATGAAATGAAATCACATACATGGAAATACTTGACAAAGGAGAATGCTCTTCTTCCAAGCCGACAAGGAGAGGGAGTGGCAAGTGTTCTCCGCGGTTCCCCGTGACTTCTCTGTGACCCGTGCTGGCTGATGTATGGACCCTCGTTGGTCTGTAATGCTCCTTTGTGTCCGTCCTTCACCTGATAGCGTCTCTCTGTCCCATGTATGTATGTGAATGTGTATTTAAACTTCCATGTTTCGACAGTCTGTACAGCATATAAGCTCTGTGTTTCTGTTCTGTTTGTGTCACAGAAAATGAATCATCCCATTACAAGGTGTTTTGGATGTTTTCACTTTTTTTACTTTAAATAGCACGTTGCAAGCTTCTAAAAAATTAGGATATAATTCACATATTATAAAATGTACCCTTTTAGGGGTGCCTGGGTGGCTCAGTAGGTTAAAGTCTCTGCCTTCGGCTCAGGTCTTGATCCTGGAGTCCTGGGATCGAGCCCAGCATTGGACTCTCTGCTCAGCAGGGGGCCTACGTCCCTCTCTCTCTCTCTCTCTCTGCCTGCCTCTCTGCCTACTTGTGATCCATGTCTGTCAAGTGAATAAATACAATCTTAAAATGTAAAATAAATAAAATGTTCAGTAGTTGACATATTCACAAAGTTGTTCAACCACTGTCATTCTAGAACATTCAGGAGCATTAAAAAAAAATTTCCATTTGAGTATGCTTTTGAAGTGGAATTACTGGGCCACAAGGTGGAAATGACTTTGTAGCTCTTATTAGACTGTTGCTTTTTCTTAGACTGTTTTCTAGAACATCTGCAACAATGTGTCTGTATCTAGTTTTCCTATAGCTTTGCCTGCATGGGGTGCTCCTGTCCTTCCTGTCCTTGCCAGTTTGGTGGGTTTATGGGAATCTTCTTCTTCTTCTTCTTTTTTAAGATTTTATTTATTTATTTGACAAACAGCAAGAGAGGGACTACAAGCAGGGGGGTGGGAGAGAGAGAGAAACAGGTTCCCTGCTGAACAGGGAGCCCAATGCGGGGCTCGATCCCAGGACTTGGGGATCACGACCTGAGCCGAGAGCAGACGCTTAATGACTGAGCCATCCAAAAGCCTCCCCCCTTTTTCTAAGCTCGCATTTTTAAGTAATCTCTACATCCAACGTGGGGCTCAGACTCATAACCCCAAGATAAGGAGCTGTGCGCTCTACCAGCTGGGCCAGCCAGGCGCCCCGTGGGAGTCGTCTTTAAGCACATGGGACACTGCTTCTCTTGCCTTCAATGGGATGCTAACCCATGAAGGTTTGAGGGGCAGCACAGCTGAGGGGCAAAGCGGGTCTCCCATGCTGGTGATGTTGCAATCTTGTGATTTTGGACGGTGCTGGACTTGAGCCGCGGGGAAGCCGGGCTCTTGGAGGGCTTGCTTCCACTTTTCCAGTGTGGTCGAGGCTTTTTCTGTCCTTGTCCATACATCAGTGGGTTTTTTATCCTCAGCATTCAGTCTAGGAAAGGCCAGCAGGAGTCAGTCTAGATCATTTTCAGGAAAAATCAGCCACAATAATTGGTGGTCACTGGGGGGAGAACGGAGCAGTTGGCATTGTCAGGAGAGCGGGGCCCCTGACTCGGCTTCCGGTCCTGTGGCTGCCTGTCCGGGAGAGGTGAGGCGAAAGGGCAGAAGGAGCCAGGAAGGGATGGAAGGCTGTGCTCAACGCGGGCGCCCCCAGAAGCTTGAAATTAAGGAGTAAAGGAAGCTCTTTTACACAGCGGGTGGCAAACCTGTGAAGTGTGTTCTCCCCGTGGATGGAGAGAGGATAAAAATAGGAAGAGGGCTACTGAGGGGTTTGCTAAACTAATGAATAGTAAACAGATAACAGGGCTTTTAAGGATCCTGCTGTGTTCCTCTATCCAAAATTCATCTGTTCTCAAAGCTTTAAATATCCCATTTATACTTTTAAACCTGTAATTCACTGATTCCAGGACACTTTTTTTTTTTTCCCACATTTGACCACCTCTAAAGTTGCGTGTACCACTGATGGGGCACCGTGGTTCATGGGGCCGGCGGCCCGTCCGTTTCTTAGCGGTTGTAAAACAGCGATGCCTTTGCCATCGTGGGCCTTTGGGACTCATGAAATCCAGGGCATCTCTAGCCTTCGTTGCCTGTGGCCTTCTCGATACCGTCACCACTGCACATTCAGCAGATTTTGAATGTAAACTGTCATTGAATTTCTCTCAGGAAACACCAGCTGCGTTTTCTGACTTTTTTATTTCCAGATGGTGACGGTCCCGTGTTGCCTGGCCCGTAGCCCCTCTCTTGCAGTTCCTATACTAACACAGATCCTAGCCGGGACCTCCCAGCGCCTCCCGTGTGCCAGGCAATGTTCCCAGCCCCGGACATGGGTTAACTCGTTACTGCTCAGGGCAGCCCTACCGGGGGGGATGCCACTGTCCCCCACTTATGAGTGAGCGAGGACCACTCACGTGGGGTCGCAGAGCTGAAAGGCGACAGAGCGGGTACGTGAACCCTTACCTCCCAGCTCCGGAGACCACACTCCAGGGCACGACCCCGATCGGCCTCCGCACAGCCTGTATTCATCTCCTGACTGATTCCTTGCGTTTTGCTGTCACTTCATTTTCTGTGGCTCTTGTTAGGTCCCGGATTTGCCCCAAATGCTGCCTTGCCGGGTGCATCACCACCAGGCCCCTCACTGTAAGCTCGTCCGGCAGGTGGGTGGGAGAGGGCCGAGTCCCACGGCACCTCTGTCGTGGTTCCCCTTCCTGCTCTAACACTTGCTTGGAAAAGTCTTATTTGAGATACAAGTCACATGTCAGACAATTTATCCATTTAAAACACACAGTGCAGTGGCTTTTAGTATATTCACAGCTGGGGAGCCACCACAGTCAACCCTCGAATGTTTGTATTGTTTTCAGAAGAAGCCCTGCACCCCTCCTCATCCCAGCCCCGCACAACCGCCGACCCACTTTCTGTGTCTGTGGGTCTGCCTGTTCCTGCCACGGCCGTGCAGGCCACCTCACACCGCGGGTGGCCTTCTGGCTTTGGCTTCTCTCGCCGAGCGCACGGCGTCCGGCTCGGTATCTGGGTGCGTCTGCATGGCCGCGTGCACCAGGACTTCTGTCGCTCCTGGGAGTAATGTCCAACGAACTGTTGGGTGGACCCCATCTTATCCATCGTCATCAGTTGATGGACATTTGAGTTCTTTCTAGTCCTCGGCCGTGGTGTGCCGATGTCTGCATGCGTGTACGTTTTCATGTCTCTCGGGCGTGCACGCAGGAGTGAAATTGCTGGACCACATGGTAATTCTGTTTAACCGGTGGAAGTAAAGAACTTTTAATGGCTTCTCAGCCTCGTTTACAAGGCCCTTTCCGTCTGTTCTGGATTTCTGCTCTTCCGAATCACAGGCCACTGCTTCTGCCAGGCCAGGCTTACCGCTGTCGGACACACCGTGTGTTGGGGCCTCTGTCCTCTGGTTCACGATGTGTACCCCAGCTAGGATGTGGCCCAGGGCAGAGTCTACTCACACATGTATTTCTTTGAGATATACAGCATTTTTTAAAAATCAGCTATCGGGCGCCTGGGTGGCTCAGTGGGTTAAGCTGCTGCCTTCGGCTCAGGTCATGATCTCAGGGTCCTGGGATCGAGTCCCGCATCGGGCTCTCTGCTCAGCAGGGAGCCTGCTTCCCCCTTTCTCTCTCTGCCTGCCTCTCTGTCTACTGTGATCTTTCTCTGTCAAATAAATAAATAAAAATCTTAAAAAAAATAAATAAAATAAAAATAAAAAGTCAGTTATTTGTGCACACTTAAAAATCATGAGATTCTGGGACGCCTGGGTGGCTCAGTTGGTTGAGCAGCTGCCTTCAGCTTAGGTCATGATCCCAGCGTCCTGGGATCGAGTCCCACATCGGGCTCCTTGCTCAGCAGGGAGCCTGCTTCTCCCTCTGCCTCTGCCTGCCACTCTGTCTGCCTGTGCTCACTCTCTCTCTCTCTGACAAACAAATAAATAAAATCTTAAAAAAAAAATCATGAGATTCTGAGGCACCTGGGTGGCTCCGTCAGTTAAGTGTCCGGCTTTTGGTTTTGCTCGGGTCATGATCTCACCGTTGTGGGGTCGAGCCCCCCACTGGGCTCTGTGCTCAGTGTGGAGTCTGCTTCAGATTCTCTTTCCTTCTCCCTCACTCTCAAATAAATAAATAGGATCTTTAAACAAATCACGAGATTCTACTTATTCCAAACCTCCATTTTCTCCTAAAAAATTGGAAGATTTGGTCACACAGGGCCCATCATCCTGTGAGGCACCACCGGACTGCCGCTGAGGCATTTAACAGTCCTGAGGGACACCATCCCTGCCCTGTCCTCCTCCCACTGTGACTTGCTCCACCAGGATTTTGGGGTCCCTGACCTTTGACCTAGATCTATCCTTCCAGCAAAGCTCTGCTTGCCTCTTCCTGCTATTCCCACCAGCCGCTGGTGCTTGTGCCATTCAGCTCCCCTCCCGAGTTTAATGTTCACTTGTGTGGTGGTTTAGGTGGGAGTAGTGGGACATTGAAAGGAGGGTCTTTGGGTGGTAAGAATGGCAGGCTCTGGGTTCACTCTCATTTTTACTCCTTTGTCAGCTGTGTGGCCCTGGGCAAATTACCTGACTTCTCTGAATCCCAGTTTCCTTGTATTTTTACAATGAAAATTTGTGTTTTAAAAGTAAGACCTTCTGGGGCAGCTGGGTGGGTCAGTCGTTGGGCGTCTGCCTTCGGCTCAGGTCATGGTCCCAGGGTCCTGGGATCGAGCCCCGCTTTGGGCTCCCTGCTCAGCGGAAAGTCTGCTTCTCCGTCTCTCACTTCCCCTGCTTGTGTTCCTCCTTCTGCTGTGTCTCCGTCTGTCAAATAAATAGATAAATAAATCTTGAAGTAAAGAAAAGCAAGACCTCCTTACAGATCATGATTGTTAGGACTAAATGGACTGATAGACACTGTTACTGGAATTATTGGCTTTTGTTGATGTCTTCTCAGCCACACTGTAAGAACTTTGAAAACCAGAACCCTGTGCGGCTGGGGGTACTCAGACATTGTTTCGGCAGTGGGGGGGCGGCGGGGGGTTGGCGTTTTGGAGGCACCGTTGGGCTGGATTGTCAGGTTCTATCTGAGAACAAAAGAGTTAGGCTTTTACTGCTGAGGACAAAGGTGCCTTCCTATGAGTGGGCTCCTGGGTTAATTTCTTGCCCCATGACACGTGGCCTCTTGGGCTGCATTCAGGGCACGTTCTGCCAGTCATGCCTGGTCCTGCTCGCCGTCCAGCTGGCGTGAGCGAGCACCATGGGCCGGGCTGGGGCAGGTGGCTCAGTGCTGGTGCCGAGGACCCCGGGTGGCCCCTGGTAGAGCAAACCCCAGTGTACCCACCAAGCCGTTCTTTAAAAGGAGTCTTATTGTGTCCTTCCCCAAATCCTATCCTTTTCTCTCCTTAACTATTCCAGATTTTGGGTAGGTCACTCCTTTGCTTCTCTTTATTGTTTCTATGTAGGTCGGATTCTCTAGACAGTTTGTTTAGTTTTGAAGGAGATGCATACCGTGTGTGTGGGGGGGTTCTTTTTGTCCCTTTATCCTACATTCAGGATGATCTCTTCAGATCTGTCTTCTAATGACTCTTTTCACCTGTTTTTAATTCATAAAACCTACCCAGTGAATTTCCAATATCCAGTTGCGTTTTTCATTTATTGAAGTTCTAAATACACCGGTCGTTTTATATCCTGTTTTCAAAATTGGTTTTCATGTTATCAAACCGAGCATGTTTCTTCCTCTCGACATCATGATCTTGTGAGTGTGGATGTTCCGGCTCTCTCCCTTTACCCCATTTAATGGTAGGGTACAGAATCAGACCCAAATGTCAGGAAATGCCCGGGATCACACATTCCTAAGAGACACTCAGACACCAGAGCCTAGGCCCTTGCCGTGATGGCGCCGCCCCCAGCAGCACCACACCTGCGGACGGATGCTGGGGGCGGGACGCGGGGGTCAGGAGTCTGGCCTCACATCTGCCAATAAACGCCCTCTGGCCTCTGCTGGCACCAGACCCTTCCCCATGCAGATTCCTGGGAAGGCCCAAGGAGTTTGACAGCCTCACTTAGAATGCTCACAGACACCCTCCTTCCTTCTCTTGCTGAGGTTGGCTCTGGCTTAAGTCGTTTTTGTAAGCTCTCTGGCCCGGGGTCTGAGGTCGCCGGCTGCAGGGTGGGTGTGCAGGGTGGGGGGTCCCCGTGTGCCTCGGGGTGGTCGGGCACCTTGCTGATTCTTCACAGCCCCTGCTTCCCCACCCCCTCCCATGTAGGCCGCACCAGCTTCTACGAGGAGTACGGCGTCATTCGCGATGTGCTCCAGAACCACCTGACGGAGGTCCTCACCCTCGTGGCCATGGAGCTGCCCTACAACGTCAGCAGCTCAGAGGCTGTGCTGCGGCACAAGCTCCAGGCCTTCCAGGCTCTGCGGGGCCTGCACAAGGACAGCGCTGTCCTGGGCCAGTACCAGGCGTACAGCGGGCAGGTGCGCCGAGAGCAGCAGAAGCCAGATAGCTTCCGCAGCCTGACGCCGACCTTCGCAGGTGGGCCCCGGGGCCGCGCAGGGGCTGCCCCCCGCTGGAAACAGCTTCCCGGGTCCAGACGCCCTTTGGTTTGGGTTGGAAGAGACCTCAGGTGGGATATTCACAAGGGGGCTCGTCGCCAGGGAGGAAGGTCCTTTGCTTCTCTGGCCTTCCACCGTCTTTCGGCAGCAGCTTACCTGTCGGGTCGTTCTGGGTGAAGGGCACCCCGGCGGTGGTCTCAGTTCGGTCCGCATCCACACACGCTTCCGGAGCTCTCTGAGCTGGGGTCAGACCCAGCTTCCGCCTGTAACCAGCCCCCCAGGGAGGCTACAGATCGGTCTGGCCACAGCCCAAGGCGCCTCTAGCAGGCGGTCTCCCGGCTGCTCAGACACACGTCCTCCTGAGCCGTGCCGTGGACCGTCCCTGGGCCCAGAGCGCCCGGAGAGGCCCCCTAAGGCTGCAGGTAATAAGCTCCTCCGCAGGAGCGGCGGCTGTCCGTGGGGCACTGAGGACATGCCAGGCCCTGGCTAGAGGCCACCTCCTAGATCCCGGAGGGCACGGACCCGGGATGCAGGCAGCATTACTACTCCCATTCCGAGGTCAGGAAACCAGAGGCTCCATGAACTTCAGACACTTGCTCAAGGTCATGTGGAGGCAGTATGTGGGAAAACCAGGCTGGGGACCCGAGTCAGGAGGGCACTCAGCCCCTGGCTCCCACTGCCATGTGCCTGCCCCCGCACGCCCCCCCCTTACCTGCTCACCACCCTGCTGTGGGCTCAGAGCCCCGGCCCCGCCCCTTCTCTCCTGTCTGGCCTTGGCTCAGGCACATCCGGGTGCTCTGCAAATGGGAGGGAAGCACCCCCAGCCCCCCACCGTGAGACTTCCATTCTCTTTGCTGGGGCAGGGAGTCTAGGACCTTAAGGCGCCTCACGGAGGGGTGGCTGAGGTGGTCCAGAGGCTGTTTCGAGCACTGACTGGGCATTGAATAGATCCTAGAAAGGCTGAGCATGACAAGGCTTGGGGTGCCTTAAAGGCACCTGCCCAGAGGAGGGGCTCAGAGACGAGAAGGGCTGATGGGGAGGGAGGGAAGGGAAGGTGGGTGTGCTGGGAGGTCCTGGGCTCTCTGTGCCCAAATGTCACCTCCGCTGTCCCCTGTCACCTCAGGCATCCTCGTTCACATGGACAACCTTCGCTGGGAGGGCGTCCCTTTCATCCTGATGTCTGGCAAAGCGTTGGATGAGAGAGTGGGCTACGTGCGGATCTTGTTCCGGAACCAGGCTTACTGCGCCCAGACCGAGACGCGCTGGCTGGCGCACCAGAGCCAGTGCCTGCCACGGCAGATCGTCTTCTACATCGGACACGGTGAGCTGGGCAGCCCCGCCGTGCTGGTCAGTCGGAACCTGTTCAGGCCCTCCCTGCCCTCCGAGAGCTGGAAGGAAGTGGAGGGCCGGCCTGGGCTCCATCTTTTTGGCCGCCCCTTGTCGGATTTCTATGCCTACAGCCCCGTGAGGGAGCAGGACGCCTATTCTGTCCTCATATCTCACATCTTCCACGGCCGCAAGGACTCGTTCATCACCACGGAGAACTTGCTGGCCTCCTGGGCCTTCTGGACCCCCTTGCTGGACAGCCTGGCCCACGAGGCCCCACGCCTCTACCCAGGAGGAGCTGAGAACGGGCACCTGTTGGACTTTGAGTTTACTGGCACCCAGTTGCACTTTTCCCAGCAGCAGCCGGAGCAGCTGGTGCCGGGGCCAGGCTCCGCTCCGAGTCCCAGCGACTTCCAGGTTCTCCATTCCAAGTACCGGGACAGCCCGCTGATCTCGGCCTGGCCCGAGGAGCTGATCGCGAAGCTGGCCAATGACATCGAGGCCACGGCTATGCGGGCAGTGCGGCGCTTCGGCGAGTTCCACCTGGCGCTGTCTGGCGGCTCCAGCCCCGTGCCCCTGTTCCAGCAGCTGGCCACCCGGCACTACGGCTTCCCCTGGGCCCACACGCACCTGTGGCTGGTGGATGAGCGCTGCGTCCCACTTCGAGACCCTGAGTCGAACTTCCAGGGGCTGCAGGCGCACCTGCTGCAGCACATCCGGGTCCCCTACTACAACGTCCACCCCATGCCGGTACACCTGCACCAGCGCCTCTGTGCCGAGGAGGACCAGGGCGCCCAGATGTACGCCAGCGAGATCTCGGCCCTGGTGACCAACAGCAGCTTTGACCTGGTGCTGCTGGGCATGGGCACGGATGGGCACACGGCCTCCCTGTTCCCGCAGTCGCCCACCGGCCTGGAGGGCCCACAGCCAGTGGTGCTGACCAGGAGCCCCTCCAAGCCGCACCAGCGCATGAGCCTCAGCCTGCCGCTCATCAACCGTGCCCGCAAGGTGGCCATCCTGGTCATGGGCAGGATGAAGCGGGAGATCACCATGCTGGTGAGCCGCGTGGGCCATGAGCCTAAGAAGTGGCCTATTTCGGGGGTCCTGCCTAGTTCTGGCCAGCTGGTTTGGTATATGGACTATGAGGCTTTCCTGGGATGATGGTGCCTCTGGCCTTTGCTCACTCCCATGCTTGCTTTCCCCTGTCCTGTCTCCTTCCCCTTAGTCCTGCCACCTGCCCTGGCCCTCTGGAATCTGATGCCTCAGGGTTAAGTCCCCAGAGTGGAAGGACCAGGCCTTATCCCAATCCCTTTGATAGTCTTTATCCAGTTGTGGTTGGTAGACACAGACACAGGGAAGAAATGGAGGCTCTGCTCTTGAGACACTTCCAGTCCAAGTCAGGAGAGGAATAGCCACCTTAAGAACATACCAGCAGCAGTTACACAATAACACCAGCCAGCAGTTACACAATAACACCAGCCAGCACAAAAAAAGATGGTGTGGAAGCTCCCAACTTCAGCAGAAATGCAACAGCTAAGGTTAATCAGGGAAGGCTTCCTGGAGGAGGTGATCCTTGAACTGGCTCCTGTGGAAAACGAAGACTGGATAGTAGTGAGACGGGGGCACAGGTGTCCATCAGGCACAGCGCCCATGCGAAGCAGGTGCTGGAGACCGTCTGGAGACCTCGAGTTGGCTGTTTCTTCCATCCCTCCCCTTCTTCCCGAGCCTCTGACATTTAGCCTACTGTCCTGGCCTCCTTGTGGCTGCTTCCTCCTGCCTGTCTCTCTGGGTTCCCGTCCTCGCTGTCTCCCTGCTGTCCCGCAGACAGATGAAGGGTGGTAGCCGTGGCGCAGCAGCAAACAGTGGGAAGTCTCTTGCAGGTGTTGTTTGGAGCTCCCTTTGTCAGTAGGTGAACTTCTCTGCGTGGGGGAGGCCCCTGCCCACTCTCCGTTCTCTGGCCGACCCCCTTCGTGATACACAGTGGGCATAGATGACTCGGCCATTCCAGGGGTCCCTCACTCCAGAGGGTCCTTTACGCCTCAGGGGACTTCCTGCGGGCGTTTCCACTCTCAGTGTACCCTCTTGCTTTACCATGCAAGATCCAGCTAAGTCTTTCTGTGATGGGGACATGTCCTTTGTGGGGAGAGAGGTGACGGAAATCGTCCGGACCATTCAGGGGCTCTGATCTGACCAGACAGGGGCTGGGCCTCCGCCACAGGGCGGCTGCGGTTCCCAGGCGGCGCTGGCTGCCCACGGGCTTCTCAGGGACTTGACCAGTTTGCAGCCCCCCGGGGGGCAGGCGGCAGCCCACCCTCTTCACACTACCTCTCAGGGGCATGGAGTCTGCCTGCTTGCTGTCTGCTGGCCCCTCCTGCTGCAACGCTGACCACCCGGGAAGACAGACAGGAAGCCCCTGTTGAGAGGAGGTGGGTGCTCTTTTCTCCGTTAGCGCCGGGCCAGGGGCGGGGGACGGGGGGGGGGGCCTCTCTCTGAAATTCCTTTAAAAATATTCTCATACATTTAGTTGATATTTCAGCTGCCCACATGCTCATCATGCTCCCAAGGCAGGACTGAGGGAATGAGCCCGATTTTTCCCTGGTGGCTGCTCTCTCGTTTTAGAGTCACACCTTGTGTCAGCTGTTGGTGCCACCCTGAGGGCTTTCCTTGGTGAGGAGATACGCCGCCAGACGTACTTCTCTGCTTTTGATTGTTTATACTTTCTTCGAGGCTATGGATTGAAAAGAATTCCGGGGCCTGAGCTGGGAGTCTGTGTGAAAGGCTCACGTGTTCAAAGCCCCCTGGCCTCCCCCGGCCCTCCGACAGGACAGCTTTCCTTACACCGGGGGAGCTAACCTTGGCAAAGCAGAGCCCCGGTGGTGCCGGGTTGGCAAGTGGCAAGTTGGCAAGGGTCCCCGTTGTAGCTCTTTTCTTTTGCCTCCAGGGCTCATGCTCCTGCGGGGACGCGGGTGGTTGCAGGCCCGGTGCCGCCTGTGGCCACGTGGGGGCGCTCCTGCGCCGTCCCTGCCCCTCCCGGCAGCCCAGGAGCCCTTGGGCTTGAACATGCCCCCGTGTGTTCTTCGGGAACTTCATCCTCACACCGACAGGGACCTCCACGCGCCACAATGTAGGCCGGCAGGCTCTTGATGTCACCAGTGCTGAATAATAGCCAGTCAGTGTGGGCCTGAGCCCAGGACCTCCCATCCGAGCGGGGAGGGTCCTGGCTTCATCCGTGGATGGGTCAGGGGCGGGGGGCGGGGCAGGGAGGCCAAGTGCTGTCCTGATCACAGCAGAAAAGTCCACCAGGAGACACTGTCAGTGTTTCCCTGCGTCCGCTTGCCCCCTTGTCCTGTGCTGGGCCACCTAGACTCGTGGTCCACCTTTCTGGACCATGACCCACGGCCGGAAGCACACCTTACCTGGGGAGTCCGTGAACATTTGTGTGCGAGGCTGCCTCACGCACAAGCTCCATGCAGGGATTCTTACCTTAGAACGGGAGACACCCTCCAGTTTCTATTTTTCATGTTTGAGAAAAGCTGCTTAGAGCCTGTTAGATTGAGCTGATACGTAGTTCGAAAAAAATGCTGCTCTAATCCAACTTCACCCTGTCCGGGAGCCGAGGGCCCTGAGGTGCAGAAGGGAGCCCGTGTGTCGAGCTCACCCGGGGACCACGAGGGAGCACGCTGGGACGGGAGCCCGGGCTGTTCCCGGGGTGTTCCCCAGCTTCGTGCCGCGGGCCCATCTGCTGCAGCGAGGCTGCTGTGGCCCCAGCGTGGGTGCCGCTCTGGCACCCCCTCCCCCCGCCATGGCAGGTGCTCGGGTCCCTTCCTCGGCACGACACGCTGTGCTGGGTGACCTCCACTCTCTCATGCGCCCTGTGAGGAACTGGGGGGGATCCTCGTTTACAGAGACTTGGACACCAGAGCAGCAGTTCTCTGATGCCACCAGGCCAGGGTGCCCTGAGGGGCAGGCGGGAGCCTGTCTGCCCTCGGACCTGGGGGGGGATTGTTAGCATCTCTAGAGCGAGCACCTCGCCTTGTGCTGTGGGGAGAGAAGGGAGGGACTTTCCAGGTGGTCGTAAGCCAGACTCCGAGTTTGCTCTGGGAGCGCAGTTCTCTGCTGACCACAACTCAAAACAGTCGTGTGGCGCTGACCGCGGCTGCTCGCTTCTCTGCAGACAGAGCTCTAGTCCCGCCCTGGGGCTCGCGGGTCCGCCGCCTGGCGGGCTGGAGTGCCCCCCTCCCCGGGTCGCCTCCCCGGAGGACCAGGCCTGCTGTCCCCGGGCCCAGAGCTCGATGCTGCTCTGCCTCGCTCCCTCGCTTCCCAGTTTGTCCAGAGAGCTGAGGGCCGTGTGGCAGACAAAGGAGGGGGAAGCTTCCATAGGCGCTTAAGGGGTGGTTTCCCGCTGTTTAGTTTTCCAGGGACAAAAAAAATTTTATTTTCAACAAAAGCACATGCGGCCTCACATAAGCAGCAGAGACTCAGTCTGTGCCGGTTTTATCCGGTTAGGGTTTTCTCCTAAGGAGCCAGGAGCCAGCAGACCTCACGCCGCTTGTAGAGAAGCTGCCCGGCGGCGTGTTCGAGAACGCGTGAGGCCCAGGGAAAGGCCCGTGGTGGCCGGCCAGGGCCGTCCGCGCCCGCCCGCCCCTTGAAAGACAAACCCAGAGGGCCGAGGGCCGTGAGCGGGCTGCTGCCACCCAGTGTCACCGGGCCGTCCCCTGCTGTCAGCCTCTGCTGCTTGTACCACCCCCACCCCCCGCCCCAGGGCTTCCTGCCACCCTCTGCTGGGCCCACAGCTGAGGGGCTGCTCGCGTCATTCCGGGGTCCCCTCCTCCAGCCACACCAGCGTCGGCCGCTAACAGGAGCACAAGGGGGCATCTGGCCGATTCACAGGGGCGAGCTGCTCAGTTGGTCCACCCGGCGCTCAGAGGCTCTGGGCATGTTTGTTCCAGCAATGAGTGTCGCCTGGTTGGAAGTGGGGCTTGCTTCCGCCGTGGGCCCTGCCGGCCCTCTGCCAACCGCAGCTCACCCGAGCCACTGGCTCTGTCCAGCTTCCGTCTGGTGCTAGGGGGCCTGTGGGGGGCGCTAGCGGGCCATGGGCCCGTGTCATACCCTGTGACGTCTCCATGGAAGTGACGGTCCCTTCGTGCCCTGTCAACGCTGGGGCGGGACCCTGCCGTCTTCCCTCCACACGTGTCTTCACCCGCTGGAGCGAGCGGGACCCCAGACCGGCATGTATTTCTGGGGACATGCAGTGGCAGATGTCTTCTCCAGAGGCTGTGCTTCGTCGCCCCCAGCCGGCTGCCCGGGTGGGGTGTGAGCGCGGCATCCACGGCTCGTTGCTAAGCGAGGCACAAGCTCACCAGTGCTGTCACCAGCACGAGACAGAAACGGCAGGAGATTGGGGGAGACATTTCTGAAATCCTAGCGAGCTGGGGAGAATGATCTCTTTGGGGAATCTTCCTCCCCGGGGAGCTTCTGTTTGCAAAGCAGACCCCCGGGGGCCGTGTGTGCGTGACCTGAAGGGGGACAGGGCGGGGGGCAAGATGAATTCTGCTTCTGCTGTGTGTTCGTTCCCTAGGATGGTCTTTGTCTATACTCTTTGCCCCGCTCTCGGGTGTTTTGCAGGAAGTCTCTGCATCTTTTCCGCCCCTCTGGTGCAAGCAGGGTAAACAAACACATTTTCGGTTGCTGAGAGCCCAGGGAGCATATTTGAATGGCAAGTAGTTCGCTGTGAAAGTGGAAGTGCAAACAGATGCTACATAAACTCGTCAGTGTGGTGTTTAGCTGTGCCGCTACGGAAGTCTAGAGAGGTCGGTCATAAAACATCCTGAGATACCTAACTAGGAAAGGACGGGATGCTGGGTTAGCTCCGGTCGAGGGCCCAGAGTGCATCCAGCTTTCCGAGGTGGGACCTGTACAGTCTCCTCCTCCCGGTCCTGCAACCAAGGGCTGAGTGTGGGGTCTTGTCTCCAGCCGGGAAGGCCGAGCTGATCCGGGGCCGGCAAGAGACCTAGATGGGGCATGGGGCCAGCATGGAAACCAGTGGGTGTCGCGGTCAAGACCGTGTCGGGGCGTCCCGTGCTGGGACACTCCGTATTGGGCTTCTGCCTGGCAAGCAGAGAGCTGAGAACCTCCTTTCTCAGAGGGACCGTGTCCTTGTGCCGTGGGGAGACCGAAGCTCTCTCTGGCGAGCGGCAGAAATGTGCCCTGTCTTCGTGCACAAGGAGAGACTGCCCCTGGTTTCTGTGGAAGCGGCGGACACTTAGAGACGTCTCAGACCCAGGAACAGGGTTTTTAAAATGACTTTTTATATGTCAAATGGAACATGTATTTTTTAAACAATAAAATTGTTTTGCCAAAATCTGTGCTCTCCTTTTTCCTACGGGAGACAGGGTGCGTGGATGACGGACCTGGTCGCTGTGCTGTGTGTAGGGCTTGGCGGAGGGGAGGGGAGAGTCTGGTCCCCAAGGGAGGACCTGCGTACGTCCCTTCTACACACGAAGGTGTGTCTGAGCAAAGTGGCTATATCCCATTTGCTCGAGGCCCATAGGCCTCCTGGGAGAGACCTCGGTGGGCCAGGTGACCGGGCTTCATGGGTCTCTCAGCTGTCCCCCCCAACATTGCTGGCAGCCCACCAGCTGGGGAAGCCCTGGGCCAGAGGGAGACGCCAGGCGGGAGCATCTCTGAAAGCCGAGGGGCCTGATACCATCATTGGTCTTTTCTGTGTCCTCTGCCTGATTCTTACCTCCCACCTGTGTCATGTTCCCAGGAACATAAAAATTTGGGGGTGGGGGAGAAGTTCAGTAAAACTGCAGAACCACTAGGGACAGAGGAGCTGGAGATTTGCTGGTTGTGGGACCCAAGCAGAGTGGTGACTTCACAAGACAGTGACAGGAACCACCACAGGCTTAATCCAGAAGGGGAGATGTCCCTAGGGACCAAGAGGCTCCGGGGACAGACACACGGGGACAGTCTGGGGAGCCCCCACCCCACACCCCGGTGCTGGCTGGCGCTGTGCTAGACCACGTTGGCTGCTAGTTATTGCTTCATCTGAACCATTTTTCCTGACTGAAGTTTTGGCCCAGCCAGCCGGAGGGCAGAAGGCAGGGACGTGCAGATAGTCGAAGGCGCTCTCGGTGGACAAGCTCAGGAAGTGCTGGCCTAAAGGTCTTTTCCAGAGTCTCCTCCGAGCTCTGTGCAACCACAGCTAGAGCCCTAGAAATTGACCGCTGAACTTGAGAGCAAAGTGGGGGCTGGGCGGGAGGGTGACCCGGATTTTCACCGCTGTCACTGCCTCCTCATTTGGCCCCTCCGTTAACTACAAGGGCTGCAAAGCTGAGGTCTGTTCCCCTTCCCTCTTCCAACCAAGAGGGAAAGTGATTTGTAAAGGTGAATTTTCTAGTTGTGTATAAAAAATACCATAAAAACTGTGAAATGGGAAAAATTATCCGCCATGCCTGCCCGTCACTCTACCTATTGTTTTCATGTTCTGGGATCCCCTCCAGGCACTTGATCTTTACCATGCCAGGCTTTTGTATGCTGCTTTACGGTATGCGTGTATTTTCACGAACATTCTCCCATGTTTCCTCATGTCTTCACACGTGGTTTCCATGCGTGCGTTATATCCCATGGAAGAGAAGCGTCCTGATGAACGTTCCTCTCCCTGTCACTGAACTTTTATGTTATTTCTAGCATTTGCCCGCTGGAGATAATGCTGTAACAAAGGGGTTTTATACTGCAAAATTCTTTTGAATGTATGGAAGTGTGGGGTTTAAAATGACCCGGTAAACATGAATTACTTTGCAGTGGGACAACAGACTCCGGTAGGACAGCAATCATCAACAGCCCAGGAAGAAAAGAAGGAGAGAGTTTGAAGACAGGAGGAGGCGGGAAGGCTCCAGGTCAGCGGGGGTCACCTGCCTGCCGGGCTGCAGGCCAGGGTGCCAGCCCCAGAAATTCTCCTTTAAGAGTTCTCAAGCCCCTGGTGCTACTACTCTCTGGCTTTTCAAGCTCTTGGGTTCCCAGGTTACTTTTTTCCCCAGTTGTGGCCATCACTGGCTATTCTGATCTGGGCCCCTTTGGTCGCAAGTGACAGAAACCCGACTCAGACTAGACCCGGAAGAACAAGGAAGTGCCTGGCTCCTATCCGTGGAAGGCCCGGGATTTAGGGAAGTCAGGTTGTGTTGCCGAGAAGCGGACCTAGTTCAGCTTTCATTAAGGTCATCAGACTTAGCAGGGACATCTGCAGGACATGAAGGCAAACTGGAATTTCAGATGAAGAACAAAAATACAATTTTAGTAGACATTTGGCCCATGCAACATTTGGGACATAGTATCCTCAAGCATTATTTGTTGTTTATTTGAAATTCCAATTTACCTGGGCGTCTTGGGTGTGTGTAGACAGGCTTTCCCACAAGGGAAGCCACAGCTCACGGCTTCTGGATGCCCTGAGACTCCAGAGGAAGAAAGGGCGTGGGGTCACAGCTCTGCCTGGGAGCCCGCGGAGGACTTTGGTCTGTCCAGCGTGAGTCATTACCGTGGCCGCGCCAGCAGGCGCCTGGAGGACCCTCTCGCTCCCCGGACCCCATTGTCAGCCTCCCCCCTGCTCCCCATCTTGGATGCGGTGAGTTAAGATGTTCTCAGTCTTTGTCAAGTCCTGCATGGATGTAGTTTCAAGGCAAGCCCCGTGTTCCCTCTCCTGGTCAGATCCCTGCCCCGTCTCTCCTCATGGGGCTTTGGGTATCTCTGAGCAGATGGCTGGATTCGGATGGGGGGTACGATCCGTCCCTGGGGTGTTGTGCCAACCGGCGGGCCGCTCCCCCAGGAGACCGTGCTGGCCCTAGACCCACATGGATGTGTCACGTGCTGGAAAGTTTTACACATCTCACTCGGTGCCTGTCGGTCCTTAGAAATCAGGGCAGTCTAGTTAATAGAAATAATAGTTTCCACAGGTATTCCGTGTTCCAGAGACGGAAACAGCCTCCCGAAAGGTTTTCTAGTTATAAAGTTACTTCGGAAGCCATCATTCCCCGAGACACCCAAACCAGGCCGTGTTTGCAGGCCCAGTTCCTCGGGCGGCCTGCCCTGATGCCCCCCGCGCTGAGAGTGGAGTTCCAGGGGAGACACCCAGAAGTGGCCTCCGTCTCCAACATGGACACGCCCCCCTACCCCCCACCGCCACAAACCGTTAAAATTACCCTCAGGGCCTCTGACCCAAGGCCTCCGCACCTTCTCCCTCCTCGGCCACGTTCTGATCCTCACAGATGCTGGGGGATTGTCACAAACCCCAGGATGCAGCGGAGGGGGGCCCGGACCGAGGAGGTCTTGAACGGGGTGACCTTTCCGGCTCGGACAGCCGGTCCCCTGAGGCGGGAAGCCCCGGGGCTGGACGTCAGGGGACACGGAGGCTGCTGTGGGCTGGGCTGGGGCTGCGCCCTGTCCTCTGAGAGCCACGGCGGAGGGTCCCCGGTGGAGAGCTTCCCGAGAACCAGCGCTCAGGTGACCCTTCCAGAAACAGGCTTCCTTTGTCCCGACAAGAGGCTCCTTTGATGTCCTCCCTTCTTCCTCAGCCGGCTCCAGGCCGCCCTGTCCTCCTGCTCCCACCCCAGAATTCACCCAGCAGCTCCCCTCCGGCAGGCGGGTTACCCAGATGGCTCGGCCCAGCCCAGCAGACTGACCCCCGGGCCCCTTCCCAAGGCCTCATTTCAGGACACCTTGGCCTGCCCCCCTCCAACCGTGCGGAAAGGGTCCCCACGAGGCAAGGGGACCTGTCTGGACTCAGCGCTGCCCCCGTGGCCGGCGGGCCTCATCCGCGGTCCTCATCCGCGGTCCTAAACCCTGAAGAGAGGAGCCCCTGCTGTAGGCCCCGACCCCAGCGGTCCAGTGTGTGCCGTCAGAATGTAGGACTATGGCGTTGACCTTTCCAACACCCCTTCACACCCTCCCCCAGAAGGAGGGCCGATGCCCAAGGCTGGGTCCATCAGAGGGGAGGCTGATGCCCAGATGTCTTCAGCTCACCCACCCGCCCATCTGTTTGCTCCGGCCTCATCGGCCTCCTGGCCTCCCCCCCACCAAATCTGGGCTGCACAGGCTCCCGCCGGGTGCATTTGTAGGCCAAGAGTGGGGTGGGCCGTTTACCACCCCAGCTGCGAAGGGTGCCCATGTCCTTGAAGGAACGTCCGGGGGCTGCTGGAGCATCGCCTCCCCGTGTGTCTCTCCCCTTCAATCCCAGGGGATGGGAATGGCAGTCCTCCCTGACCCCCAGCCCTGGGCTTGTGCACCCAAAGCCTGGGCCCCAGGCTGAGAGACCGTCCCTGGAATTTTCCTACCTGGAGCTGGTGGGAACAGAGAGTTCTCTCCTGTGACTGAGGAGTGGTTGTGGGTCTGCCCAGGGAGCAGGCAGCCAGGGCTCCCAGCCCAGAGAAAGAACCCAGGTAGACAAGGGGTACCGAGGGGTCCTAACGTCCCTGTCCCCCAAGGCTTGCTTCTCCCATGCCTTCACCAGTTTTGTGAGCCACCCAGATCTCACAGTTTTCTCCAGCTTAAACTAATCGGGTTGGATTTTTGCCATTTGCAATTGAAGAGTCCTGGGTAATATTGTGCGGACAGATAGGAAACATCATTCTAAAACGAAATCAGAAGCCCAATACTAGGGAGGTTCCACCTCCCTAATGTTGCCCCAAAGCCCAGAACCCTTTGGGGGGCTGCATCACGGAGGACACGGGCAGCGCACTGAGCCCTACCTGGGGCTTGGGAGGGCTTCCTGGAGGAGGAGGTGCTGAGTTGAGTCTTGAAGGATGAGTAGACATGAGCCTGGAGAGGGGGTGGGGGTCCACCCAGGCAATCCCAGGCAGCCCGAATGGGGTAGGTGGCTGCATGCGGTCCTGGACTGCTGGAGAGGAACCATCCCGGCAGTGCATGTGGACAGCAGAGGTGAAAGAAGCCGGACCCTCAGGCCTTGAAGCCAGCCGAGGAGCACAGACGTTTTCCCAGGTTGGTCTCACCTTCTCGAACTGGGTCACCACCAGATTTGGGGAGACTTGAAGACACAGGACCAAAGAAACACCAAGTCCTGGGGGGGGAAAAAAGCCCGCTGCAAGAGTTGAACAAAACTATTACTTTTACGCTAAAACAACCCACCCTGGGCAAAAAGCAAAATTCCACCCCTTTCCAATATAATACACAAGACTTGCAAAATAGTCCCACTGGAGGTGGGTGAAGGTGGTTTGGGGGGCAAGTTCGAGCATCACTTCCCTGGTGGAGGGGGTCATCGAGCTGCTTCTCACGCAGGAGGGGTCCCGCTGGGTCTGGCCGTGGTGTGCGGGCTCAGCAAGGAGGGGGTCGGCCCGGTTGCCAAACCAGCACACCCCACAGTCATTCATGCCCCAAATAGCGATACACGTCAGGGGCTCGGCTGGGAAGGAGGTAGCCGGGCCTCCCTTTCCACACCAAGCTATGATCTGTCACCTGGCCTTCTCCCCAGCAGCCCAGCAAGGCCTGACTCCTCATCGCTGTGCCTGCCCCACCCCTGCCCCCGCCTGGTACACAGTTGGTGCCAAATAGGTGCTTGTTGACTCTGTCACTGACCGGATCATTAGTAGGTCATCAGGCTGTGTAGCCATGTGTTCCGTATCAGCGGCAGAGGCCGGGCTTTGCCAGCTCTGCCCACCTCCTTCTCCCGGTCTCAGGGGGGCTGCTGCCAGCAACGGCTTCCTTTCTGGCCCGAGGCCAGGCCCCGCAGCCCATGACACCCCCGCCGCCTGTGGCACATTTCTGTCCCCTCGTTAGTATGCTGGGAGTGAGGACTCGGGATTCTCACTGACATTGGCCTTTCCTGGATGACAGGGAGGAGACTGCACGTTGGGAGGTGAAGAGTTGGCCCCTGGAGTCAGATTTGGGTTCAAATCCGGGCTCTACTGTCCCACTGCTGACCAGTGGGGCTGATTGGACCCCTGTGAGCCCAGTTCCCCCTTTATGAACCAGGACGACAAACTCTGCTTTCTGGGAAGGCGAGTCAGAGCGGGAGTTCAAAGAGGCCTTCAGCACCAGACCCCCACAGTATGTTGGTGGGGCCAGAGGCACAGCTGCAGCGAAAGTGGGGGCCACCAAGCCTGTTCCTCTAACACTTGCAGATGCCCCGGGTACCGGGATCCGTCTCCCACGGGGGTGACTGAGATGCAGGAGACTCAGACCCGGGAACAGAGTATCCTCCCTCAGGTGCTGCGTGTGGGGCAGGTGGCCTGGAGGCCACCAATCAGCAGTTTGGATCTCACGTTACCCACAGGTATGTATTGGTCCCTTGGAGGACACAGAGTCGTCTTCTCAGTGTCCCCGTAACAGCCACAACGGTAGCCATGGACCCGGTTCACCCTCCAAGTTGTCCATCTGGCAGCCCAGCCCAGGCGGGCCGCTCAGCCTCTCCCCTGCCCTCACTTTACCCAGCACAACTGAGGTTTCACCTCCCTAATGTTGCCCTAAAGCCCAGAACCCTCTGGGCGGCGGGGGGGGGGGGGGGGGGGGGCTGGGGGGGTAAGGGTGGTGCGGAGCTTCTTGCTGGGTCTCTGCTGGTCCCTGTGTCCTTCCCGGCCGCCTTGGGAGACAGAGCTGACCCCTTCCCCATGAACAGCTTCTTACAGCCCGGCCCACTGGGCGCAGAGAAACCCAGGTTGACAGTCCTGCAGACGGCCCTGGGTTTCGGCGTCCGCTGTGGAGTGTCTCCCAGATGTGGCTTCCAGACAGGGCTCAGCCCACACTCGCTAAGTGCCAGCTGCCTGGGTGGTCTGGTATCTGAACCAAATCCAGAGGCTAGAAGGAGCCCAGGTTCGAAACTGCCACCAATTTCCTGAAGGTTTCTTCTGGAGCTCCAGGCAAACCCACTGGTTGAGTGAGGAGAAAAACAGACCCTTCACTTAAAACCAGATGTCAGCATGTGTCCCGAAACAGCTCAGGGAGATGGACCACCTTCCTCCCCGGGCTTCTCCCTCCCCTCCCCCTCCTTCCCCCCACCTACCCCCGCCCCCCGCCCCCCGCAGGTTGGGTCAGCTACCACCCAGCCACACCACAGAGGAGGACCCTGGGCAAAGGAGGCTACGTCTTAGCTGGCAACTAAAAATATTGACTTGGGTTTTTTCTTTAAATAGAAAGGAAATTCAGCTCACTCCACCCCAGTCGTCCTCCTTCTGGGTTCTGAGTGGGCGCCCTGAGGACCTCACCCAGACTCAGCTTCTTGGACATGGAGCTGATGCAGCTCTCTCTCTCTTCGGGGGGACGGAGCCATGACATGGGGGTGGGGGACAGGGAGGGGACTCCCTCTCTCCTGAGGGGATTCCTGGGGGCAACTGGGAGGACCAGGCTGGCACTTGGCTGACCCAGGATCCCAGGGCACCACTCATCCAGATAGACACTGAGCATCCGTGGAGCACAGGAATCCCAGGACAAGGGCAACCAGATGACAGATAAAACAAGAAGTGGGGCAGGGAGGCTCTGATGCTCGGGGCCCACCTGGCTTACTGCCTTAGATCCCTCTGTGGGCCTGTGCCAACCGTGGCCAGTGGCCGGGACAGCAGCTCTCGCTCTGGGTCTGAACTCTGCCTAGGACGAAAGGCCACTGGGCTTGATGGCTCTGCTCCCGACTTGGTGGCTGAGTGCATACAGGGCCACAGGCACCCGAGGAGGAGCTCACCCAGGGCCCCCTGCGGCCGGCAGACCAGGCTAGGTGTGCAGCCACAACCACAGTGCAACACTCGAGAGACACTTGATGCTTGTGCCCGGATGGGTGCTGTCTCCAAGACAGACAATACAAGAGATGTAGGAGGGGAACCCAGGTGGTTGGGGTGTGCCGGCCCCATGGTCGAGGAGTCTGGAGGACACACATAAAGTGGGGTCTGGGGGACACAGGAAGCCACCCAGATCTGGCCTTGTCTCTGAGGGAAGACTGTGGGGTGGGGTGGGGTTGGTGGAGGGAGACTGGAGAGCCCTTGTGTGCCCTCAAAGCTCCTTTTTGAGATTTGATTTGTATTTGAATCAAAATAATACATGCAAATAGTTTTTAAAATACCAGAGGGCTACAAGCAAAACCAAACACCCCAGTGATTTCCTGCCCCACCCCCCACGCCCAGTGGTAACACCCAAGAGGTGACTGCTTGCAACTCTTTTTAGCCATTATTTTGACTACTTATTGCCATATTTCTCAATAGCCTGCCTCTACTCCTTTTTCTTTCTTTCTTCCTTTTTTTCCCTTCATTTTTGACCTTAGCTAACTGTCTTAGGTCTAAGAAACTACACAGAATAATGGTGTGGACTTTTGAGCCAGACCCCCGGGGGCAAAATCAGTCTGTCATTCTGTCACTTAGGACGGCGCAAACCCGGCCAAGTTCTTTCTTCCATCGGGTCTCGGTTTCCCCATCTGTAGTGTGGGGTCGTCATCTTCACCCCCCACCCCAGGCTCACGGGAGCAGGCAGTGGCCCGCGTTGGGCCTGGCACTTAAGCTCTCAGCAAGTGCTGACCATTATTATTATTATAATCGACATCCTCTTGATGGGAACCCGCACTCTCCTCCCAGCTTCAGAACAGGGTTAAATCGCAGTGTTGGGGTGAGTCAGGTAGTTACCATTCAATAAATGGTCGCTCTAAAAAATATATAGTATATGTAATATATATATTTATTACATATATATATATATATATGTATATATATATATGTAGCCATTGCATGGATTTGGATGCCTTCATTCTTCCTTCTTCCAACTTGCTATCCCCTAGAGAGAAAGATTCAGGACATCCCTGATGAGGGAACAGCCCAGCCAGAGGGGGCATCAGCAATCCCAGCCAGAATTGGCCAGAATTGGCCCCTTCTGGGCAGAAGGGGGGCAGGACCCATGTTCCTGGCTCGTGGAGATGCTTGTCTAGGAGTGAGGCAGAATGGGGACTGGTCCATCCTGCCTCTTCCTACTGGTCCCCGTGGGATCAGTACTAACCTCATGAGCTCCTGGCCCAGAGGAGCACACAGCTCCTTCCCAGGAAGTGCTTGC
Organism: Mellivora capensis; assembly: GCA_004024625.1. Lineage (NCBI taxonomy): Eukaryota > Metazoa > Chordata > Mammalia > Carnivora > Mustelidae > Mellivora > Mellivora capensis. Next base: position 100,268 of record PISX010001088.1, on the reverse strand, counting down.
TGAGCAGGGGAGGGGGAGGGGGGAGGCGGTTGACCCCCTGGCTGGGGACTGGGACACCCTGAGGTGAGGATGGAACGGGAGAGGCTGGGCCAGGCGGTTTGGACTCTTTCAAGGTGTCTACCAATCACCGCAAGCCCTGATGTCGGGGACAGGAAGGAAAAACGAATCCCTGACTCTTGGAGGTCTCTGTTCTGTCATTTGGGAACAGAAGGATGAACTTTCTAGACTCTTCAGGCAGAGTCTGCAAGTATAAACTGAGGCCACTGACTACAGTTCTCTGTCTAAAGAAAATAGACCATGGAGCAAACTTACATGAGTGATTATTTATGATCACTTGTTACTATCCAAAATGATCTTGCTTACTGCTCATTGTCTGTCTCTCCCCCTTAACCTGAAATTCTCTAAGGTCAGGAACCTGGTCTGTTTTGTTTACTGTTCTCCCTCCAGCATGCAGAATAGTGCTGTTCAATATTTGTTCATTCCGCCCCTCACTATTTAAGTTAAAAAAAAAAAAAAAAAAGCACTGAAGGAATTACAAATAAATGAATGGAAGGAATGGAAAGGAAAATGAATAAATTCTTGGAGGGTACTTCACTTCTACTATGGGTTTTATAATTCTGTAATATTGGAGATGTTGTCCGAAAACATGCACCAAAAAAAAAAAAATACACCAAAAGACTGGTAAAGAGTTAAGACGGGCACCAAGATCCCCGCTGCTCACTTTTACTTCTCTGGAAGTGTTTTTGAAGAACTTTGCGAGAGGTAGTGTCACAAGCCCAAGATAATCTCTTCTCAAGGTCACAGGAAGTTTCCTCAATCTTGGTTATCACCTAGTGTCTCATTTAAAGCTACGGAAACTCCTCTCTGCCTCCCTCCCTTCATTCTAGATCATTAATAATGTCTGCTAGAGCCACACTGCAATATCACACTCTGCCAGCAGGTGTCGCTGTCTAACAATACATGACCTGGTGTGAGCCCCACAACCTTTCAAGGCTGAGAGTCTGTGAAATGAACCAGGGGGTGAATGCTGTAAGATCAAAATTCTGTGAAATAAGGTCCCCTCTATTTCAATTGCATTTCATGAGATATGTTGGGGGTGCAGAATGGGCCTACATTAATATGCTTCAATGTTCTTTCTGGTGGATCTTGCCATGCTTTGGTGTTATGGATTCATGCTTTTATAAGAAGTTTTTTTTTTTTTAATTGTCAATAATAATAATTTCCAAAATGCATCTATTATTTTGAAATTCCCCAAAGACCTCTGATTTCATTCTAACACATTGCCCCGCACATGTTGCTCTCAATATTTGTAGGAGGATTGCCCCTCCCCTTCCCAGCAAATCCTGGGGCACACATAGAGCTGTCCTACAGATGGAGAAACTGAGTCTCAGAAAGGTTAAGTAACTTGCTCTACATCCTACAGGCAGTGCTGGGGTTTGTCTAATTCCAAATTCTTTGTCCGTCCATTCACTCCAGGCAGCAAAAGGGACCCAGAGAAGATGGAAGACAAGATCTTGTGAGGACACCAGATTCTGCTCAGAGGGCTCAAAGGTGTCCAAGCCTTCTCTGGACAGATTTCCCATCATCCAAAAAAGCAGCTGATAGTAATTTGCTATCTACTAATTTCTTCCCTGCATTTTCCTGAAACAGATTACAGAAGGGAACAAACTGTATGTGCTGATGCCAGTGATGAAATGTGGGGGGTGGGGGTGGGGGGTGGAGTCGGGGGATGGCATCACCAGGAGCCCAGAGCTACCCTCCTCCCTACTCACCCCTGTGGAGCACAAATACTTAGTTTAAGACATGAGTCAGTCTTCAAATTCCTAGATGCTTATCAGCTGATGTCACAATGTTTCAAGATTTTGTATCTTTTTAGCAAATAATAGTATCAACATTGACAGGGTGAGTATACACCCCTTTCTCACAATCTGGCCTCAGTGATTGCGCAACAATGCTCCATCCATGCCGCCCTGGATCACTGCTGGATGGCCAGCTCTCCAGCCTGGTCCTGCCGACCTGCCCAGAGTCCTGGTGGAGAGGAAGGTTCACTCCCCAGAGATTCCTTTGGGAAATTTAGGTCAGCAGGATCTAATTATCTGACTGGCTCCGAGCTGAGATTTCGAGATTAATGCTGAAGGAGGGTGGAGTGGGAGTGCTGAGGACTCCTAATTGAGAACCATCTGTTTCAGGGCCCTCACATCAAAGGTGGGGTCTCCGGCCCTCACTCAATGATGCTGCCACTTGAATTACACGCAGTCTGCCCCAGTCTGCCCCAGTCGGTCTCGTCCAGAGTAAGAGGTAAAGCCTGGAGGACTCCCATGCAGGAGGCTGACAGCGGCATGGCCCTGGGACCACCGGGCCGCACCCCCAGCCCCAGGAGAGGACAGCACCGGACAAGGGGCACACACTTCCTATACAGCCTAGCCCACCATGCTTACTCCTCCAAGGGAGAGATCCCAAGCACAGAGGTGGCTGTACTTTTTAGGAATTAGTCGACTCCGAGGTATACCAGTAACTTGGAAAGATACCCTTGCCATCCCGGATGTTTTCACCGTTCTCCCAAGTGCCATCACATCCTGGGACAACTAACAGTTCTCACATTGCAAAGTGGCTGAAGGGGAGTCCTGGGCTCTCTTTAAATTCCAACCACACCTGGGTTGTTGACAGTGGCTGCCCAACTGGGCAGCCTGGGCTCCTAGACAACTGGAACCAGGAGTCGTTGACTGAGCCACCAGAATGACCACTGAGGCTCACTCTGCCTGGAGAGAGAGAGAGAGAGAGAGAGCGCACACACAAGCAGGGGGAGCAGCAGAGGGAGAGGGAGAAGCAGGCTCTCTGCTGAACAGGGAGCCTGAGATCATGACCTGAGCCCAAGGCAGATGCCCAAGCGACTGAGCCACCCAGGAACCCCAGCCTTAGTCATTTTTTAATTCAATACAAAACAGAACTGATTTTCGGCATGGGGACGTGAGAAACTTGGAACCATAACAGGGTCCATTTGGGCTTGAGGCTCTGATCCAACAGGACCCTTGCACCAGGTAGGGCTCCCTCACTTTAGGAGTGTGACAACTGTCCTGCCCTATAGAGTTATGGTAAAGATGAAATAACAGGAAACCACATTAGGCGTCACAGCTCCAATAATGCTAACTCCTACCCCCTTCAGTGAACACCACACATGGGGTGGAGAAATACAGTGAGCTTTTGCTCTTAAAACACTAATTTCTTTATTATTTCTTCATTTTTATTAGAGATTTTTTATTTATTTGAGAGAGAAAGAGAACAGGAGTGGAGGGACGGGCAGAGGGAGAGGGCAAAGCAGATTCCCCACGGAGCGGGGAGCCCCCATGCGGGGCTTGATCCCAGGATCCGGGGATCATGACCTGAGCTGAAGGCAGAGGCTTTAACCGACTGAGCCACCCAGGCGCCCCAACGCAGGTTTCTTTACTACGTTTCTGTTCTAGGGCTGCAGAGGAAAATTCCTTTGAGGAGCCGAGCAAGAGCCACAAGGCACTCTACTCTGTAAGCAGCCCTGCGGCTGGGGGACCTACCAGGCAATCGCTCGCTCATTCATTCAACAAACATTCACGGAGGCCTCGTGTGCAGTATGCTCTGAGCTGAGGGGCCAGGGCCTGGCGGTCCGGGAGTTCAGAGAGCCCTCTCCCCGCTCCCCCGTCAGTCCCTGTGGGTACCAAAAGGGAAAGGCACGGGGGCGGGGGCAGGGCGGAGAGTCCCCGGACTATCTTGCTGGCCTACAGCCTCCTCTCCTGTGCCTTCGAATTAAGGAACCGTAAACTTCTGGGAATTTCAGAAGAGGCAAGCAAGGCCTTGCTCCCAAGGTTATTGAAACAAACCCCACCCTCCCAAGAGATTTTTAAAGAATTATTATTAGTAAGCCCCCCTCCCCCGCACGGCCGCGGCCCTCCGGGTGTTGCAACTCCCGCCTCTCGCCCGGCGGAGGCCGCCCGGCGTTTCCCAAAGACGCCTCCGGAGGGACCCAGGCTCCGGTGCCGTCCCGGGGGCCCCAGCGGCCTCCAGGTGGGGCGGCCGAGGGAGAGCCCGGCGCAGGGGGCGCCCCCGCCACCCCGCGCCCCGCGGCCGCCCCTGGGGCGCACAGCACCCGCGCGCGGGAGCCTGAGCGGGAGCAGGAGCCCCGGCCGAGGGGGCGGGGCGGGGCGGGGCGGGGCGGGGCATCCGGGCCCCGCCCCCGGCGCTCGCCTCTCCCCGCACTTTAAAGCCTTCGCCTGCTTTCTCTTCTTCGCACAGAAGTCGCGCTCGGGCCGCCCGCGCGCTCGCAGCAGTAACCAGGCTCCAGGCGCTGGCGCCGGGGCCGCGGGAGGAGGCGAGTGCGCTCCCTGCGGCGGGCGCGGCCCGGGCGCCCCGGCCTCCTCGGCCCCGGAGAGCGGCGGCGGCGGCGGCCTCCCTGGCGCGGTAGGCAGCGCGGGGCACCGGCACCGGGCGGGCGGGGGTCCGGGCGGGGATCGCGGCGCTCGGGGCCCGAGTGGTGGGCGCGGGGCACCTGGTGGGTGAGGGTCCCGCTGGAGACCGGCGACGGGGCCGCGGGGAGCCCTTCTCTCGCCACAGGTCCCGGCCGAGGGGGACCAGGGCGCCGCCCAGCGCCTCTGCGGCTGCGGGCGCCTGCGGGTCGCGGGGGCCCGGGGGCCCACCTGCGAGGGCGAGTCAGGGAGGGGGTCCCGGCGGCCGCGACCACCGTCGCGCCCGGGGTTGAGCTTCGGCCGTTGCAGACCCGGGGAGGGGACCCTGGGCGCGCGGCGGCGCCCACCGACGTCCAGGTGCCCCGGCGCCCCGCGGCCTCGGTTCCCGCGACTGTCCCTGCGGCCGAGCCGGGGGCGCTGACCCGCCCCTCCCACACGGGGGCAGCGCGACCCCGCTCCGCGAAGTTAGTTTCGCTTTTCCCGCCAGTCGGGACCCGGATCTGCAGCGCGGCCCTCCTGGCCCCCTCGGGGCTCCCCCGCCCTGCCCGCCGCGCCTCCCCCGGGGAGCCCGCCGGGGCGACACCCGGGCGGCGCCTCCCTCTCCGCGGTCCCGGAGCCGCCGCAGCTTCTCCCGGCAACCAGGGGGGAGCCGAGTGTTGTGTCAGCAGATCGATTGAAACAGAGAAACCGCAGCAGCCTGGGTCGGTCGGTGGCTCCGCGGCATGGGTCAGCGCGCGGCTGGGGTGCGTGGGGACTGGGTAACTGTCCTGCTCGAGTTCAAGGCAGAGGCCCCTGGAATGCTCACTGGGCCCTGGCGGGGTGGGTTGCCCAGCGGGGAGACTGCAAGTGAGTGTGTGAGTGAGTGTGCGTCTGTGTGTGTGTGCGAGGTCTGGTGACCCTGTGTCTGTGTGTCTCGGAGCCTGCCTGTGTGGGTGTGTCTGAGCCAGTCGAAGTGTGTGTCTGCTTGTGTGTCTGTGTGAGATTAAGTGTGCAGGTGGTGTGTGTGTTTGTGTGTCTCTGAGCATTTCTGTGTGTCTGTGGGCATCAGTGAGTGTGTGCCTGGGGTGCGTGGGTGTGTGTATGTGTGTGTGCCATCGATGGTAGCCCCGCCGTGGGGCTGCTGGTGACCAGAGCTGCTTAGCTTGACTTTCCTTGCTTGGTTCTTTCTCGTAAGTGGGCCGTGCAGACCTGTCGCCCCAACGGTGTTGGCTGAGGAGAACACAGGCTTCTTCTCCTTCCCTCTCTTTTTCTCTGAAAATGAACCAGGCGGTTTGGGGGTGAGTTGGCAGGGGCTGCTTCCTGAGTGAGTAATATTTAATTAAACACTCTAGCGGGTAGCATCAGAAACCGGTCATGAGCTGAGTTTTAACAGGTGGTGACGGTGAAAAACGCCATCTCCGGGGACTGCAGTTCATTGTCCTTGGCAGAATTCTCTCTCCTGGGGTAGGACAGCTGGGGAGGGGGCCCAGAACCTCATTCCTGGTTGTTGGGTGTGAGGGCAGCAAACATCCCTTCTCGGCCCTATTCCTTTTTGATACTTCCCCTCTGGATGTGGAAAGTGCTAGATGAGGGGGCAGAGACTGGCTTCCCTCTGCTGAGGCATCAATCCCGGAGCTAGGGAAGCCCTGTTTTACTTCCAGGGCCATCGATGTCAGCCAAACTTTCCCCCCCAGCAGAGGCCCAGAGAGGGAGGCTGACTTGCGTGCACCGCAGAGCTGGGGCCATGGACAGTCTCTGGAGCCCCAGGTGCTGCCTCACATTACTGCCTCTGGTGCTGAGGTCATGGGCCAGGCACCTCACGTCTCCCCAGCTGTAAGGTGATGGACTGGATTAGATCATTTTAAACTTTCTTGTTCTCTTACTGCTTTTTCTTCTGCACAGAGTGCTTTACGCAGGAAAGAGAGAGAGAGAGAGAGAGAGAGTTTGCAGGTGGGGAGTTGCAGAGTGGCCCAATGCAATGATTTTACTAATCCTTTCTTTCCCTGCCTGCCTACCACCAGGGAAGTAGAAAGAATCAACCACAGTGGTTCTGACCATTATGAGCCAAGCGGGGGCTGACCTGGCCTCAGGGAGGTCGGGGCTTGGGGAGATCGTGGGTTCTGGGGGTTGCACGGCTCTTAGGAAGGAGTGGTCCTGCTGGGGGGCCCTGGGTGATGTCACTGTGTTGCTGGCCGACGCTGCCTTCCTTGGGCTGCTCCAGCAAGACTGAAACCGCCCTCCAGTGGGCTCCCGGGGCTGCCTCCTGAAACGCTGCGGACCCCTGGGCAATCAGCGCAGAGGCTTCGTTTCTCCTCTGGAGGCTGGGAACAGGATGTGCAGCTAGCTGGCAAAGGCCAGCGCTGCCCCTCCTCACTAGGGACCGTGGAGACTGTGCTCCCCTGGCTGGGCCTGGCCCCCTTCTTGGACCTTCCCCCTCCTGGGATGAGCAGAGTCTTGCCTACTGATGCGTTTTCACATTTAGCAAAGCCTCCGATTCTACAACGTTGAGAGTTTTGTCCAGGAATTTCACACCAGTTCTTTTCAAGAAATAGGCTGTGGCTCGTGGCCATAATCAGTTTATTTTTTGGTGCCTGAGGAGTTTGGGAACGAGGATCTTCATCAGACAAAATCCCAGGGCAGGTGTCGGTATGCCTCTGCTGGAGCAAGTCCCTCTTAATCTAAAAGTCCAGCTCTTGGTCAAGTGCAGGGCGTGTCCTGCTACGTGCCTCCCAGGCCGGCTGTTGTTGGATGATGAAGGTGGCGGTGACGGTGGTGTGATAGTAGGAAGCGGTTTTATAGCCGGTGCTAGTGCTGGGCTCTGACCTGAGTCCTTGACACATTAACCCTCGTACTTTTCCTAAAAACCCGGGGCTGCGAGCAGATTCTCCTTCTATCCACCTCGTCCTGGAGTCGGAACGGCCGGCCACACGACTTGGCCAGCGTCTTGCTGCTACCATGTAGCGGAGCAAAACCCTACCCCTGACTTTGGTGCTCAAGCTGTCTTAATCCTTACGGGGTGCTTCCCTCGATCCCCTTGACCTTCTCTTCAAGAAGCATGTGCTGAATTTCCTTTAATGAAAAATGTTCATTATTATGGAAAATCGCAAATATGTAGCAGAGCTGGGACAAAGGTGTAAGGTTCCCCCAGCAGCTTCAAGGGTCAGTGCATACGCACACCCCCACGCTCACACACCTCCGTGTTCACCCACGCACGTGTCCATGCACACGTGCACACACTCGTGCCCAACTCTTGGGAAGCAAACTCCACACGCGGTATCAGGTTGTCTGTGAGCACTTGCTAAGCATTCAAGCGAGATCTCAAGCCTCAAAGAGGTAGACTGATGCCTGGGGGGCAGGTGGGGGTAAGCACACGCTGCCTGGCTTGGACTTGAGGGTCCTTCCTGGCTGTGGCAAGGGGAGGACGGCTCATTGGGACACCACACCCCCCAGAGTCTTCGGGAAGCTTCTTGCTTATTTTGTGTTTTAAAAGCCCCGTTCAGGGGCGCCTGGGTGCCCAGGCCTCAGTTGGTTAAGCGGCTGCCTTCGGCTCAGGTCATGATCCCAGCGTCCTGGGATCGAGTTCCGCATCGGGCTCCTTGTGCGGCGGGGAGCCTGCTTCTCCCTCTGCCTCTGCCTGTGCTCACTCGCATTCTCTCTCTGACAAAGAAATAAATAAAATCTTTTAAAAATAAATAAATAAAAGCCCCGTTCATTGCTCTGCATTACAAGTCGCTGGTCGTGAGACAGCCCACAAAAACAACAGACCTCGGCTTCCCCGTGGGCCTCCCTTGGAGATGGGGAGGGGGACCTGAAAGGCACAGCCCTGCCTCACGCCCCCATCGAGCCTGGGCCTTGGGTGGGCACGGGCATCCGAGGTAGGGCCTGGGATGCAGGGGATGTGTAAAGTGGTTTGTTAACAAGCATGGTCCCTGACCCAAGCTTAGACCCAAGCTTAACCGTCTTGATTGAAGTCCCCACGGTGCGGGTAGCCGATGGAGGAGAGCAGGGCTGCCTGCCACCCTGGGGAGGTGGTGGGGGATTTAGGCCCAAGACTCAAGGCATGGGGGACGTAAATGCCACGGGGCGGGGGGTCCAGGATCTAGCTGGTGACAGGGTCCTGACAATGGCCGCAGCTGCAAACAGCCCTTGCCAGAGAGGCTGCCTGTGGCCAAACAGCTTCTGGCTCTGCTTTCGGGCCTGTGATGACTAAACTGTGTCCCTGCGTCCCTGGATCTGTTTCCCGTTGGTTGGGACGGAGGCTGGCGGCGTTTTCAAGGTGGAGTCCCCAGGCTGGGTAACTATTCGGACACGGGGTGTGAAGAAGTGTGAAGACCTGCAGATGTCCGGGAGCCTCCAGGCCAGTCGAGGGTCAGTCTGGATGGTGACCCTAGAGAGAGGGCTGGGGGCCAGGCACGGGGAGCCGCCTTGAGCCACACACCTAGAAATGGTCTGTGGATGTGTCCAGATGGCAGCTAGGCCTGGGGCTCTAGAGAGAAGCCTGGGCTGGAGACAGAGACTGTGGAACCTTCTTTCCAATGGGGTTAGCTGAGGGGCCTCTGGCATGTGAGGAGGCGTGCCTGGGAGTAGAACCCTTGTTCTGGCCTGTTCCTCTAGAACTGGGGGAGACCCTCATACCTTAGGCCGTGCGCTCCTCCTTGTTCCGAGAGTGAGGGTGTGTGTGGGGTCGCCATAGTGGGTGCCCGGCTGTCCGAGGGCCCCGTGGGAAGGTCCTTCTGGGGTCAGGGGTTTCATACCTAAATCTCGTTCTATGGTAAAATGCACGTGACCTCACACTTCCCGTGATAGCCACCGCTCAGTGCCCCGTCGGCGGAAGCACACTCGTGGCGTGTGGCCGTCACCACGTCTGTCTTCCCGACTCTTTCCAGCCAGTGAAAACTCCACTGTACGGAGCTACCACATTCATCCGTGGATGTTTATGGCTTCCCCGAGAGCACCGGCTCCCAGGAGGGGCCTTGTGGGCCTTTGGGGTGGGGTGGGGGAGGGAGAGTGCGGGTCCAGGGGGCCCTGATACCTGCCCCTCCCGGATGCAACTGGCCCAGCCCCACAGGCTGCTGCCCCTTCCTGCTGGTCAGACACAAGGTGAGGATGTCTGTGGGAGCTCGTGGGGCCTGGGGAGCCTAGGGTGTGTGGGGGGCGGGGGAGCCCCAGGACTCTGGTCCCCCTTGGTCACTGAGTCCCCAGAGCTGCCCTCAGGGCAAGAGGGGCAGCTCCTTCAGCCATTGCCTGCCGTCCTGCCTCCCACTCCCAGCTCAATACAACTGGTCTCTACTTCCTCATTTCCCTGGCACTTCTAGATCTTTCCAGGAGATCTTGGATGTCACCGGCCCAACTGCTGCTCCTCACTGACCCTGCTGCTTTGGTGCCATCACCCCTCCTTCCTGCTTAGAGGATACTCTGCACCAGTTCCCGGGGTCCTTCCCTCCCAGCACCCCTGTCTTTCCCCTGCTCCGCCCCTCCCCAGCACCCATCCCTATCCTTAGAGCTCCCACATACCCACCTCCTGATGTCCCTGGTAGCCTCCATCCCCTGCATCTATGTCTCGCTGATCCCCCAACCTTGCCCTCCTGTCCCCCTACCTCATTTCCATGCTCACCAGCCCAGCACATTCCTACCTCGATGCTATGCAAACTCGTCTCACTTAATTTTTAAAACCTGATTTCCACATGTCTCCCTCCTCCTTGGCCCACTGGCTCATGTGGCATTCCTGCGGCGCGCAGCAGGGCCTCCAGCTTCCACCCAGAAACCCAAGTCAGACACACACTCCCCTGCACAAGGCACCACAGGGAGGCCGACCAGTGCCCCGCTGGACAGGGGGACGGGGGGCAGGCGGGGCCAGGCCATGTGAGTCTCACTCATCCCTCTGTCCCCAGTGCTCAGCACACACAGTATGCTCCCAATGTTGGACGGATGGATGCGGGCACGGCTGGTAGTGCTTCTGGGCAGGAGGCTTGGAGAGACCTGAATCTGGGCTCAGGGGTGGCGCCAGCCCTTGCCGTCCAGGTAGCCCAGACCCGGGCTTTCCCTCAGAGCCTCTGCCGCTCTGATCATGCAGGGTGACAGCCCCTTTGTGGGGCGGCCGTGAGGTATTAGGGAGGTGACACGCTCCAGCACTGGCCACGGTACCTAGTCCTGACATGCTGGTGGGTGGTGGCATCGCCCCCCCATGGACCCGCCTGTCTGAGAATCCGAGTGCCGAGTTTACAATTTGAAGACCAGAACTCCCCCTGTCCAAAACAAGCCTCCTCTCCTGAGCTATTTTTGGACTGCTCATCATTCATTCTTCCATTCACACATTTATTGAGCACCTACAGTATGCAGCCAGTCTGCTGGGCTGAGGATGCAAAGGATGGAGGGGAGGGGTGTTGCTCTTAGAGACCTCTCTATCTAGTGGGTGAGACCGGCCAGACTCTGGTGATGACCTTCCCAGGGTGTGCTGGAGAGGCTGACGGGGCCAGGGGGGTAGGTGGGCATTCCAGGTGGAAGGGTGGTGGGCGTGGGAGGTGAGCGTGGGCTGGCGTGCGGCCGGGTGGGAGCTGAGCGAGAACAGAGGGGCAAGAGGACACTGGGAGGGGGCCTGTGGGGAGAGGGGCTGAGGCACAGGATGCTCTGGGAGGGTGAGCTCTGGTGTGGGTTCCTCAAGGCAGTGGCTGAGGGGCGACTCTGGGGTGACCACACGTTTGGCTCCATCATCTTTACCCTCTCCGCCACGGGTCCCTACAGCGGGATAGCCTCCTCGTGGTGGATGCACCTTCCCGCACTAGTTTGCCCAGCACGTGTTCCCCACAAATAGCCAGGTTTCGACCAGGGAGAACATTCTGGGCACTGAAGAGCTGGAGTGGGGGGGCTGGGGAGAACTCGTCTTCCTGTGGGAGGCCCCTCACCCTCCAGCCCAGAGAGGGGAGGTGGAGACGGATGGAGTATTGGGTACCTGGGGGAAGGATGAGGGACCGGGGCCCTGGAAAGGCGGACTGGATGGTTTGGATGTAATGGAGGAAGAAGGGCACGTGCAGAGCTCAGGTGGAGAAGAGGCAGCTTTGAAGGGCTGGTCACAGAAATTCAGGCTGGGATCCCAGTGACAGCGGTGACCACCCGGAGGCTGGCGGGTCCCAGTCAGTCTTCTTATTGTCGGTGAGGTCCCGAGGATGGTGCTGCCCCATTTTACAGACAAGAAGACAGAGGCTTGGAAGGGGAGGCCAGAAGGGGAGGAGCAGGGAGCCCGGCCCTGCAGTCTGGCTCCCGGGTCTGCACCCTTGCCCACCAAGCTCTGCCACCAAGAAGGGGAGCAGCGGCAGCGAGTGGCTTGAGAGGCTAGAAGACCAGCCGTCAGCGCGGCCTGCACCCTGGACGCGAGAAGTCACTGAAAGAGGGGGCCCCGGTTTGTGGGGATATGACGGTACCCCCAGCAGAAATGGGATCGGTGGCTCCATGGAGAGGCCTCTTAACACGCTCTGTGCTACTGACTCCTTTTTTTTTTTTTAATTGGGGTGAATTCCATATTCCCTAAAACAGTCCACTCTGAAGTGAACGGTTCAGTTGCGTCTAGAACATTCACAATCTATGCGGCCGCCTCTGCCTGCTTCCCAGCGTGACCGTCCCTCAGACGCAGACCTGGGACCCGCTAGCGGTCACTCCGCCTGCCCCCTCCCCCAGCCCCTGGCAGCCACCGGTCCGCCATCTGTCTCTATGGATTTGCCTATTCCGGACATTTCCTATAAATGGAACCATCCACTCTGGGACCTTTTGTGTCTGGCTTCTGGCTAATTACGTTTGGCGTGGAAGATTGCAGTGTTTCCTGAATAGAAGCTGGGTTTCCCTTCCTGGCTCGCTTGGGGGCCACTGGGAGGTGGGGACAGCTCCATTCAGACGGCTTGTCTGAAACGCTCGCCGCTCGCCTACAGCCGTGTAAACACCTGCTTCCCTCTCTGTATCCATCCCCGCCCAAGACCCAGCCGCTGTCCTGCTGACAGCCGTCTTTTTCATTGTTTTAAACTTTTTTCCAGTGATCTTTTTAAAACACCCGATGAGGTCCATTCCCTTCTTGAAGCCCGTCAACAGTAATGCTGCTCTTAGGGAAACTTCTCATTCCCAAACCCGTGACATGGCCTCAGGGCATGACCTCGTCTCAGGTCCGCTTGGTGCTGCCACCCCCCCTACCCAGAGCAGCAATGCCCCATGTGTCCCCATGTGTCCCCCTTGTCCCCCCAGGACCGGCTCTGGGGCTGGGGTTCAGTAACTCGTGGAGCTTCTTGCTCTGTGTCCACCCTTGCCTGGGTCAGCGGCACCCCAGCCGTGGGTCCTGCCTCGGGGGTCCCTACAGAGTCACGGTGCCATCATCGTGGATGGGATGGGGGGACAGTTTGTAGAGGCAACACTGCTGGGTTGCCCCCCAGCATGGGAGAAGACCCGACCTGTCGCACCTCAGGGCATGTTGGCTCTTTCGTTGTTGGAGCCCTTGACAACTTTCCCCTCCGCCGTTTCTCGCCCATTCTCTGGCTGTCGTTTCCGTGAGGCTGTCTCTACTCCTGTGTGCTCCGAGTCGGATTCTTTCAGAAATAGCGTAGACCGTGATGGGACGCCTGCTGGGTGTGAGGTACTGTGCGTGCTGTTGTCGACGGGTTTCAAACAACCCGAGGAGTCGGGACCGACCCCCTCCTTTCCAGATGAGGGAAGTGAGCCTCAGAGACGTCTCCCGAGTCGCTAGAGGGGACACGGCCGCGTGGATGATGGAAGGCTGGCCTGATCCCACACGCGGGGCTCATTTAGCCCTTCTTAGCGCCAGGCCTGACGCTGGAGGCGTGGAAAGCAGCCCGAGGCCTCGAGTGTCCGTGTTGGAGCAGGTGGAGATGACAGGTGTGGGCAGGAAACACTAGCTCACTGTCAGGTGTGCTGGGCGGGCCCGGAGAGCCTCCGTGCTAGGCTGGGGGGCGGGTCTCGTGTTGGGGGACAGGGAGGTAGAGTGACCCCAAGGAGGAGGATCACGGGAAGGCTGCTGGCTAGCGGGGAGGCCTTGAATGCCAGGCCTAAGGGTGGTAGGAGGTGTCCTTGCATCCCCTCCCAGCCCCAGGCACCCCAAAAGCTAAGAGGTACTGATAAACTAGAAATGTTTGTCTCCACCCGCCTCTGCCTCCTTCATGGAACACTCTGGCCAGGTCCTCTTAGTCCAAATCAAGCCCCTGGTCCTTTTCCTGGACGCTCTGGGGGCTTTCCCAGCAGACCATTAATCACCGGCGATTTGGCTGCAGGTCTGACCAAGCCTGGGGTTTTTGGCTGGGGTAGTGCTGCACCCGTGACTTCAGCCTCTCCCGGGATGGGAGCATGGGGAGGCTCACCTGCACCCGCTGGAGCTGATTTCCTGCCCCTGGAAGGCCACGCGGGCAACAGGCCACATTGGTGGGATCTGTGGGCTAGGCTGATCCCAGGGAGCCTCATGCGATCCTACATATAAAACACGGGATTCAGAGGATGGCAGTTTTGAGGGCAGGATGAGGGGCCCTGTGCCACGTTCTTGGGGTCACCTACGTGGACTTCTGGGGGCTAAGCCCCTGGACAGATCCAGAAGATCTGGGAATCAGAAGACCTTTGCTTAATTACTTTGGAGTTGGGGGTTAGGGGACACCTGTGAGGGTTTTTACTTGTCCGAGAGTCTTCGCAGCTTGGAGATTTTGAGAAGCTCTAATGAGAAAGGTCACCTTGCATTTTTGAAGCTTGAAAGAATCATCTTAAGGGGCAACACCAGTGTGGAATGTGTTTCATGAGGCGTAAATCATCTATAAACGTCAGGGTCTCTTTGAATCAACTTTCATCATCTCTGGAGAAATGTGGTGTTCGAAAAGATACTGATGTCCCCCCCGCCCCTTCCAGTTCTTTCTATTGGGCCAAATTTGAGCTGTTTTGTATTTTGTCTGTTTTGTCCCCCCTCCCCCCACGCTATACCCACCCACCCCCCAGGGGTTCTAGCAAGCCTGTCTTTCTTACCACTGTGTCACACTTGGGGGTGTCTAGACAGTTCAGGATAAAGGTGTTTGGGTTTTTTTTTTTAAGATTTTGTTTATTTGTCAGAGAGAGAGAGAGAGAGAGCGAGCACAGGCAGACAGAGAGGCAGGCAGAGGTGGAGGGAGAAGCAGACTCCCCGCCGAGCGAGGAGCCCGATGTGGGACTCGATCCCAGGACGCCGGGATCATGACCTGAGCCGAAGGCAGAGGCTTTAACCCACTGAGCCACCCAGGCGTCCCTGTTGTTTTTGCTTTTTTAAAATTCCCTCATCACTCAGCCAACACTCGCTGAATGCCTGAGCGTCCAGGCTGTCGCTGAGGGAGAAGTCCAGACAGCACCGACCCAGGGGACCATGTCTGAGCCGAGTCCCGAACTGAGACTGGGCTGCCCCTCCTGCAGGTGTTCTCACCGCCCCTGCTTTCTGCTGTCTGTGCTTTCGGGCATTTTTTAAATGGACGCTCTAGAGCCCCACGTGTCCATGACCGAGGGCCACATTACCACTGTCCACGTGTCTCTTTACTGCGCACGAGACGCCCATCTGTCTGGAAAGGCGCTGCTCAAGGGTAACAGCGAAGCCCCAGAAATGGCCAGACGGGACTCAGATGCCACATCGCCTGGCCCCTGCTTTCATGCAGAGCCTTAGGCGTCCACGCCCCAGTGGGAAGATGGGTCACTTGAACCAGAGCAGTCTGACTTTGATTTGCTTTGATTTTTTGATGGGCTGTAGAGTTCTGTGCAACACTTAACTTTTGGGGAGAATTGAACTGCTAGAAATATGCTTGGGGGCCACTGTCCTAGAGGCAGACTCGGGGTGGTTTTCTGTCTCCTCCTCCTGCCCCTACCCTTCCCCCAAAACATTTTGGTGAACTGGCAGGAGTAGACTAAGGTCAATGTCGGGGTCAGGAAGGGTGGTTCTGCCCTGACTTGCTGGGTGTTGGGCATGAGCTGTGGCTTGATCTGCCATGTTTTGGATGTTACGGATGTGATGATCTCTGTTTTCCTTCTGGAAACATGGGTTTGGAGCCTCCATGGGGAACCAGATAAAAGAGCTGTGTTCGGGCAAAACAGAAAAATGGAGTTGGCTTTCGTGCCTTAAGCCAGAGAATAAGCAATCACTGAGATACAGGAGCCCTTGTGATGGCCAAGTTTTTGCCTTCGTGTCCTTGTTCCGCCTGAATTTTTACAAAAGACAAAGCAGGTAGAACCCAACTTTTCTGGCTATTATAGTGGGATGCTGTCTCTTCGGGGCTCAGAGTGTATAGAGCAGGAGATAATCCAGGATTCTTACTGAGATCAAATTCGCACGCCATGCAGTTTACCCATGGTTAACGTCCACTCTGATGATTGCTAGTGACTGTGCAGTGGAGCGGCCAGCAGTGCCAGCCCCGAATTCATGACTTCTCCCTACCGCAGCGCGCTCTGCAGGCGGGAGCCGGAGGTGGAGGGCAGGGTTTGGGGCTGTTCGGAGGTTCTCAAGGGGAGGGGTGACCGGCAGTAGTGCGTGCCGATTGTCCAAAGCCGGACCCAAGCTGTGTGTGTTTCCCACTGGACTGTGCACGCTAACCACCTTTTCCTCCTGGGCTTAGACCCATTTGCTCACGTTACATTGAGCCTTCGCTATGTGCCAGGAACCATGCTCGGCACTTCCCGTACAAGTTATGTACCGCTCCCGAGAGCCCTGCGAATGGAGTTGATTATGCCCATTTTACAGACGGGAAAACTGACACCCTCGAAAGTCAAATACCTTGCCTGGGATCACACGGCCAAGAAGTCAGGCTGGGTGCAGCCCCTGTCTGTCCTCTGAATCACACCCCCACGAGGCCTCTGAGTGTGTAGAGGCCCCTGATCTGGGATGGGAGGGGGTCAAAAGGCAGAGTCATTGGGTCACCACACGGTGTTACATTATATGATACGGGTGTGCCTGGAGTGCTCCGGGGGATGAGAGCTTTCTGGAGGAGAGAACCCTTAGCCAGACAACGGAGAGGGCGCAGGAGGGGTCCCCAGGGGGAAGAGGTGCCAGAGCACAGACCAGGTGAGAACGCGTTCCCCTTGGCCTGTCCCCTCTGTGTCTTGCTGGCCAGCCCTTACCAGGTACTCAGATCCTGAATCTTGTGTTTTCCCCTTCAGGAGTCACCAAGACAACTTGAAAATGCCCTCAAATGTTCTCTTGACATTTCAACATCTCTGCTGGGCTGTGACTAGATCCGGCTGTGTCCATGCAATCCTACCTCCCCTGCCCCCTCAAATAAACAAAACAAGTTGGCCAGCTGGGGAGTGGGGGGCGGGGGCTTCTGGTTCTGCAAGCAGCCCTCCAAGGGGGCCTGTACCCCAGCACCGTGACCCCCACCGCCCACCCTCTGCATGTCCAGGGGGATGAGATGCAGAGTGATGCCCTCTTTTGGTTCATAAGCAAAAGGAGAGGGAAGAAATTAGGAAAGTGAGGGCAGGACCCCCGACACTCGGTTTTGCTCATTGTCTAGTAAATCCCATAAAGAATTTCAGAACAGGGGCGCCTGGGTGGCTCAGTGGGTTAAGCCTCTGCCTTCAGCTCAGGTCATGATCTCAGGGTCCTGGGATCGAGCCCCGCATCAGGTTCTCTGCTCAGCAGGGAGCCTGCTTCCTCCCCTCTCTCTGCCTGCTTGTAATCTCTCTCTCTCTCT
Source organism: Mellivora capensis (assembly GCA_004024625.1). Classification (NCBI taxonomy): domain Eukaryota; kingdom Metazoa; phylum Chordata; class Mammalia; order Carnivora; family Mustelidae; genus Mellivora; species Mellivora capensis. The sequence goes on along the minus strand of PISX010001088.1, from coordinate 83,182 downwards.
GTCAAATAAATAAATAAAATCTTTAAAAAAGAAAAAAAAAGAAGAATTTCAGAACATTACTTTCTCATCCCCAAGCTCCCCTTGGCCAGACTGGGGCGGTGGTCTTCTTACATCGCCTTGTTTTTCTCCAAGAAAAATCAGCCTGCAGCATCAGACTTTAATTCCCTTCCCGAGGGACACTTCCTGTGGATATTTCTACTGACAAGTGGCTGAGGTCGTGCTCCTACATAAAATTAGGGTTTTAAACTGGGTCACAAACTCAGATGCCCCCAGGGGCTGGGAAAGAGGCACAAATGAAGCATTAGCACCCGAGTCAGGTGGAAGGCTATAGGGAGGGGGGAGGACTGTGGCAAAGCAGAGCACATCTGTCCTCTGTCCAGGAGTGGCCTCTCCTACCCAGGGCAGTGGGGTCCAATGCACTGAAGTGTTCATTTCTTTGGCCCCCACAAGAGAAGCCAGGAATCAAACAAAACAAAACAAAACAAAACAAAAAAAGCGTTTTTTTGTTTTTTAATGTAGGCAGAAAATGTAGTGGTTTTTGTTTTGTTTTGTTTTTTAAAGAAACAACACAGAATACAAATCTGAGCCCTCCCTGTGCAGGTGAGGAGGACAAGGCCAAGGAGCCCAGTGGGTCACGGAGCTTCAGGGCTCAGGAATCTGGGACTGGACTTGTGGGCGCCTGGCCTGGCCCCTCTCTACCTCCCCGGGGCTGCCTCCTAGGTAAGGCAGTAGGGCTGGAAACCCAAGTCAGCCAATTGCCCTGCAGCAAGAAGGACAGGACCCAGAGAGACAGAGCCCTGCAACAGTCCTCCGGCCACCGTAGCTATCAGCAAAAGACACCTACCTACTGCAGAGTCCCCGCCTTGCTGCCTGTTGGCAGCCAGACCCAAAGCACCTCACCTAGATGGTCTCTGTGATCCGGCAGTGCTCCTGGTAGGTTCTGTTGCCCCCACTGCACAGACGAGGAAACTGAGACCTGCAGGGGTTCAACTGACCCAATGGGGTGGGAGCTGACTCCTGAGCCAGGGCTTCTCATCGAGTTTCACCAAGTGGGGGACGGGCACAGAGCAAGGAGTGCGTTTCACCCTTTTGGACCTGGTGTGAGCAGACCCGCCCTCACGTTGGGCCGTGGCCGGGGCATCCCGTGCAGTGTGAGGGACCTCGCCACCCCCCCCCACTCCTGGATGGGAACCTCGAGAGCCCGGGCGGCCCCACCTACTGCGGGACCCACTGCGCTGCTCACGAGCTTGCTGACTAATTCCCTTTGCAAACGGTTCAGTTTCACATGCTTGAGTTTCCAGTAACTACGTGGGTGGATTTGTTTCATTTAAGGGGAAAACAAAACAAAACAAAACATGGAGGGGGTTTTCTTTTCCCAAGAAGAGGACTTGGCAATTATGGGTTTAGTGCGTGTGGCCCCGGGCGGCCCGGTGCGGTTCCGCCGCCCGCAGGGCCACTTGGCAGGCAGACTCCCAGGGAGAAATTGCTTAGTCATGTACAAGGGGGGGACCAGGTGCCGGCAGTCAGGGAGGTGCCGCGGCCCTGTGCTCTTCCCCACTCGGCCCTGCAGGCAGGGGAGGTGGGGGGCGGTGGTGCCAGGTAGGACAGCCGGCCTCGCCCACTGTGGGGCTCGCGGCACCCCCCAGGGGGAACTGGCCTGGGAAGGAAACACTCTCCAGCTGGCCTGCCCACCCCCCCACCCCGGGCTTCAGGTGAGTTGGGGAGGATGCTGTGCCCAGGCACGTTAGAGGCGGTCCCCAGGGGACAAAGGAGGGGTGGTGTGGGCGGGCGTGGGTGTGTCTTCCCGCAGAGGCTTGACCAGATAATATCAGCCTGCTGATTTGGCGTGGGCACCAGCCATGCGTTTGTGTCAGCCTTGGGCAGAATCCTGGGCCTGACCCCTTTAGCTGCTGGAGGGTGAGGGGGTGAAGGTTACGGCAAAGGGGCTGATTGATGAAGGGGATGCCTGGGGGTTTGGGGCAGTCGCTGTTCATCAAGAGATCAGGGACTGTTGGTGCATCTGGGAGTCCATATGCGTTCCACAGGCCCAGGGCACCAACGCAGTCCTGTGTGAGTTTTCTGGGGCATGGGTCTCTCCTCTGGAGTGAAGCCACCTTGGGAAGCCATGTATAGTCTGGCTGTGGGAGCTGGAGCAGTTAGGAGCCTGGCTTGGGAATCAGGTAGAGGTTGCTGGCATCCTGCTCTGGTACCTGCCCCTGTGATCTGGGCCTCAGTTTCCCATCTGTGAAATGGGGATGTAAGAGTACCCCATGGATGGGTGCATTGACTTGGGTGAACTTAGGTGCTGTCCTTCCCATAACTGGGATTCAAGGCCTGAGGTGGCGCGGGACCTTCCCTCCCATGTGCCTTCCTGCTGTGAGGGAAGGTGTCTTGGAATTTATAATCTTTAGTCTTGGCCTTTGAGAACTTGCTTGGTGTGCTCTCTGGAAGGGAAGAGGGCAAATAAACAGTTAACTCTCCAACAATATCATCCTAGGCAGAGGGTCATAAAGGCAATGAGAGGTGAGCGGAGTTCTGGAGTACTTAGTTGGAATTCAGAGTTTACTCTTAGCAGGCAAATCTAGGAGGGCTTCCTGGAGGAGATGATGTTGACGGTGAACCTTAGGATGTGTAAGAACTGGAGAGAGAGAAAGAAGGGAAGGAGGGAAAAGATCTGTCACTGGCGGAAGAGGCTGTCCATATCTCACTCCGCTAGGAGTACAAAGGGTACCCAGTGAGGCGTAAGTGCTTAATAAATACCCTCAAAATCAAGGACTCTGGGATTTTTAGTTTAGGTATCTGGGAACCCATTTTTGTAGTTTTATCTGTTTTTATAGATGTGGAAACTGAGACTCCCAGAGGCCAAGTAATGTGTCTGGGATTCAGGGTGGAAGCTAGAATCAACACTCATGGCCTTCCCAGGGTGAGGGGTGGGGGTAGAGGGGCTGTCTGGGGCAGGGGCTGCACTTCCACAGGCTTCTTGAATGGGTGCTTCTCATTCTTCATCCGCAGTCCCTTTATCCCACAAGTTGGCCAAAGGCCTCTGTGTGCCGGGCTCTGCCCTGGTTTGCCAAGCGGGGCATACAGACAGACACAAGGACACGGGCCAAGACCGAAAGGGGAACCCCACCTCTGTGTCCTTGCCTTCATTGGGTTTTTAAGCCCGTGGTATTCTGGAACTGCCCAGTCCCCTGTGCCTGCCCTGGAGAGCCCGGGCTGGGTGAGATGGGGTGACTGGGCATCCCCCAGGAGCCAGGGGAAGCGCGGTGGCCAGGCTTGGCCCTTGACAGCCAGGTGGGGACCACAGGAAGCCGGTGCACTCACTCCCTTTCCGGGCAGGTTGGGGAGACGTGGCATTTGTTCTGGGACGCTGCGGTATGGGGAGGGAGAGATGGCATGTGGGGAGGGAGGGATGGCGTTTCCTGTGGCCAGGCCGGGGAGGGGCTGTGGGCTGGGGCCGCGGGCGGGTGAGGGGTGAAGGCCGGTGAGAGCCTGCCCTGCAGAGTGGTGGCTCTGCCACCCCCACTCTGGTCCCTCCCCAGCTGCCTGGCCCAAGGCGTAGATACCACCTCCAGGGGCGGGAATGAGGGCAGCATCCCACGCCTGCGGCCCACTGGGTGAGCCTGCCACGTTCCTTTGTCCCTGAACACAGCCCTTCCAGCTGCCACTCTCAGGGTCCTAGGAAGACCACGAGGTTTGGATTCTGGCTTCTGACCTGGATCCCAGGCCAATTAGCCTTTTTGAGTCACACGTTCCACTTCTGTAAGAACTCACCTTGCGGAATCACCACAGGGGCTCCATGAGGATCACGTGGGGGCTGCCCTGTGGCCAGTTGCTGGCTTCATTCAGAGAGTCGGTCCCTGGCCCGTGCAGCCGTCCGGCGGCTCACCCGTTCAGTGCCGGCTGGGGATGCAGCCGCACGAGGCAGGCACCTGTCCCAGAGGGTTTGCCGTCCATGGTGGGGACGGTCACTTGAGCTGTAATTACAACACCGTGTGACCGGTGCAGGGAAGGCTAATAGGAGGGAACCCAGGAACCCAATCTGGGGAGGGCCGTCCTGCAGCAAGCCCTAAGGAGTAGGTAGGGACTAGAGAGGTGGGAGCCCCGGGGGAGGGCGTGGCGTGGGGAGCCCAGGAACAGCATGTGGGCTGCAGGTCTGTGTGGACCCAGCGGACTGGCCAGAAAGGAGGTGGGCAGAGGCCAGGCACGTGTCATTCACCTTGCCCGTGGAACATGCCCCCCAGCCCCCGGCCCAGATCAGGGCTTCACCTCACACACTACCCCCCATCTGGAGCCTTGAAGTGCAAGGACAGAAGGAGAGGCCAGCAGGAGGGAAGACAGTCCCGGGGGCCCTCCTGCTCTGCCCCCTCCCTGGTCCCCCCCGAACTGAGTTGAGGAGGAGGCGGGACCATCTTGGGTTGGAGGCAGGAACATCTTGGGTTGGAGGTGGGACCATCTTGGGTTGGAGGTGGGACCATCTTGGGCTGGAGGTGGGACCATCTTGGATTAGAGGCAGGGTGAAGTTGCCTGGCCTCCAGGGCTCATGGGGAGTGGGGCGACGGGGCAGGGGGGAATTGGATTGGGGTGGCAGGGGGTGATGAGTTTTGTGTGGCTTTGAGGTATGGGATCCTTCCAGGCCCAGGTGTGGCTGGCGTGGTTTTGGGGGGGGGGGGAACGTGGATAGAGCCCCCTCTCAAAGGGAGGGGGACTTCAAATTACTGTCCAGCCTGGTGGTTAGAGACAGGTTAGCCCATTTGGAGAGAGCTCCAAAGTCCATACCCGCTGGTCCTGTGGCTGCTTGAACTGCTGGCCTTGGGTGGGAAGCCTGTCCCCAAGCCTCCAGCCCCAGACTTCCTGGGAGGACCCTGGCGAGGTCTGGCTCTGGGCTGGCCACCTGCCTGCCTGTTCCTGGGGTCAGAAGCAGGACATTCTCCTTTTCCAAAAGGTGGAGGGGAATCTGTGCTCTCAGTTCCCACTGGGATAAGTGACTTCTGTTGTGGCACACAGATACCTGCTCAGGACAGGGCCAGAGCCCCCTGCCAGGGATCCCAGATGTCCAGCTGGTATCTCTTTCTCGCTCTTTCTGGGTGCCTCCCACCCCCACCCCCCTACTTTGGTTTCTCTTTGCCTTCCTCTGAAATTTTCATAGCAGAAACTCCCTTCTCCAAATATTTACTGAGCACCCGCTATGTGCCAGCCATTGTTTTAGGCAGGGGGTCAGAACAGAAACAAAACAGACCTAAGGGTAATAATTAACCTTCATTGTGTCTGGAGGGAGAGCTGCCCTCTGTGTGTTGGGAACATCTCTATCTTGTGGGTCTACCTGCAACACCTCCTCCCTCCCTCCCTTCCTCCTTCCCCCTGCTGGATTTCAAGCTCCTCTCACCTGTCCTCCCCACTGCCCTTTACAGATGTGGTGTCTCTGTTCCCTGTTTAGCAGGTCTTGGAAGGTTCTAGAGAGCCAGGAAACCCCTTTGTATCTTATTGTCCCAGAGCACTCAATTGATGGGGCTTCTTGTCCCCACAGTGGACTTGCTCAGGGTTCCTGATTTATTCCTTGATACTTGGAGGAAGCCTGTACCTACCCCCCTTCTGCTCTATATTTCAGGCAGTGGAGCAGGAGAAATGGTTCACCTGGTGATAGGAGCTGGGGCCGGTCTCCCTGCTCAGTGCCTGTCCTGGGGGCTTGTGAGGAAGACAGGAGGCACCGTGGGGTCTTGAGAGATGTGGTGGGAGTTGCTGAAACACCCCCCAGGGCAGACCCCTTGGTCCTAGCACTGTGGCTGGGACACTGTGAGGCTCAGTGGGAACTTGTCGAATGAACCCCACTCCTGCTGATCATGACCTTCCTTTTGAAGGTGCCCTGGTGGATGGGCGCTGTGTCTCTTTATTTCCTTGCAGGGGGAGGAGGGTTTTCAATTATGCCACTGGCGGTTTTGAGGCCACACCTGCTCTTGTGGCTGTTGAGGTGGGATGGAATTATGGGATGTTAAGCTTCATGAAAGGTTGGTGTGGGAGGGGTCACCCCCAAGGCTCCAGTAGAAGAACCTCTCCCCCTTTTTAAACAGGCATCTTCACCTCTGCTCCATTCACATCTCAGATTCCCTGAGTCTCTGACCCACTCGCTAGGCTAGGACAAGGGACACACTTTGGCTGAAAAGCCATCAGTGTGCTTATAGGTGTTGGAGACCGTCCTGTCCCCTCTCAAACCTTCTCCCCTGACCCCACACCCCCACACCTGACAAAAGCCCTTAAACCTTTCTAGTTCAGTGTGCGGAGGCATCCCAGGCGGCGCGCCTGAAGCATTTGCATTCCTAGGACTTAGCCTGATGCTTTGAGTGTCAAGTTTCTGGGTTAGTGGTACAGGGAGCGGGAAGCCAGAGCTCTTTACAAAGAAAGCATGTGTGTGGTGGAATTCCAAATATCCTGGATGGCATGGGGTGGCCTCCAAGCCTCAGAGCGAGTTCTTGGGGGGAGAGCAGACCCTGTGTGACCTTTGTATGCACGCCCTGACCTTTCATCACCTTGGTACCTGCCGGGGAGGTGTCTGGGCAGCTCCGAACACTTACTATTCAGCCAGATGTGGGTGAGAGTTCCGTTGGGGCCGCGTAGGCAGACACGGCAGCTCAGTGCTGTACATGATTGCCTCTGAGACCCACGGAGAGGAAGGGTCACCATTTTTTTTTAAATAAGCTGCCGAGGGTCACCGGACCGTGTCATGGACGCCAGGACCATCCTGATCTCAGCGATATGAACCGTGAGTCATCCTGAGTCATGAGAGGCAGGATGGGGGCATTGGACTGGCCGGAGGCATGGTCAAGTTCATGGGGGAAGTTCGTTCAGCTGCAGGGGGTAACCCGGGTGGCAGGTCACGGGCAGAGTGGGGCGGGGGGGCCAGTGAGCAGCAGCGGCAGCAGTAAGGTCCAGGCTCGCCGGCCGTGGTCGCAGCTGGGACCTGCAGCCTCCAGCCCAATCAGGGAGTGGCCGTGACGTGTCTGTTGTGCAGAAAGGCAGAGGCCATCCTGGGTAACGCACACCAGGGACTAGCAATGGGCAAGGGCTTCCAGCACCTGCTCCCCTGAGCTCCCATCCTTTAGTAGTGACTCAGATCCCTGGGGCTCAGTCCCTGGAGCCGGAGCTCCCTTCTTTGCCTTGGACCTGTCTCTGTGGCTTCCCTTTCAGGAGCACTTGGTACGAAGCCAGCACCGGGATGCGTGTGCACTGGTCTCACCTAACCCTGAAGCCACTCCTGTGGACACAGATACGGTTCTTGTCCTCATTTTGCTGATGGGGAAACAGAGGACCAGAACATCTCAGGTCTTTGCTGGGGAAGGGTCAGAGCTGGGAATTGAACCCATCTCTGATGTTCACTGGTTTTCGGGGGATTAGCGTTGGTTGTTCCCCCGTTCCTAGGGCGACCTGGCTAATGGTTGATTGAGAGCAGGTGTTTGTGAATAAGGGCCAGAGTGACGAGTGTTCCTCAAAGCTATGAGAGATGGTGTAATTCTTAGGGAGAGGTGTGTGTATGGGCTCCTGGGCCAACATTCTGGGGAGGCTAGGATCACCTCTGGTTCCACCAAGGCTGAAAATTGGCAGAATATTCCAGAAGGCCAGGAGAACCAGAGCAAGGTGGCAAGTTATTGGGCTGATCAGCCCCACTCTGGCCACTCCGATGGTCAGTAGGGGGTGGAGGTGCAGCTGTGGGGGCCCCCATGGAAGGGAGTGCTGTATTGGACTACCAGACACCTCCGCCCCCCCACCCCAGCCTCCCTTTCCTTTGTCGTCTGGCTGTGTCAGACGTCTGGGCTTGCAGGGAGGTTCCTGAATGGGCCTTGGAAAGAAGTCACTCCCTTCCCGTGCTGCTGGCACTGACCCACATGTGACCTTCCCTGTGGTGACAATGTCTGGCTGTCCCTCTTTGATGCTGTCTGTGGAGGGGCTGCGAATGTCTGGGGGCAAGGCGCTCTGCCCCGCCCCACCCTTGCTCTGGCCTCCCCCGACCTCAGCACTCTGCAGCCCCTCCTCCCCTCGGCCATGCTGGGAAGGGGAAATCCACACTCCTGACCCTCTGAGCATCAGACTTTTCCTCTCCACGAAGCTCCCCGGCTGGGCTGGCGGCTCGGACTGTCTAGATGGAACAGACCAGTTCCTGCTGGGCTGGAGCCGAGGCGGACGGGCGGCTCCACCGGGCCCCTCTCTGGCCCTCCTGCCCCTCTGCCTGGTGCTCAGCAGTGGACCTTCCTTCCGAAAAATCCCTGGGGTTTTTCTGTCTCTCCCCCTGGCTGGCTGGGGGAGCTGTCCCTCAGGGCCTGCAGGTGGAGATCATGGTGAGTCTTGGGAGATGTTTCCGTGTAGCCTGGGTGCCAAGGCTGACCCCAAAGGTCCCCGCTCCACGTGTCCTGATGCCCAGAAGGCCGTGCTGGGGTGCGTTGCCCCCTTACCTGGGCCTGGAGCTCTGTCTGCCATGGAGGGCTAAACTTGGGCTTAACTTTTAGTCTTGGAGTCCAGATGTGCACGAAGCGGAGAATGGAGAACATGAGACCCACCTCCCCTCGAGGAGCTCTTTTCTTCTCACAGTTGACTGCCCCTGTGTCTTTGGGTGCCTGGAGCCCCACTGGGCAGATTCTGGGGACGTGGCCTTTGCAGATCCCTAGGGCTCCTCAGCCTCCATGGAACCAGGCCGTGTCCTTGTCACTGACACTCCTGCTGGGTGTCCAGAAGGGGGGTGAGTCGTCAGGGTCCGCTGCGATGCCCACAGGTGGGAGGGCCCTGCCGCTTGGGGCCTCGGAGCCGCGGGCTATGCGTCTTTTCCCTTCGGGGGGAACTTTTTCTGCAGGAAGGAGAACCAGGATACAGACCCCAAGGGGCGGGGTGTCAAGTGCAGCCTCGATGCGTGTGGGGGAGGGGAGGGCACCTGAAATCCAGCTCCAGAACCCCTGCTCGGTTACTGCACCCTGCACCCTGGTTACTGCATTCCGTCACGGTTCCTGGGCGCTTTTTCTCTTTCTTCTTCCTATGCTTTTTAGGACGAATCTTTTATGCGTGCCAGAGTAGGCGACCAAATGCCAGGGGACGATCACTGCGTCCGTGCTTCTTTTAGCAAGCTGCGAGTTGATGAGTCAGATGCGGCTGGCACGGGCTCGGGCAGGCAAGCACTCGCGTCTTTTCACCATGTGGACCCACGGCGGGCACGGCACCGGCACACAGCGGGGCTGCACGTTTCCTCACGTCAATGAATTGCCTCCCGATGAGCCGTGGTCACACCTGCCGCCCTCCTCTGGGGCGGGTTCCACCGCCACCCCGAGCTCGCCACATAGTAGGTCCTCAGCCAGGTCTTGGTGGGGAACGGGGGTTGCATCCGGTGCTGTTAGCGCGTCCCTTGACGTCCTCTGTGGTGTCTCTGGGCCCAGCCTCGGAAGGGTCCGCTTGGGAGGGCTTGGGTCCAGACGCCGTGTCCCCGACAGGGAGGCCAGCGGGTGGGGATGCAGCAGCGTCAAGACAAAGGCTTAGTTGTGTCCTCGGAGAAAACCCCAACCTGGTTTCCCTGTGGCTGAAGCTGCCACTGCCCAGCCTGCCGTGGTCCCATAAAGGGACTTTGTGTGTGGCTGCCGGCGGGGAGGAGGGGGTAGCCGCCGCCTCCCAGCACCCAGCCTCTCCCTGGGGGCCGCCGCCCGCTGTGATGATAACTCCTGTGATCCCTGACCTCTCTGAGCCGACACTGGCCAGACGGTCGCGTTTGGGACAGTCAGTCTGTTCTCCGTGTCACGGGGCCAGCACTGTCGGATCCAGACCAGACACATTCTTTCTTGGAAACCCGAGTGGGGGCGGGCGGTAGGGACAAGGCTGGGGTGGGAGGTGCCCTGTGAGCAGGTCCGTGCCAGGCGGGCAGCGGGGGGCTGTGGGAGTCCCATCTGGAAGCCCCGCCACCTGCCAGCTGCTGCCCCTGAATGGGGGGCTTGTGTGCACCCTTGAAGTTAAGACCCCGGGGCTCAGCATGTGGCAGCTGACGGAGCCCTGCTTCTGCTCCCACTGCTGACTCGGGGTTTTCCACGAAAGGGCAGCCGGCACAGGCAGGGAGGAAAGGGGCCAAGACTGTCTCCTGCTGTCTGGGCTCGTCTCCCCTGCACACTAGGGATGTTTGCGCTGTTTAGGGGTGAGCTCTTGCCATGTTTGGAGACTGGGTTCTTAAGGAATGAGGGGGCGGGAAGGCAAGTGGGGGCAGAAAGCCTGCAGATCCATTGGGGGAAGGTTCTAGAGCAGATAGGGGACAGAGAGGGGGGTGCCTGACCCTACCTTCCAGAAGCGGTCCATGCAGGTAGCATATCCATGGAGCTTGGCAGTGTGGAGGGTGGCACCGTGGAATGGAAGGAGCTACTCACTCATTCTACAGGTATTCATTGAGCATCTACTGTGTACCGGGACTGTTCCAGGCCCTGGAACGTAGAGGTAAACAAGACACCTGCTGTTATAAAGCAAGTTTCCCAGTGGGGAGCAGGTCTTAAGCAGATAACCAAGAATGTCATCAGAAAGTGCTGTGGGGGAGAGCTGAGTGGGGTCCAGGGATGGGAGTGCTGGGGGCAGAGAATGTTTGCCATTTAAAGTAGGGTAGCTGGGAAAGGCCTCTGTGATGAGGCGACCTTTGAGCAGACGTCTGGTGGAAGTGAGGGAATAGCCATCTGGGTACCCAGGGCCAGTGCACCTGGTACCATGCAGAGGGTGTGGGAAGTGCAAAGGCCCAGAGGTAGGGGCTTATTAGCATGTGCTGGGAACAGCCAGAAGGCCAGGGAGGCAGGACAGAGTGTGGAAGGGGAGAAGGGAGAAGGGGTGCATGGGGCTGGGCTGTGAGGGCCTGCAGGCCACTGTGAGACGCCTGCTTTTCAGTAAGTGGAACCACTGGAGAGTCTGGGCAGAGGAGACTGGTGTTGAGGCCCAGGAGGGGCCAGTGAGGTGGGGAAGATGGCTGGAAGGTAGGCCTGATAGGGTTTGCTCCTGCACAAGCTTGGATTTCTGCCTTGTCACTTGTATATACCATGTCGATGGATAAGCTGCGCTGCGCTGAGGCAGGGTTTTTCCTTCCTCCTTCAGCAAACATTTATTTGGTGCCTGCTGTGTGCCAAGCTCTGGGCTGGGTACTAGAGCAGCCTGGTGCCTGCTTCAAGAAGGGGGAGCCAGGAAAGAAAACCAGCCACAGTGTCTCTCGCCGGAGTGAGCCGACCAAGGGGCAGGGCTCGGGTGCTCAGCACATGTTCGAGAAACCAGTTAATGAATGTAAACAACACACAGGTGCTGAGAGGCACAGAGTAGGGGCATCCACGTGACATGGGGAGGAGGCCAGAAGGCTTTCCAGAGGGAACGTGTCTCTTCAAAGTCCCTGTGAAAAGAAGTCTGGTAACCCCAGGATGCTTGGGTGGAAGAAACAGTATGAGCAAAAAAGTAGTCTTCAAAAAGCTTATCTTGTGAGTCCATTTGGACTTTCCCATTTGCAAAGGACAGACAACCCAGTCCAAATAGCCTTAAGCAAAAAGAAGCTGGTTTGCTGAACTGGATGAAGCCGCTAAAAAGTCAAGTGCTTTCAGGCATGGCTGGATCCAGGGGCTCAAACCTCTGCATCAGCTAGTGCCTCTCTGTCTTTAAGCACCTGCCTTCTTTGTTTTTGGCCTGGTTCTCAGAAAGTATTTAAGCCAACGTCCCAGGACTGGTTCTGAGTGGTCTCACTGTCATAGGGGTGGGTGATGCCCTGATACAGTTGCCCGAGCCTGGATGCCCACCCCTAGAGCCTGGGGTAGAGCAGGACCTACCCCAGCCCAGGGAGGGGGTGGGGAGGGGGAGCCCTCCTCGATAGAATCGAGCTGCATCACCGGAACATGAAGCCCCCCACCCCAACTTGTTAGGGACCCCGTGCCTGTTTTCAGCGGGTGGTTATTTGTGTCTGGTGGGAAGGATTGGGAAGGAGGCCAGAGAGGTAGTCAGAACCAGGGCATGTGAGAGTTTGACCATTGTTTCTGAGGTGGCTCCGTGTCTGGTACATCGTGGCTGCTCAGCGAACTTAGCTGCGATGACCTGTTTCATGGGCGCCTCCAGATGGTTCCAAGCAGGGAAGCGGCACAGTGAGATGAGTGCATGAAGGGGCACCGTGCGGGGCCCGGGCCAGGCTGGTGACCGCCTGGGAGGGCGTGAGCGGTCAGGACATTGGGGGCAGGCTCCGCACACGGCCAGGGGCAGGGGAGGCCCATCCTGCTCCCGCCTCCTCGGTGGTAGGCCCTCGTGCTGGCTCTCATGCTCCTGTCCCTCGGAGGCCATCTAGACCCATTCGGGTGGCAGAGTTGAAGCCCGGCATCCTCATCCTCGCGGCCCTTGTCTCACTGGGGAGTCGTGGCCTCCGCGTCCCTCTTCGCCGTAGGCTGATGTTTGTGGCGGTGGAGCAGGTGTGTTTCTCGAAAAGCATCCTGTTGTCCGGTGAGGCCGGGCCCCCTTTTCCCTTGGGCGGCCCTGCTTCCCGGTCTGGCACTAAGCTCCCTGCAGTTGAATTTTTTGCTTCAGAAACCTTGAGGGAAGATGTGTTTGTGTCCCTGTGTCTGCCCCACTCCTCCTGGGAGAGAGAAGATGCTACAAGGGGTCGGGAGTCCCTGAGGTCAGCGTGCATTCTGTCTGTCCGCGGGCGGGTGTGGCTGGGCTGGCCCCTGGCATCGGAGAGATCACGCAGAATGTTCTCTGCGGGCCGGGTTTATCCTTCCCTGCCTTTGGTGGATAGGGCCCTTGGTATCCTGAGATTTCCTGGGGAGTGAGGCGCCACTCCCTCCCCAGTGGGGGGCCTGTTGGGGTTTGGTCCCAGCACTCCCCCAGGGCTGCTCAGGTCACTTGTCTGAGCTTGCGCCAAGGGGCCACCAGACGACCCTGTGGGAGCCCCCGGAGCTCCCTGAAGTGTCCACAGAAGGTCAGTGGGTGGCATCTGAGTCAGGGCCCCAAAGTGCCCCTTGAGCATCTCCCCTAGGGTCACTGCCTATGGTCCAGTGTTTCCCTGATGGGTGGCCTGGCCTGGGAGGACTGCAGCGGGGCCTGCTGGAAGCCCAATGTGGGGGGTAGGCCTGAGAACCCCTAAAGGCTGCTGTGCCAGAGGAAACACCTCCCAGAAGGGAGCCACAGGTCGCTCCCCGCCCCCGTGCCCCCGCCATCTTCCCTTCCCGGCCTGGCAGAGGCGCGAACCCCGAGCTGGCCGTGTCCAAGGGGCTTTCCTCATTACTGCAGTTCGGTCTGCGTTGGCTTAATTTGAAAGACTTATTGCCTCTGAGTCAAAACACAAAAATCCCCCTGGATGTGCCATGGAGTTTGCTGTTGAAGGAGGAACTGGCACCTTCTCTGGGGTGGGGGCGGGGGTGCAGTCCCTAATCCTTTGCTTCCTGCCTGCAGCAAGCCCGCTTCTGGGTTCAGAGACCCCAGCCTCTCCCAACCCAGGGCTCCCCTGGGATGGGTGCTCAGGGCTGGGTAGACAGCGGGATGATTGCCTGGCCTGTGATCCAACGGCTGCCCTTTGTTGGGGAAAAAGCCTAACCCCCGCCCGACCTCGAGGCCCGAGCACCTGCTGGTGCCGGCTGGTGCTGGGAACCCTCCGCCTCCAGGGCACCTCCCCTGAGATGGTCTGCCTGGGTGGGGGAAGAAATTTGTAGTTTGATTTTTTTTTTAACCTCTTCCTGTTTGATTTCTATTTTTTTGATGTGTGTTTCATAATGTACGTCATTTCTCGATACAAAAACAGGTGAGTATCATGTATGCACAATGTATCTTTCGGGGGATACTTACTGAAAAGTTCGCTAATCCCGTGCATGACCAAAAAAGGCTGGTACGCGGTGCTGCGTGCAGGGCTCTGGTTTATGAAGGGAGAGGGCACCCCCGAGGTCCGGGGAAGGAGGGTGTGGGCGGGCGGGGCGCAGCGGACAGCAGCATCCTGGCCCCACCCTGTGCTCGGGCATCATGTCTCATCCTGGACACGTGGGGCCCTGGGGCTCTTGGAGGAATTTGGGGGAGAAGTTTGGCCCATTTCTTCCATGGTAGACACCATCTCTTAAGGTCTAGACCAGGGGCCATCGAACTCTAAGAGCCAGAGAGTAAATATTCAGGGGTTTTGTGGGCCATGGGATCTCTCCATGGCAACTGCTCATAGCGAGCAGGAAAGCAGCCAGGAGATGGTATGGCCACAGAAGGGCATGGCTGTGTACCGATAAAACTTTATGGACAAAAACTGACAGGAGTCCAGACTGGCCCGTGGGGCATCGTTGGCCAAACCCTGGTCTGGATTAAGAGGATGGGGCCCAGCATGGCTGAGAGCCAGCTGCTGTCACCCACCAAAGAGCAAGCCCCTGACCTTGCCGTCACAGATGAGTGTTCCAGCCAGATACACGCGTGGGCTTCGGGGGTGTGGTGTGGACCCTGTAGAGAGTTTGCCAAGCTGGGGCAGGTCAATGTCCCCTTTCCATGACATAGCAGAGCACCCCCAACTCCAGCACATTCTTGCTCTGGTCCTTCTCGAACCAGATAATCATGGCAGCAGGAGGAGGCGGGGCCCCTGGTCATCATAGAATTACAAAGTAGCAGAAACCTGAGGCCTGTGGCAGTCGAAATGTCTCACTCAGGGTGACACAGAGGGCTGGGGACAGTGTCAGGATAGAGTTTCTGCTCGTTTACTTCCCTCCTGGCTCGGGAGAGCCATGGAGTTGAGATGCCCCTCTCCCCGCCCTGATAGAGTCCCAGATGCAGGTGTCCTAGGTTGGCCTTCTGTCCACGGTGACACAACGACAGTTTTGTCCAGGAGCGCACTGCGTCCGTTCCCATCTGGCTTTGTAGTTGGGGCACTGGTGACATAACCGGCAGGATCTTTTTTTGATGTAGGGGCTGTCTTTGCTCTGGATGAAATTTAGGGTACCACTGACACCTTCCACCCCAGGTCGTAGCCACTGAAAATGTCCACAGACATGGCCTAGTGTCCCCTTATGGGGGGGGTAAAATTACCCCAGTTGAGAACCACTGCTGTGTCTTAGGTAAGCTAGTAAGCATGGACCCTGCGTTTTCTGGGATCGCTGATCATGGTAGAAAGTTGGGCTGATGCTCTGACCGATTATAGAGAATCCCCGGGGGGCACAGGGCAATGAGGGAGGCAGCCCAGGCAGGAAGCTAAACAGTCCCGAAGGCATGAGAAAGTACGAGGGTGGTTCTGTGCTGCATCGTGGTTGGCGGCCACCTGTTGAGCGGTTCCTGGATGGGGAGACACGGCAGAAGAGGGAGACAGAGGTGAAACCCAGAGTGGATGGAGGGCATGCACCCCGGGCAGAGGACTTCACGCCAGGGCAGGAGGGGAATGAACTTATAGGCAGGGAGTGATGGAATGTTCAGGAGTGCTGATGCAGGTAGTGGGTGGGATGTATGAGGAGGGCACGGAACAATGGATGGAGAATATTCTGGAAGGTGAGCCTCACAGCTGACTGAGAAGGCGGTGCTGGAGTCTGGTAGACCTTGGACAATCAGCTGGAATGGCAGCGATCTTGGGTGTGGACGAGAGGGTTGTGGGCAATGTTCTGTGGGTAGTGTCATGCTACAGACATTTTCTTCTCGAAACTTTGGTGGTATGAAGCTTTTAGAGCCTTCTCTGGGACTGATTCCCAGAGTCTAGAGAGGAAAGTTGCGCTGAGTGACACGCAGCTGGTTTGGAGCGGCCCGCGAGCAGGTGGCCAGGTTTGTGCCAAGAGAGAGAAACCAGACGGTCTGCGTGGGTCTCACAGCGGGTCTCACGGCGCCGTTCTGGGTGGGCAGGGTGTCCTTTTTCACCAAAGTTATGGAACAATTGCTAGGTGTCTGGGTTAGGGTGGGGCATACACCAGGGTTTCTTCCCAGACTAACAAGTTCATGGAGAGGAGTGGGACAGCACCTTGTAGTTGGTGGGTTGGTGGGTTAGTTAGTTGGTTAGTTAGTTGTCATTCAAGGTGATGTGGAACTTGCAGGGGATTCCGGAGGGCTACCTGGCTCTGTAGTGACAGCCTCCCAGGTCGGTGGGTAGGATGACCCGACATTGGCAGGTATGTGAGTCGAATGGAGGGCAGTGGGGCCGGGAGGAGCTGGTTGGAGCGAGCCTTTCTGTGACAAAGGGGCTGAGATGCGTGTGGGAGCAGCCTGGGGTGCCCAGCTCAGAAGTCTGGACTTGATCCTACAGGCAGGATGGAGCCACCGATGGCTTTAGGGCAAGGACATCATGGTGAACGCCACACACGTGTGAAGGAGATGACACGTGCATGTTGCTGGGGCTTTTTTCGCAAGACGCTTCCAGGAGACACAACTTGATCTGAGTCAGCATGGCTTGTAGTCGTCAATTCTGCACAGAAAAAATACAGGGTTTGGTGCTCTCAACCCTCGTGCTTTTCTGTATGTAACTTTTTTCCACCATGAAGATACCTTCACCGTGCCTGCTTACAGTGTGCACTCATCGTGGGGACTCTGAGTGACGCGTGATGTGTAAATACAAAGAAGTATGCACCACCCGACCCCGAGGTCCCCACCCGAGCCCTCTGACCCCAACCGTGCCGGGCTGATGTGACCCACACGTTCGCGTCTTCAGGCAGACATGCTGGGAGCGTATTTCGCGTCTGCCTACCACCCGCTTCCCTTTGGTCCCTCTCGTCCCCACCCCAAACTGATGGTAACTCAGAGCTTGTCTTTCCAGCCTTCTTTTTCTCGAATTGCAGTGAAATCCACGTAATAAGCTTTACCATCTGTGTTAGGCGTCTCGGCTTGCTGTAAGACAGTACTGCAGGCGGGGGGCTTAACCAGTAGACATGTCTCATGGTTCCGGAGGCTGGACGTCCAAGGTCAGGGTGCTGGCAGGTGTGGTGTGCAGTGAGACCCTCTTCCTGGCCGGCACACAGCTGTCTTACTGTGTACTCACCGGGCGGAGAGGGAGATCATCTCTCCAGGCTTTCTTCTTGGAAGGGCACTAACCCCATTCATCAGGGCTCTGCCTTCTTGATCTCAGCACCTCCCAAAGGCCTGATCTCCTCATAGGTTCACATTGGGAGTTAGGATTTCAACATATGCATTTCTGGGGGACACACCCTGCGAGTCCAGAGCGCATCTTAACCATTTAAAAATGTATGGTTCGGTAGCGTTGCACACATTTATGGCGTTTTATGTACACTGCCAACATCTGTCTTTAGAACGCTTCATCTTCTAAAACTGAAACTCTGTCCTCATTAAACAACAGCTCGCTCTCTCTCTCTCTCTTTCTCACACACACACACATACACCCAGACTCAGGCATCCACCATTCCGATTTCTTTTTATTTCTTTTAAAAAATTCAATTTTATTTCTCATTTAAAAAAAAAAGATTGATTTATTTATTTGAGAGAGAGAGCGAGTATGGTGGGGTTCGGGGACAGAGGGAGAGAAGCGCCAAGCAGGCTCCCGCCGAGCGTGGAGCCTGACGCGGGGTTCGATATCACGACCCATGAGCCCATGAGGTCGTGACCTGAGCTGAAACCAAGAGTCAGATGCTCGACCAATGGAGCCACCCAGGCTCCCCATTTCTGATTTTTCATATGAACAAAAATTGTAACATTTTGAACCGTTTGTAGGGTGCAGAAGTCCAAAGGTATAATTCAGTCGTGAAAAATCCCCCCATCGACTCCTGCTCCACGGACACCCCGGTCCCCTCCATGGAGCATCAGATGGAGTCATCTCCTTGGGGAGGGGTCCGTCCAGACTGGCTGTGCTACGGCGTGTGACAGGGTTTCCTTCCTGTTTCAGGCTGAATAGTACTCCGTTGGGTGGGTGTCCCACATCGCGCTTATCCGCCATCCATCAAGGGATGCTCATGTCGCTTCTACGTTTTGGCTCTGCGAAATGATGCTGTGGTTAACACGGGTTAATGCCTGCTCTCATCTCTTGTGGGTACATCACCAGAAGTGGGGTTGCTGGGTCTCCCGGTAAATCTGTTTTTAGTTTTCTGGAGGAAACGCCCTACTGTTTTCTACAACAGCTTCACCACGATTACGTTCCCACCGAGAAGGCATAGGGCTTCCAAGTCTCTGCATCCTTTCCAACATCTGTTATCATCTCACTGTTTTTACTTTAACATAACCCTTTCATTGAAGGTTAATGCATCCCGAAGACCTCCTTACCTCCCTGCCTGCCCAGTACTATGTATGCACGTATCTTTAGGGACAGCATTCTTTTATTAAGACGGTTGCCTTTTGTGTCCCCCATTGCCCTTCTCTCCAAACGCACGTGACAATACCTCCAGGATCGCTAGTGGAAGTCTACCTTTTTATTTTTATTTTTTATTTAAATTCAATGTAGTTAACGTAGCGTGTATTATTAGTCTCGGGGTAGAGTTCGGTGACTGTGACTTATCAGCTGCATATAACACGCAGCGCTCATTCTGTCACGTTCCCGCCTTCCTGCCTGTCACCCAGTGACCCCATCCTCTCACCCGCTCCCATCCAGCAACCCTCAGTTTGTTTCCTGCGGCTTGTCTCCCTCTCTATTTTCATCTCATTTTAATTTTCCTTCTCTTCCCCTACGTTAATTTGTTTGTTTCTTAAATTCCACCTGTGAGTGAAATCATATGATCATTGTCTTTCTCTGATTGACTTACTTCGCTTAGCGCTAATACCCTCTAGTTCCATCCACGTCATGGCAAATGGCAAGATTTCACTCTTGCTGATGGCTGCATGGTATTCCCTTGTATGTGTGGACCACACCTTCTTTATCCATTCATCTGCCGATGGCCGTCTGGGCTCTTTCCATGGTTTGGTGACTGGACATGGCTGCTATGAACGGTGGGGTGCAGGTGCCCCTCCGAATCACTATATTCATAACCTTTGGGTAAATGCCTCGTGGTACAAGTGCTGTGTCGTAGGGTCAGCAGTATTTTCTACATCTCTGTGTAGTGGTTCGTGGTACCGATGTGCCAGAGCTGTCCACTTGATGGCTCTTCCGTCCGTGACAATACACTTAACCTGGAGTAGCAGGCAATTCCAGGGTCTCTAATAATGTTATGCAGCCATCCGGCGCTTTGATTCTCATGAGCCGAAGCCGCAGGAGTGCAGCTGCCCGGATGATTTCCATTTGGATTTCGTCTCCCCAAAGCTGTGCCAATTCAGACGGCCCAGGCCACGTGGGTGCTCGCCCCCCCCTCCCCACCAGCAGCCACGATTTCTGCATTGACTGTGTAGAAACCTGGGGGTACAAACCGGTAGCTCATTGTTACTTCAGTTCCGTGGTTCTCTGGGCATCAGGGAGGTCGGGCATCTTTTCTTACAAATTTCTTTGCCATTTGCTTATTTACCTTTCCCTCCCACCGAATTGCCTATGCAGGTCCTCTGGCCATTTGACCTTTGTGTAGGAAAAGGACCAGAAGCAAATGTGACAGACTGTCGACAGCAGTTCATTTTAGGTGTTGAAAGTATGTGTCCCTTGGGGTGCCTGGGTGGCTCGGTTGTTAAGCGTCTGCCTTCAGCTCAGGTCATGATCCCAGGCTCCTGGGATTGAGCCCCACAGCCGGTTCCCTGTTCAGTAGGGAGCCTGCTTCTCCCTCTCCCACTCCCCCTGCTTGTGTTCTCTCTCTCTCTCTCTCTCTGTGTCAAGTAAATAAATAAATCTTTAAAAATAAATTTAAAAAAAGAAAATACACATCCCTTTTATACATTTTCGAACTACAAATTTTCAGAAAGAAGAAAGCCATCCAAATTAGAGCGTTTTAGGGAGACGGATTGTGTGGGCTGGGTCGGAGAGACGCTGTGGGCAGGCAGGCCGGTCTGGGGACTCTTGTGGTCGCCTTGCCGGTGATGGTGACTTAACCATGAGAGTGGGGACAGATTGGAACAATTGTGGGGGAGAAGAAGGTGTTTATACCATTTGGTGCCAGTGTGGGAAGCCAAGAAGAAGAGTAGTCCAGGGAAGCTTGGGGTGTGAATCCGGTTGACCGGCAGGGAGATGAGGACAGAAATCGGGTGAGACGTGGAGGCTGAGGGGTGGGGTGGGAGCAGCTGTGTGTGAGTGGGGGACAGGGTTGCCATTAGAGTAATGCTGTTTGCTGGACATGTCAAGGTCAAGGGGAGATGCTCCCTAGAGCCGGGAGAGCAGAGAACCCCAGGGAGGGAGGGACCGTCAAGAACACGTGTGTTGAAAGGGCAGGAGGCAGAGCCTGCGGAGGACCTGGGGTGGGAGCCTCGCCAAGCAGGAAACCAGTGTTTCAAGGTCAAGGCCATGGTCGGTATTTTCACACACAGCTGAGAGACAGAGAAGATGCTGTTTGGGGCCATTCAGTCTATTGATGAGGAGGTCATGACTTGAGAAGCGGCTGGGCCTGAAGTCAGCTCGCTAGATTCTGCAGCCTGAGGGTGTGGAGGGTGACAGAGGCCACAGGAAGTGTGGGTGGTGGCAGGAGAGGGCAGCGAGTCCATGGGGCACCCTGGGCCGGTGGCTTCTGTGCCCTCGAGCTGGGAGTGAGGACCGAGCTGCCCTCGTGGGGCGTGCGGGGTGCCAGCCACCCCATGTGTCTTGGAGGTCCCTAGTCCAGGGCAGACTCTGCCAGAAGCCGCCTTCCTGTGAGAACCCCGAGAAGCGTAGTCTCCTCGCTGCAGTGTCTGTTCCCAGAGCAGCCCCGAGGGACCAGGGGAGACATGAGTCATTTCCTGGACAGCAACCTGTCCCAGCTTCTTAGCCGTTTTGGGCTCGGCCTTCCACAAATTATCTTCCTTTTCAAGCCCACTTGTAGCTCCTGCCCGTCCTGCCTCCCTGTCAGGTTTGTGAGGCACCCACGGTGTGAAAAGCAGGTGAGCCCCCCCGCCGGTTCCCTGCTTCCCGCACAGACTGGGCCCAGAAGCTTCCTGTCGATAGCCAAGGCCTTCTTTTCCTTATTCTGAGGGAAAGGGAGGTTGGCAAAGAGAGCTGAGGAGCCCGTTAGCCGAATAAATGGTGACATTCTAGCTCTGCTTGGGCCGACTTCCCCCTCCAGCTTGGCTCCTGGGAAAAATGTGTGGACGGCCATGGCCATGGTTGGCTGAGGGGGGCAGATGAGGCACGGCCAGGGAGGGCTGGCGAAACCTCGCCCAGCATTTGTGCTGGTAGCTTGGGGTGGAGGGACCCCCGCTTTCCTCACTTAATTTTTCTGTGCCCCAGGTTTTTCTTCCTTATTTTCATATAAAACAAAGCATTTTTAAAAATATTTATTTTATTATTTGAGAGAGAGCGAGAGAGAGCGCACACACAGAGGGGAGCAGCAGAGGGAGAGGGAGGGCGAGAACCCCAAGCAGACGCCCCACCCAGCACAGAGCCCGAAGCGGGGCTCGATCCCAGGACCCCGAGATCATGACGCGAGCCAAAAATCCAGAGCCGGACGCTTAACCAACTGAGCCACCCAGGTGCTTCTAAAACATACACAACATACAATTTATTGTTTTTACTACTTTTAGGTGCTCAGTTCAATGGCACCGAGCCCATTTGCACTCACCACCATCCACCTGCTGAACTGTCGCAAATTCCCCAACCGAAATTCTGTCCCCGTGAAACACGAACACCCCATCCCATTCCACGGCCCCTGCACCCACCATCGTGCCCACCATTGCATGTGCCGCCCACGAATCTGACGACTCTAGAAGCCTCCTAGTTACGGAGCCGTCAGTAGTTGTCTTTTTGCGACTGGCTTCTCTCATCGGGCATCCTGTCCTCGTGCTGCCGCACTTGGCTTATCCGTTCATTTGTCTGTGGACGCTCGGCGGGCTTCGGCCGTATAGCTGTCGGGAAGGAGGCTTCTGTGAACGTGGGGGTAACAAATTTCTGTTCGAGAACCTGCTTCCAATTCTCTTGAGTATGTGCCCAGCCGTGGATCAGATGTTACCAGGAATTTTCTGTTTTCCTTTTTTGGGGACGCACTATTCTGTCTCCCACAGCAGCTG
Source organism: Mellivora capensis (assembly GCA_004024625.1). Classification (NCBI taxonomy): domain Eukaryota; kingdom Metazoa; phylum Chordata; class Mammalia; order Carnivora; family Mustelidae; genus Mellivora; species Mellivora capensis. The sequence goes on along the minus strand of PISX010001088.1, from coordinate 61,243 downwards.
CACTTTTTTACAAAACGAAGCATTTTGACTGGGCTTTCAGATCTCTTGGTGCTTTCGAAGAAGGTGGCGGTTCTCTGGTGTCGTGGTCAGCGGCTGGGAGATGATCTTTAGAGTTCGGATTTGACTGCCGACCGTGTGACCAATAATTATTACGCCACCTAATGCGTTAGTATGTGTCAGGTGCAAAGTGCCCCAGAGTGTCCCCCTCGCGGTGAGGTCCTTGGGAACATCGGTACCGTCTGCGTTGAGGACCCGCTCTGCGCTGGGAAAAGTGTTGTCCTCTTCCCGCGTATTCCTGTCTTCACTTCTCTGTGCCCTCTTGTAGATGACGTATTCGTTACTCTTGCTTTCCTGGGTGAAAAAATCAGCAATGCTTTCTCACGCTGCTGGCTGGATGTGGTATTTCTTGGGTCGATAACGCGCTTCAAATTTTGTCTACCGAAAAGAAAAATTCGGATTCCTCCTTCCTGGTTCTTAATCTGCCTCCTCCCAAGGACAAGAAAGCAAGCAAGAAGCACTGATTGGAAGTGTTTGGGGCAGTGGCACCCAGGAGGTCCCCTCCTCTACCACGGTCCCCCAGCCTTCCTGCTCCAGACCCGGTCTTGCACGCATGTTCTGTCATTATCTTCCTCGAGGTGCAGGCCCTCCCGTGGAGCTGCCGCAGCCGCTGCTACGCCCTCTCTGCCCAGAGCATGGCCCAGGGGACCCCTCGCTGGCCCTGGAGCCCCTGGCCTACCTGGTCCATGAGGTCCTTGGCTTGTCTTAACTTTAAGACCTCCCTGGTTTGGGGACAAAAAACCCTCTCTGTGGGGGTGACAGAGCAGGGCGAGGCTGGGGGAGGGCAGAGGTGCCCCCGCTGTCTGCTACCCTTCTCCCCTCCTGTGGCGAGCACTCACCCTCCTGCCTGGCTTGGGCCAGGGTCCCTGGTCAGCAGCCGCTCTGTAGGCCACTCCCGCACACATCCTCAGGCCTGCCCTCCTGGTGGGGACACCTGGCCTGCGTTCTGTTCCTCATGCTTCCTTTCCTGCGTCATCCTGTCTGTGTTTCTGTCCGTCTGTCTGTCTCTGTCTCTCTGTGTCTGTTTTTCTCTCACTGTTTCTATGTATCTCTCTCTATCTCTGTCTCTGTGTCTCTGTGCCCCGGGAGGCCCCCGAAACCAGGGTGGGCTCTTCTAGCCTGAGACCAGCATGACTAAACTAAGATGGGGGAACGCCTGCCCCGAGTGCCCTGTGGGGTCGGGGGAATCCCAGAGTAAGACAGATATTCTAGGCGTCTCTTCTTTTGCTGGGGATCTGGACCTGCTGCCACTTTCCTTGTCCAGAGCTAGCAGTCTGTCCCTTTCGAGGAAATGCTCCCACCTTCTCAGTGCGGCATAGGGGAGAAAGAGCCTGGCTCGAATCAGTGCTGGAAAATAGTAAAGGCTCCGGTATAAATCCGCAGTGGCAGATGGGGCGGGGGGGGAGCAGAAAACCCTCTCCTTACCTGTGCCCCTTCCCCCGCCACCTGAGGGACACGTAGAGACGGGCTGGAGGAGTGTCCCTCAGGTCTTCCCCTACCCTGTTCCCACCGGAGTGCCCCTATAGTTTCTGCTCACGGGGACCTGGAACATAGCTGAGGCCCTGGCCGTCAGGTGCCTCCGTCCGGGGGACAGCCCGTGACCTGGGCTCCGGGTCTGCTCCCACAGGCGGCAGGTGGTGATCAGTGTCCAGACTGGGCCTGAAGCACCCCCCCCAGAGGATAGCCTTGGGGGGACAGCTGTGGCCTGGGTGTGACCCTGGCCCGTCACCCACCAGCCCTGCTGGGAGCCCCCAGTAAGCTGTTGAGTTTCTGTTCATTTCTTGACAAGTTGTTTGGGGACAAGAGAGCTGGTCATGTGCAGAGGGGGCCGGGAAGGGGGCTAAGGGAACAGTGCTGTTATGAGGCTGCCCCTGTGGGCTGGGCTGAGGTCTATGGGGACGTCACCTCCACCGCTGCCAAGCTGGGCCCACCTGTCATTTTGAAACCTTGACTTATTGGCTGCTGAAATGGGTACAGCGTCTGCCGAAGGTTCTGCCTTGGCCCCGCTTCCTCTGTGATTTCCAGCCTTGCCTTTCTGGGCTTCCCTGAAGGGAGTAGAGGGAGGGTCCCCGGGTCCTGGAGCAGCAGCAGCAGCAGGAAGAGAACGGGTTACAAAGTGGCCTCCCCTTGGGCCCACGGCCTCCCTTCTGGAGGGCTTTTAAAAACTGGCCTATTACCTTGTAATTGTTCCCAGCAGCGAGGAGTGAGTCTGTGGAGGAGCCTTTCCAGTGTTTGTTTGGCCTTCTGTGTTCTCCAGGCCGCTGGTAACCAAGGGCCGCTTCCCCTTGGTGACCGTGGAGCTCACTCAGGCCAGGGCTGATCCAGCCCCGGCAAAGGAGGCCTGGGGGACCGGCGGGCCTGGCTGCTGGCAGGGAGGGCACCCTGCTCCCGGAGCTCCCGGGGCCGCCTCCCCTCCTCAGTTTGACCCCCAACCTGAGGGCCCACAGGCTTCTCTCCTGACGAGTTCCCCAGGCACTGGCCCGAAACCTTCCAGAACTCTGGATCTGCTGGTAGGTGTCCGGGAGACTGAGGCCACTTGCTGGCGGGCCGTGTGGGGTGGGTCTCTGGCAGGGCTGTGGGGCTCAGCCAGGATGCTCCCTGGGGCCACAAGGGACCCGCATTCTGGGTTCTGGCAGGACCCAGGGTCCCGAGGTGACTCGGCAGGGAGGGTTTTGGGGGAGGAGGAGAAGAGTGTGAGGTTGACCGGGGAAGGCTCTGGGACTGAGAGTGCCAGGACAGACAGAGGGACTGGATTCCAGCGGGTGGGGTTGTTTGAAGTGAAAGGGTGGGGACCACGGCAGCTGTGGCCGTAAGACCGAGGGAGGCTCCCAGAGAGCGACAAGGCTGGCGTGGCTCGCCCCTGAGGGGAGGAGATGTGGAGAGCTGCGGAGGCCTTGGAGGGCGGGCAGACGGGCCCCTGAAGAGCTGTGGGACGAGGAGGGGTCTGCAGCGGGGTCACCAAAACCTTGGTCTTCCCAGACCGCGAGCGGCGGGGGGCTTCTAGAAGGCGTGGGCCAGGGACTCTACAGCGTGTTTTATGGGCCCTGCTCCCTGACAGGCTGTGCCCATTACTTTGGTGAAACTTGTCGGCTTCTAGATTTGGTCTGTGAGGAGCCAGTGATGTTTCGGGACTGCTTCCTGGAGAGGGCCGGGCGCCCCTCCGTTCCCTTTCTGGTGCGTGTTCCGTCCAGGCCTCTGCCTTGGGGAGGGCCCCCTCCACAGCCTGCCGGGGACCTGGGCCCAGAGCACCTGGGCAGGGCCCAGGACTCTGCATTTCCAGCCAGCTCCAGGCGTCGCCAGATGCGGGGCGCGGTAGGTGGCGGCGGTGGGGGTGACTGTTCCCTGGCCCCGGAAGGGTGTTCTTGGGGAGGGAGTTGGACGGCTCCCCGTGCAGGACCGCAGGCGTGTCTGGTTTTCCGTTTGGGGGCCCGGAGAGAGGCCGCTGTCAATCAGAGAGGTGGGCTATGTGGGTGGGGGCTGGGGCAGGGCGCGTGGGGACCGGCCCGAGCCTCGTGTCCGCCTTTCACACGGATTCCTTCCACCCGCCCAGCTGCCGATACCATTAAACCTCAGTGATTCACTGCAGCACGTTTCAAGGGAGGGCGTTGTGTTACGAAAACGTGGGTCCCGGCCGCTTGTTTTGTTGGCAGGTCTTGCTGCCTCAGCAGAAAAGAGACGCTCTTGATATGGGAACGGAAACTTGGGACGGTCTTAGAAACATCCAGTGTGTTCGGCGGGAGAGAAGAGCTTGTGGTCTTCCTCCAGCTGTGGAAACTCGCTGCCCAGCCAGGAAGGCGGTCCCGGGGGCCGGCCACAGCGGGAGGGGGCAGCAGAGGGGTTCCCGCACCTGGGGCTGTGGTCTGAGCTGCCCGCGGCCATGACCTTGAGGGGTGTGGGGCACGTCCTCTGCCCCCCCCATTTCCCTGCTGCCGGTTGTATTTTATGGCAAGTCCCGCTTGCAGAGGAAGTACTCTTCTGAACTTGGTCTGGCTGAAGTTGCCGAGGCCAGCACAGAAGACGTGCACCTGCAGCCCTCACGGGGGCCTAGGACCAGGGGGACCGAGCCCAGCCCAAATGGCCGATCTGCGGCTTGCTTACTTACATTTCCAAAGTTGTGCTGACACGCTTGCTGGAGAAGCAAACACATTCACTCTGGCTGCTTCTTCCCTCTGCCCTGACTGCCCTCCAGGACTAGCCCATTAAATGGTTATCGGGCCAATTTCCCTTTTTCCCCACTTCCTTTTTCTTCCTTTTGCAATCTCAGATGTGATAGGTGGGATAGACTCAGCCCAGATGGAAGTTGCTTTCCCAAGTGGGATAGACATCAGCCTGGGTCCAAATTGCTTTCCCAAGAAACTTCTCCAGAGGTGTGTGTCCCAGGCACCTGGCCTCAGCAGAGCCCAGGACAACACAGGCCCATCCCCACAGGTGCCACCGCGTCCTGGGGCAGGCACCACGGGGGGCGATGGGGAGGCACCAGGCAGCGTCCGGTAGGGGCAGACTTCTGCTGGCCTTGCAGCATTGGCACCTGAGGGCTTCCTGAGGAGGCCTGAGGTGGCGAGAGGCAGCCACGGAGCTGAGTCACTGACACCCCGTGCCGATCTCTGAGGCTGTGCTATGGCCACATTCCACCACTGGAGAGCTACCAGAGACACTCTTTCCAGAAACCCTCCCGGCGTCCCTCCCCTCTTCCTTCCTTCTCCTCAAACCTCCAAATTACAAACGCATGGCCAGTGTTGGGTCCTTACCGAGTCCAAGCTTTCTACCAGCTCCTCATTTAAGACTCAGGTCAACCCATGACGTCGGGCAGTCGTCTCCCCAGTCCAGTGGCGGAGGAACCTGAGGGTCAGAGAGGATAGAGAACTTGTCCAGAGTCTCCCAGCTCCTGGCGCTGAAGCCCGAAGGGCCCAACTTCAGACGGCCTGGGTCTTCTCCATCTCTGTAGGCACTTGGTAAACAAGCTGCCCTTGACTGATCCTGTTTTGGTTCCAAGAAGTCTTGGATAGAGGGAGTGGGGCTGCTCAGATGACAATCCCAAGGGGGCCAGCTGGGCCCTTGGGTCACTGTGGTCCACCCACATTCTGTAGATTCAGGAACCAGATTATTTCCCCCAGTGTCTCCAGTTTTGATACAGGTTAGAGATAGCTACCAAACTTATAAGAGACTGAGGTATAAACCTGAGGTAATTTGCTCACATACAGTAAGGAGAAGGACTGTCAAGCGTGCTGAAGATGTGTGTTTGCCTCTAGACGTGGCTCATGGGAACCACAGAACCACAGCTCAAGGCTGAATGGCCTTCCTGTTTTGTAACCGGGTATCTCTGCTGTCGTCAGGCAGAGAGGTCACAAAAGTCCTTGGGTCCATGGGTTAGGCCGCCATCTTCCTGGGCGCTGGGTCTGTGTTCTCACTCACCACCAGCTTTTTTAAACAATCCCTCTCTTCAACAAGCCCTTCCGTTGGACAAGGCCTGATGTCACCTATTGGGTGGTAGTTCATTCTGGTTACATTCTGGAGCCTGGCACTCCTACCGCCCTTGGGTTCAAGCTGCGTTCTTGCATTGATGCCTCAGTTGGTCTCCCCACGGCCACTCGGGCTGCCAGCAGCCTCTTCTCCACACAGCAGCCTGAAAGTATCCTGGGAGAGCAGAAGTCAGGCTGGGTCCTCTGCCAGTTCAAAGGCCTCTGCTGGTTTCTCATCACACTGGAGACACAGTCCAGAGTCCTGACTCTGCAGAGTCAGCAAGGCCTGTGTGCCTGCCCTCTGCACAACCCTTACCCGGCCTCCTTCCACAGCCTTCCCTCTCTGCCCTCCAGCCCTACGGCCCCTCTGTTATTCTCCCAGCATGCCAAGCGTGCTGACACCTCAGGGCCTTAGTACCTCCCGTTCCCTCTGCCCAAAAGGCACATGCTTTCCTCCTGTCCTTCTTCCAGGTCTCTGTCCACATCTCACGGTGTCAGAGAAACCTTCCCTCACCCCATGCTCCCATCTCTTGCTCTGTCCTTACTACTCCGCCTTATTTTTCTTTGACACGTATTGCTTGACCCTGCATTAGATATTTTGTCATTCAACACTTACTTATTGAGCACCTACTATGCCTCAGGCACTGTCCCAGGCCTGGGGGCTGCCACAGTGAACACAACAGATACCAACCTCTGCCCTCGAAGTTTGCGTTAATTGTTCAAAGGATCACTAGGAAGCCATCTCCCCTACTAGACCAAGCTCCATGAAGGTGATGATTTCTACCTGTGTGTACACAGTAGGTGCCTAATAAATATTTTTGGAATAAATGCCGACCCTAAAGCGCCTTATTTGGACTTGGGTGTCTTCCAAGTGTTCTTCAGCTGAACAGGTACGGACCACCTCTGAGGTTGGATCACTTCTGCGGGCGACTGTCACGCTGATTTTGCCCATTCTTACCACTTTCCACCTGCAGAAGATGCTCTCTGCCCGCAGAGGTGAAACACTGTCGCCCTCACCTGAACACTGACCACGTGTGGCCCACACTTTTGAATCATCCACTTAGCTGGGGTCCTCAGGGACTAGGGAACAAGGAAAGGGTCTTGGGAAGCCCGTGTTTCCCCCCCCACCATCACCCCGGGGCTCAGCAGGTGCTTGTGGGATGGGGTGAGTATGCAACCCGGATATTCTGTAAGCACCTGCTGTATGCACATAGGCCGTGAGCGAGGTCCCGTTTTCCCCAACTTCCCGTGTTTTTCATGAGTGAGTCCAGCCAGAGAGGGTCGTGGGAGAGCATGGTGCCCAGCCCACGAGGCTTAGGTCTCTCCAGGCCTGTGAGCAAGAATCCTCTTTAGAGCCCAGAAAATCAACCCATGGGAGCAGGTTTTCGTGTGGCGACAGGTCCCGTCCAACTGCACACCGGCCCGGGCCTCGCCACTGGCCGGCGGGCACCAACATCGTCGACAGAGTGAGCAGGGTCTGCACCGCGGGGATGGTTTCCTGCTATCGCAGCGCCCGGCCTCGGTCAGCTCGGAGTGGCCTCGAGGCGTGGACTGGCTCTGTGCCCGAGCAGGGGCCTGGGAGCTCTGGTGTGGCCCTCCTGAGCCCACCTCAGTCCCCGAGTGGGGAGGGTGCAGACGGTGATCGCCGGGCCGTGGGGGTCCTTCCGTGACCTCGTCCTTGGACCAGGGAGCTTCTGCGTCTGTCATCCGCCCTGCCCCCCAGCACATTACGGGTACGGCGCGGAGATGCAGGCACGCTCTCCAGATTCCTCCGGAAAAACTCGATCTGCAGGTGCCGGGTCCAGGCTGCAGGCATGCCAAACCATAGCTCTGCACTCTTTCTCGTGGAGGAAAGGGGGGGGGGGAGCCCTGAGCGCCAATGGCCCAGCTCTAGAAGACACCTTACGCCCTTCATGGGAATGCTGTTGGCCATGGCCCTGCGTGGAACCCTGGCTAATGGGCCTCCTTCCACCAGCCAGACCTCTTCAAGCTCCGGGCCTCCCTTGGCTCTGCAGTCCTTTCCTCACCCACCTCCCACCCTGTGGGTTCTGGACAGGTGGACGTTTGTCACCCGTGTGTATGCTCTTTCTGTTTGTTGAGGTGAGATGCACGCGGTACAACCACGGTTTAAAACAGTACCGTCCAGCGGCTTTTAGTATGTTCGTGACGCTGTGTGGCCACCGCTTCTGGCTAGTTCCAGAACATTCTTTCCCCTGCACAGAGACCCTGACTCATTAGCAGTCATTTCCACTTCCCCCCCACCTTCCCTGGCCGCTGGCAGCCACCAGGATGCCTCCTGTCTATGGAGTCACGCATTCTGGCTTTATCTTATCAGTGGCTCAAACTACACATGACCTTGAATTATATCTGGTTTCAGCATCAGTGTTTCATTTGAGGTTTGTCTAGGTTGTAGTGTGTTTCAATCCTCGATTCTTCTTTATGGCTGAATAACGTTCCATTGTGTGTGTGGCCCACAGCTGGCTTACCTGTTCATCGGCCGATGGGCCTGGGGGTCCGTCCACGTATGTTTTTGCAAAAGTAATAAAACAACAGTAAGAAATTCGAAAGAAAGCACGTCACCTGAAACACAGACACATTTTCAATTTTCTGGGTTCCTTTCCTTCCCCTTTCCCGCGCATGCCTGTATAGTATGTTCTAGATTCACTGTTAGGGCAGATACGGTGGGTGTTCTTCATTTCAGTTGCCATCGAAAACCTTTTTCCTTGCCCCTCCTGCAGTGGTCCTCCTGGCCAGCATCTTTGATGGCTGCATAGTTCTGCCCAGGAGCCCCAGCGGGGGAGGCCGTTTCCTGCCTCCTTGCCTTACCCCACTTCCCACCCGTGACAAGCTGGTGCCGTGAGGATCTGACAGCTGGACCCTTGCGCCAGCCTGGAAGTTCAGGATTGATTGATTGGCTGCCTTTGGACTTGCCAAGACTCCTCTTATCCAGTTGGTGGCCCAGGGTTTCAGGACTTTTCAAGTGGACAGGAGAGGAGGAGAAGGTCCAGCAACGTAGAACAGGAAGTCTGTGAGCCATTGTGGCTTTAGAAATAGGGTTAAGTTCTTTTGTCGGCTGGCCTGTGTGGCATGGGGATTTACCTCTCCCTCGGCATCCGGTTCAGTTCCGTGAAATTGCACACAGGGAATGGTGATTAGGTTGCACCAGGAGACACAAGCCCTGATTCCTTTTAGAATCCTTTCCAAGTTCCTTGGCTGCACTCCCGTCGAGGTCCAGGTGACAAGTCTTCAGCCCGGCGGGCCGTGCAGAAATCTGAGCCCCTTTCAAGCCCCCATGGCCAGTTCAAAGACCAGGAATCCCAGTGGAAGGTTGCTTTGATATTTGATCTTCTTCTCCTAAAAATTGACAGTGGGATGGGGGCTCTGAGGTCCAAGACTTTGAGAGTGATGCAGGAAGAGGGGGCCACCAACTCATGAGAGGAAGCTAAGGCCAGCCTGCTGTGGGAAATCCCTTATCCCATGTGGGACCGCCGCTACAAGCAACTTTGACATTTGTCTCTACAGACAAGTGACAGAGATGGTCGTTCACAGGGACTAATATATTATGACCTGGAAAAAGCAAACTGGGGACTGGCACGTGGGTATGATCCTTGGATCCAAGTGGACTGCCCCCGGCGGGAGGGGGGACGCTTTAATTTCTTCTGTATATGTTTCTGGATTGCGATTTCTTACAAGCCTGTATAACATTTGAAATATTTCAAATCGAGATGGAACAAGCCATGCTTAAAAAATGGTTGCTGGAAATTTGAGCCCGGAAGTTCATTCATATGGATTCGAGATTCCAAAATGTTGAGCTGTGATGCCCTTGAACACACAGCATCCTAACCTGGCGGAGGGCTCCGTGGAATGCAGACCGCTGGGCCCCAGACCCAGAATTTCTGATTCAGGGGTTCAGGGGTGGGGCCCAAGCAGTTGCTTCTCCATCAGGTGATGCTGACCTCCTAGTCCGGAGACACCCCCACTTTGAGAACCACTCCTGTGACCATAATCATTGGAGACCACCCCTGCCGCCTCTTCCTCCTGGAGAAAGTTCTTGGGACTTCCCTCCCTGCTCTTGACCCAAGAACCTCACATTATTTCATTTGCAGCATTTGAAGTTGTTCATCCCCACACAGGGCTTCCTGCCTCCCCACATGCTTCCTGCAGTCCCCCCCCCCCCCCCGAGAGGATACCTGCCATCTGGCCCCCTCTAGGGGACTGGGCTCCTCAGGCTGCCCCACAAGGCCATAGCTGGTGCCTGCCATGGTATTCCTGGCTCACTGCTTTTTTGCACTAGACACTCAAGATTCCCATCTGTGTCCCCTGGTGTTAAAAGGGGGTTGGAGAAGGCCAGGAGCAGAGTGTCTTAAGCACCTACTACGTGTCTTAAGCACCTACTATGTGTGCCCAGTGCCGTGTCGATTGCTTTAGCATCTCAATTCCACATCGAAGTCCTGAGCGTTGCCTTTCTCCTTCTTCTCCACCCCCGGGTGCTTTGAGCGCATCACCTCTATCTGCAGGGCGGGAGAGGCAGACCAGCCTTCTAACCCCCCTGGCGGCCAGCCCATTGAGTCTCGGGGTGACCTTTCCTGGCTCACACATCCCCCCGGAGGAGGCCAGAGTATAACCCGCTCCCACTCAGGCCTCCGGGCCCTAAAGCCTGGATTCGGTCAGATTTCTGCTCCTGGGGATGATGGAGGCAGGTGGCAGGGGGAGTCGCTCCAGGCCAGTGGGCTCTGGAGCAAGCGGGCCAGTGAGTGTCTTGCAGGTCCACCAGGGCTCCTGGGAGAACCCTTATTTCCCTGTGGAGGTCCTTCTAGGCACCTGCCTCAAGGAGGGGAGGCTTCACTGCTGAGGACCCCCAGTTCCCCCGGGGGCCCCAGCCAAGTCGGGATAAGAAGGGCCCAGTGTACCCGAGCCTTCCCCGTGGGCTCCCGTGAACTGTCCCCATGGAGCTGAGGGCGGCTCTCTGCTCTGCCTGTCTCTGGGGCACCAGGCGGGCCCAGTCTGATGGGCGCTCAGCCCCCAATGTAGGCTCCTCGGCCGCTCTCTGTCTCGGTAGACTTTTGGTTAGATCTCTGTGTGTCACTGTGTGTCACTGCGTGTCACTGAGGCCCTCTGAGAACCAGGCTTCTCATCCGAACGAGGCACAGGTAGTTGCCGTCACCGCCTTGCCCGGGGCTGCAGCGTGACTCTTTATTTTAATTTTTAGTCTCTGTATGAATGTAATGCTGATTTCCCAGGGGCAAGGTTCAACTGATTTGAGCGCTTTCTGAAAGTGCCATGAGTAATTTGGGTCCTTCTGTAGGTGTTTATGACAGGTGCCTTCTTGGTCTTTTGAGGTCAGAGGCTAGGGCTCTGGACCGTGCGGGATTTTCTCTCCAAAATCACTCGTCAGAACTTCCCAGAAGGGACCAACACTTTCTGTTGGTTCTAGGGGAAGAGCCTTACTTTGAACACAGCCCTCCTGGGTGTCCCCAGACGTCTCTCTTCAAGCGGGCAGGTGGGACGGGGTGGGGGACACGCGTCCTGGCAGTGGTGGCACCCCTGTCAGGGTCTCCGTGGCCAGACTCGCAGGGAGCACTCCCCGAGCATGCCCCCCACCAAAGTGTGTTCCCGAGTCCCAGCTCCCAGGAGCCCGAAACGCTAATGAGCAGGCAGAGCCGGTCAGCCCCGCGGCCAGGCTGCAGAGGTTGTGTTCTGATGTAGTACCAGACCGCTCCGGGGGTGCTTCTCTTGCAAAATTCTGGGCTGCAACCACCGACGTGTAAGGTGGGGGAGGGGGAAGGAGGGAGTTTATTTGATCTTAAGGTGAAAGGAGGCTTTATAAATAGGTCACCTTGTTCCGCATCCTGAATTTCATTCTTTCCCCATCTTGGGTCAAAACAATGGTTTTACTGTTCTAGGGTCAGTAAGACACACAGAGGGGAACTTGGGCTAAAAGGAGGTGAGTGTGTGTGTCTGCCAGTCTCTGGTGGCCCCCCTCGGCGTGTGCCCGTCCCCTCCCACCCCCACCACGTCCGTCTGTCACCCGTCACCTTGGATGTGTCTCTGTCAGAGAGAACTACTCCTTCGACAGATTTTTTTTTTCGTAAACAACAAGATAAAAGGATGCTTTTTAGTAGAGGTGGGCTTCAGGGCAGGATCCCAAAGGGCTTTTTGGGAAGATGGCTTTAACTGAAGGACTAGTAGGTCCTGCCCGTGCCAACGGTGGCAACGCCAAGGTCCTCCTTCCTCGTCTGGCCTCCCCCGAGCACAGAGCCGCTGTACAGATGCTGTGGGTTTCAGGGTTTGGGACAGAGCAGTTCTGTTCTTATTTGGGGCCAGAGGAGACCGTAGCTACCCTATTTTTTTACTGGGCAAAATAAAATTATGACTTAGAGACAGTGCAATTGAACGTCTTGGGAGAAATCATTGTAGAAATAACTTCCCTCTTTGGGATGGCCCCAGGGCTGTACGCAGGGATTCCCATCCTTTATTTTAAAGATTTTATTTATTTATTTGACAGGCAGAGATCACAAGCAGGCTCCCTGCTGAGCAGAGAGCCCGATGTGGGACTCGATCCCAGGACCCTGGGATCATGACCTGAGCCGAAGGCAGAGGCTTTAACTCACTGAGCCACCCAGACGCCCCCATCCTTTATTTTAAATGCCCTCCTGCCAACTCTGGATCCTTCCGGTGTATGTTCCCGGGTAAATCAAACATCTGTCCTGTGCTTACGTTAGAAGAGGGGACACGAGTGGAGAGCCTTTAGGAATTGCTTTGGGAACAGCTTGTTTGTGGAAGGGTGAAGTCGGTATTTTTTCAGTATTTATTCTTTTTGGTATGTGCTTAAAAATCATTTCATGACCAAAGTAAGACATGCATTTAAAAAAAATTTCAATTCAAAAAACATTCGAAGTCGGGACACCTGGGTGGCTCAGTCGGTTAACGTCTGACCCTTGATCTCAGCTCAGCTCACAGTCTCAGGCTTGTGAGTTCAAACCCCACTTTGGGCTCCATGCTGGGCGTGGAGCCTTTAAAAAAAAAATTCAGGGGCACCTGGGTGGCTCAGATGGTTAAGTGTCTGCCTTCTGCTCAGGTCATGACCTCCAGGTCCTGGGATGGAGCCCCATGTCAGGCTCCCTGCTCAGTGGGGAGTCTGCTTCTCCCTCTCCCTCTGCATCTCCCCCAGCTTGCGTTTCCTCTGTCTCTCTGTCCCTCTCTCTCAAATGAACAGTAAAATCTTTAAAAAAAAAAAGTTCAAAGTGAACGCATCTTTCCTCCCACCCCACCCTCCAAGGTTAACCATTGTGAAAGGTTTGCTGTTTATTCCTTTAGACCTTTCTCTATGCCTACAAACAGGTAAAATGTGCACAGATTGAATCTTCTTAAATTCTGTTCTTATAAAAATGGGATCATGTATTGTTCTCCAATTTACTTTTTAAAATGTAACGGCATCATGTTGCATTTGATAAGTCAGCAGTCTGAGGGGCTCCCTCTTTCTCTCCAAGGCTGGGGGGTCACAGGGCTGTAAACACATCCCTGTGCCGGGCTCTTGGGTTTCCTAGACAGGGTCCTGCGGCGGGACGGGGGAGGGATTGCTGGGTGTTTTACACTTGGGGGTGTAGCTTGGACACACCCCCACACCTGTGCATGAGTGACTTTCTCCCACCTTCTCTCGAGATCCCCCCAACCTTTTTAGCCCTGGGCATCCCACATGGCTTCCTGTCCCCTCTCACGGATGGTCCTCTGCCAGCATCCCTTAACTCTGTGACTCTGGGGGATGAGAACACGGCACATCCGAAAACCTGCTGTCTGTAGCAGCGGTGGGAGCAGGAGGGTTTGGAAAGCTCATCTGCTTCAAGCCCACCCGGAATGCCATCACGCACAGGTGGCTCTGATGGGTCTTGGAGCCATGGGCCATCCCACCCCATGGTGGCTGCAGAGTGGACTAGGTGGGATGCTTTTGCCCATTAGAGGGTCTCAGAGGCATCCCCTTTTGCAGTGACCCGTGAACTGACTTTTGACCCCTCGAAGATGATGCATATTGTCATTAGTGAGGGAGAGATAAGAGGTGTTCAGTCGAGGGAAAGGGGCCCCACCGACTCAAACCACAAGGCTTAGTGGCATCTGGCCTGATAGCAGACCCCTGTGAGTCCCCCACCCCAGTCCCAGAGCTTTTCATTTTATCCACACACAAAGTAAATGCCAAATCTTAAAGCTTCTAGAGTGTGTTTGCTCACGTCCCTCTGTGACCCTCTTCTGGGTCAAACAAGCCCGTTTACAGGGCCAGGGTGTGCCATGCAGGTGTCCCTGCCCTGTGACTGTGAGTCCTCCTTCCCTGGCCCGTGGACTCCCCCACTGCCCCCACCCAGCCCTCCAGTGCTGGAGACACACTCACACCGCGTGCTTGGCTTTGACGTTGGGGGCGGGTGCTCCTCTCTCTGTCCTTGTGGCACACGGGGGCCAGTGCTGTACCGGCTTGGGGTGGGGGGTGGTGAGTGGGAGGAAGGACCCGGCTGAGCCAGGAGCAGAGGGAAATGGAGCCTTGGGGGGCACACTCAGTATCAGTGACCCCCCACCCCAGCTGCTCCTCCCTGGGGGCAGACAACCGTGTGGCCCAGCTGACCAGGGAGACGCCAAGGCCGTGTCCACGTGGCATTTCTGGAACCGCCTCGGGCGACTTTGACTGCACAGAGCCCTGCACAAGCCCTGGCCCTAGAACTTGACCCTAAACAAGGCACAGTTCTGTGTTAGGACTCGAGTGCTCTCGGACAGTTGTGTCAAGAGCATCCTTTCTCTCGGGCCCTTTCCAACCCACCCTCTTATGGTTCTTTTTCTCCTCGGACCCTTTTTGGTCTTTAATCTGATTTTACCTGTAGAAAATTGTTGCTGGGAGCTTCCAACCCAGAACGACGTGTATTTTACCTGTAGAAAATTGTTTCTGGGAGCTTCCAACCCAGAACGACGTGTAAGAAGCGTCCTGGGACGCCTTGGGGGCTCAGTCGGTTAAGATGCTCCCTTGGGCTCAGGTCATGATCCCAGGGTACTGGGATGGAGTCCCGCATCAGCCTCCTTGCTCAGCAGGGAGCCTGTTTTACTCTCTGCCTCTGCCTGCTGCTCTGCCTGCTTGTGCTCTCTCTCTCATTCTCTCTGACAAATAAATACATAAATAAATAAATTAGATCTTTAAAAAAAAAGAAGAAGAATCCTACAGTTCGAGCTCCTTTGAACATTGCTTTGCTTCCATTTCAGTGCCTGTGCACACAAGGGGGTGTGTGTGTGTGTGCGTGCACGCGTGTATGTCTATATGTACACAGTGCATTCTTACTCCTGGTTGCGGTACCCATCCTGCTGCCTTTGTGCCTGTCTGGGAGGGCAACGATCCTCACACCCACCCATGGGCAGATCCCTGCCTCCCCCCGCGCCTAAGCTTTGGGTCACACTGGAGTCCTTCTCACACCTGCTCCAGGTGTGGCTTTGGTCTTTGGGAAGCCTCGGGGACGGAGGACAGGTGGAACAGTGTGTTATTTGGGCAATCGGAGGTTGGCGGGGCAGGAGGGGTACAAGAAATTGTCTTGAGGGCTGGCTTGGGATGGCCGTGATAGGTCCAGGCAGAGGTGGTCTTGGGGGCCCTGTGGCTGATGTGTGTCTGAGCTTTCGGAAGGAGAGCTCCAGCGGAGGGAATAAGGGAGCCACTGCCCAGCTCTGCCTGGACTTGCATGGGGCGCCCCTCCTGCTCATTAGCCCTGACTCTGCAGCCGCCAGGGCTCTGGGTGTGCGTGTGGCTGCGGGTGACTTGTAGGAGGTGGGGATGGCGGCAGGGCCATCTCTGTCCTCCGCCTCTCCTGTTCTAGGCCCGTGGGTCACTCCACGGCCACACAGCCACACCCCTGCAGCTTTGTTTCTCCTGAAGGGACAAGGTCTGGGTTCTCTTGATTCATGGGAACGCACTAAGGACTTGCAGAGTCATCCTGGGCCCTGATGCTCCCAGGACAACCCTAGGCCCTGAAAGGCCTGGACGTTTGCATTTGCCTCTCAGAAGGCAAGAGCTGGGGCCCATGCTGCTTTTTCTGGTGCCTCCCTGAAGTTCGGTACCCGCTGGGGACTTCCTCCTTGGCCCAGGGTTGATGGGAGCTGCACAGGCTAAACCAGTGTTTCTGGGACTCCACGCCTGGGGGGTGGCACAACATGTCTGGGCATTTTGGAGATTGTGTCGGCCGATTTGCCTGGGGTTAGAATGGGGGTCAGCAAACTATGGACCCTGGGCCAAATCTGGCCCACTGTCTGTTTTTTGTAAATAAAGTTTTATTGGAACATAGCCATGCCCATTCGTTTCTATATTGTCAGAAAAGCCTAGAATATTCATTGTCTGGCCCCTGATAAAACACGTTTGCCAGCCTCTGGCTTGGAAGGGACCTTAAATTTGATCTGCTCAGACACTTGGGTCTTGGCTCAAAGACAGCGTCCATCACAGGGCCAAGTGCAGTGACCAAAAAGACGGATAACAGTGATCTTTGTTCAGTGTACAGAACACAGCCTAGAAAATAAAAATAAAAACAAAACAAAAGGGAAAATACCAGCTGTACTAAGTCCTTCTGGAACATTGTCTCAGTGGAGCCTTAGGAAGCATGCGACACCCATCTGAATGGAGGGGTAGACGGAGCCTCGGGAAAGCTAAGGCAGAGTCCTAGGCAGTGGCCTGAGGCGCTGTTTGGGTGAGCAGGTTCCCCCCAGGACTGGAAGCCCCAGAAGCCATGCCGGTGGAGGAGGACAAAGTAGGGAGGTGCAAATTGTGGAGGAGAACCCTACTGGTCATCCCTAAGACGGGGCTAGCGGAGCTCCAGGAGACCCACAGAAGGGCAGATCTCTGCAGCCACATTTAAAAATAGAAGGAAGGAGAGGGCAGCTGGATGGTTTCGCAGCCTTGTATGGCAAGGAGGTGGCTCGGTATGGACAACAGGAGGTCTACGAGAAGGAAGTGCCGGCTCTGACTAGCCTGGACGCGGGGCGGGAACAGGCAGGTGACAGGTATGTCGAGCGTGGCTCCAGGGTTGCTACGGTGCTTGGCCCCGTGGGGGCAAGTCTGAAGGCAGGATGGCCCAGAAGCAGCAGAGTGGGCTGGCCCCGGCCCCTGGCCAAGCTCTGGGGTGCCCTTGCGTGGGAGCCTCCCATGGGGCTGCGCACACTCTTCCCTATCCCCTTCCTCCCAGGGACTCCTGCAGCTCAAGGTCACGTGGTCGAGGGGCCAGAAAGGACCCTCCGCCTCAGACAGTTCCCTGGGTCTTGGGCACAGGAAGGTGGGAGCTTAGCACAAGGGACTTTCTTGGAGGCAGTGGAGCAGGGAGAGCTTGTGGAATGGACTCGAACAGACAGCCGAGGTGGCACTGTGAGGTTACGTTAGTCTTTTCCAATGGCTCTCTCTGAGGCTGGATGGACCTCGCAGCTGCCGGATCCCTCCCTACATCCGTCTTCCACCTGCGCAACACTTTGTCCTCAGCGGAGATGACTTCTAGCTCGGGGATTGGCCAACCAGGGGGCAGCCTATTCTTACAAATAAAGTTTTATTGGAACTCAGCCATGCTCATTGATGTGGTTGTCAGAGGCTGCCTGGCCACAAACGTGGAACCTTTACTGTCTGGCGCCATACACACAAGACCTTTGCTGATCACCGTCTCAGGGCAGTAGGAGTACACATACTCCTGCTGTGCGTATGTATGTACACATGCAGGTCCCGGCTCAGGACCCTGAGAGCTCCCTCCCTCTCTCCCCTTCTCACTCCCGTCACCCTTCCCCCACTCCAACCTTGACCTGCTCCAGCTCTCCCCACCTTCCCAGTTCTTCTCCATTCCCACCCCTTTCTCTCCAAGTAGATAAATTAACGCGTTGGAAGGACTTCTCTGCAGCACCTCCCTGTCCCACGCATCCTGCCTGCCCAGGGTCTCCCCCGACCCCCAGCCTCCTCTCACTCCTCCCCTGTGCTCATGGTGGGGTTGGGATCTCCTGCCCCGAGATGCTGGGACAGAGCCCACTGAAGGGCAGTGGCCGCTTTGCTCCAGAAAGAGGGCTTCCCACAGGGTCCTGTACAGGGAGGTTGCTGGGCATCTGCCAGAGTGAGATGTCCAGTCAAGGATGGGTATGGGTGCTTCCGACTATGGGAACTGCCCCTGACCAGCTCAGGAGGATACTGAAATGGAGCCTAGGGAAGCATGGAAAAGAGGAGTCAGGGAAGGCTGCAGCAGGCGGCCCCCGGTCTCTATAGTTATGAGGACCGTGTTTGCACACCAAAACCCCGGCTCTCTCCACTCCCACACAGCCTGGCAAGCGGGTGCCAAAGCCATGAGGGCCCCTCTGCAGGGCCACAGGCAAGTTCTGGAGAGTTTCATGGCTCTCGGGAGTCAACGGGCCTGAAGGCTTGAAATTGGGAATGTCCTGGGGCTCCAGGATGTGAGGTCACGATATCCACAGAACTTTCTAGAACTGGGGTGGTCCTCTAGCCGCAGAGGCACACTTCTGCTCTATAGCAACTTTGCATACATTGGACACAAGAGGTCCTAGCCTGGCTCTGAAGAAATGACCATGCCTCAGGGAGCCTTCCATTCCACAGCAGAAAGGGGAAGATGAGAAGCTTGATGTGCTCAGTGAGGGCGGGGGAGGGACACACACAGGAACATTCATCCTCCTGAAAGCCAACCTCCTAGAGGCCTGGCCGCCCTGAAGGTGTGGTCCCAGAGGACAGAGGCAGCTTGGGTCCACTAAAAGACCAGCGATGAGAGGCAGCAAGCCCATTGCAGATCCCTCCCCTCCTCCTGGCTCCTGCTGGCCCCACTCCAAGATTCCCCTGCACAGTCTGCCCTCCTCTCCCAGCAGGTGCCCTGTCCCTGCCACCCACAGAGGGGCCTCCCGCAGCACCCCCCGCCCCCCAGCGGGCTCCTTTGGACTCTCTTCATCACAGGCACCTCAGTGCTCCTTGGAACAAGGGACCCACAGGATGCTTTTCCCAGCAGCCAGGCACCCAGGCCCCTCGCCCAGGCTCCCCGCATGCACATTCAGTTCCATTTATTCAGCCTGGAGCCTGCCTTCTCCCTTGTCTGCTCGGTCCCAGGAGCCCGTCCCCAGACCAGGCAGCCAAGAGTCCCTTCCACAGGCCAGGGAGGTTTGTGATGGCCGAAAGAAGCTCTTCCCCAGGGAGGCTCAGGAAACCCAAATGGCGTGTTCTCTTGCCTTATCCAGGGCTGGACAGTGAGGACAGGAGAGGCAGGAGTGGTTGGTTGGCCCCACATTTCAGGCCCCCTCCTTGGCACTGCCAATGGAGACACCGGGACAGACACAGTGAGATCTCTCAGACTTCCTACCCAGATGGGCTCTTGGGACCCAAGGGACCAAATGTTGCTGCTGGTTGAAGGGTGTGGCTGGGGAAAAGTGGCGGTCCTCTAAGTGTTCGTCCAGAACTACGTGAGGGCAGGGGGTGAGAGCCTCTGTCCTCACCTGACCAGGTACCAGCCCGGTCTTGCATGAGAAGAGTGTCACTGGTGGCCCTGGGCCAGGAGGGACATAGGACTTGCTGGAGAGGTCGCGGCAGCCTTGGGGACCAGCAAGCCAGGAGACCCTTAGGGCCTCCCAGCCGAGCACCCATGCAGACCCCCAAGTGAGATTTCTGGCTACACTGGGGTCCCCTTCCCTAGCATGAACCCCCAGAAGCAGCTGTGCTAGAAAAGAAGAGAAGCTGGGAAATGGGGGCCTGCCGCTTCTGCTGCCTCTCAGGGCCTCACTTCCCCCCAGACCGTAGACACGGGAAACTAGTTTTCCCATCCTTTGACCTTTGGCACAAGACCTGTGCCAACTTGACCTTCTGCCCTGAGAGACCGTGGTGAGGTATTTGGTGAGGGTCGTGCAGCCGACACCATCGAGCATGATGCCCAGCCCCGAGGCCCACCTCCCCACGCCAACTCTTTCCTTGCGGTAGTCTCGGGGACAGAGCCACAGCCGCAGCCTGCCCCGCCTCGGGTGTGCCAGGAGCCCCAAAGCCGGGTTGCTGGGACATGTCTGCGCGGGCAGCCTCATACTCCCAACTTTTGTGTTCCTTTTCTTTCCGCACCTCTACTCACCCGGCCTCCTGTTTCTCTCTCCATCCATCAGGCAACACTGAGGGCTGCGCTGTCTCCAGAGGCCGCCTGCCAGCCTTCCTTGGGACCACTGCCTGGGCCTCATCAGCAAACTGGACGGGAGGCCCCACGGTTAATGAGTTTGCCCCAGGAGTCCATGCAAAGGTGAAACCAAGGGCAAACATGGGTCAGAAAGTCACTGGAGGGATCAAGACCGTGGACATGAGGGACCCCGCGTACCGGCCCCTGAAGCAGGAGCTCCAGGGTCTGGACTACTGCAAGCCCACCCGCCTAGACCTGCTGCTGGACATGCCCCCTGTGTCGTACGACGTCCAGCTGCTCCACTCGTGGAACAACAACGACCGATCGCTCAACGTCTTTGTGAAGGAGGACGACAAGCTGATCTTTCACCGGCATCCGGTGGCCCAGAGCACGGACGCCATCAGGGGCAAGGTCGGGTACACACGCGGGCTGCACGTATGGCAGATCACGTGGGCCATGAGGCAGCGGGGCACACACGCTGTGGTGGGGGTGGCAACAGCAGACGCCCCCCTGCACTCCGTTGGGTACACGACCCTCGTGGGGAATAACCACGAGTCCTGGGGCTGGGACTTGGGGCGCAACCGGCTCTATCACGATGGCAAAAACCAACCGAGCAAAACGTACCCGGCCTTTTTGGAGCCGGATGAAACATTTATTGTCCCTGACTCATTCCTCGTGGCCCTGGACATGGATGACGGCACCCTGAGCTTCATTGTGGATGGACAGTACATGGGAGTGGCTTTTCGAGGACTCAAGGGCAAAAAACTGTATCCTGTAGTGAGTGCCGTGTGGGGCCACTGTGAGATCCGCATGCGCTACTTGAATGGACTCGACCGTAAGTGTCCTGTGTTCTGTCCAGTGTGGTGGTTCCTGGACTCCCTGTGGCCCTGGGTCCTGGCTGCGCCTGCCCAGAATTTATAGTCCTGGAACTAGGAAGTATTTAAGTAGCTATCCCAGCGTATTCAGATCCTCAGAGGCTGTTTTTGCATGCCTCTAAATGAAGAGTTCTAACTGGAGTCTGCCAGATTACCTGATAGCTTCTCGTGGATGGGTGAATGAATGGGTGGTTGGATGAGTGGATGGATGGATGGATGGATGGATGGATGGATGGATGAGTGGATGGATGGATGGGTAGATGGATGGTTGGATGGATGGATGGATGGGTGGATGGGTGGATGGATGGATGGGTGGATGGATGGATGGATGGGTGGATGGATGGATGGGTGGATGGATGGATGGATGGATGGGTAGATGGATGGTTGGATGGGTAGATGGATGGTTGGATGGATGGCTGTGTGGGTGGATGAATGGGAATGTGGATGGATGGGTACATGGTTAGATGCTCTTTGTTTCTGGTTGACCTGCCTCCAGTTTTGATCTGCAGTTGACCAAATTCTAGCACAGTAGCCAACATACTATTGAGCTGGGGTTTGCCATTTTGGGATTATGAGGACCTCTTATATAAATGAAAGCCAGTGACCTCTCTTGCTCATTAGATAGGTTTAGGATCTCTCTCTTCTGGTGCCAGAGGCTTCTAAGTTGGTTCCTTTAGACCAGGTCCCCTGGGAGGGGCTTGTTTAGTCATGATGTCAGGAGGCCTTTGGAGAAGAACATGTGGATTAGAAACAGGCTGAATCAGCAATGATTTCCACCGGTCCTTTGGAAAAGGGAGTGGCCTTTCTCAGACCACATGTGAAAATAGCCCACATGTGGTGACATGTCCTAGTTTAGGAGGTAGAGGACTCTGTGGCTTCATGGCTGGGACCCATGGTGACAGGAGGTCCCAGAGTTCCAGAACTATCCATCCCCATGTTTGACCCTTAGTCTTCCATAGGTCCTTTCTACCATCTTCAGATCTCAACTTGGAAAGGGGGTGGGGCAGAAAGCTTTGCCCACCCACGTCCCTACAGGACAGGTTTGGCCTGGCACCCAGTAGGCCAGGTGAGCAGTCAGGGACCCCCTGCCGGGGTCAGAAGCACAGATGCTTACTGTGGTCTTGCAGCCTGGAAACCGTCAGCTTCTCCCACACCTCTTCCCTGCTTTAGCCTTGGAGGATGTCAGAGAAAATATCCAGGGACATAAGGCAGAGGGACCTCTTAAATGCTTCTCTTTGGAAGTCGCCACTACCCCTCTTTCCCTCGCTCCTTGCCTCTGCCTTTGGCCTGGTGATGGCAATGACCTCACCTGTGCAGCCTAGTACCCCTGGGTCATCGGACTGCCAGCAGGGGCGACGAGCTGTGCCTCCGGCAGGTAGCCTTCCCGAGGAAGTAACTTCAGATCTGGTCTCAGGAACCGGCAGAGCAAGTTTTATGAGTATGTCTCCCCAGGTGATGGTAGTAGAAAGTCCATAGTCAAATCTGCCCTAGGCCAGGATGGTCAGGGATTGGGAGAACCAGACACCTCCTGCCCAGGACCTAGGATCTCAGGAGCCCTAGCCCTGGCAGAGGAGTGACCATGGCCCTGGGTAACTTACTGCCCATTCTGTGCAGATGGAGGAAGGGATTGCTGGGCTGCCCCTGCTGTCACTGGCCTGCTGGTCTCCACAAGAGCAGTGCAGCCGTCACCCCCTCCAGTAACAGGTGCATCAGCGCTCCCCGTTCACGGAGCCAGCTCTAATACAGAACACAGACCGCCTAGGGGCCAGGGGGACACTAGCCTGTTCACTGTGGCAAGTCGGGACACACCCCAGCAGAATTGTTCCTCTGCTGAGTCAGGGCAAGCCTCGGCAAAGGTTTTGCCAGAACAGTCGTGGAGGCCTAGATGGGCATCTTATAAAGAGACAGAGGCCCGTCGTCAGCTCTGCATCAGATGGGAGGTTGAGTGATTTTGTGATTTTTCTTGTCGGGAGGAAATGGAAAGGGATTAAGGGGAGTGGGAATGTGTTGTTGAGGGTTGCATCTGGGTTCTGGGTCTTGGGTGGAGACTCCAAGTGCCAGGTGGCTTGAGCCTACCTTGGATTCTCTTGATTAATGATGAGGACCCTCCCCCACCAAAATGTCATGCTGTAACCCAGCGGAGTCTGCCTTCCCTCTGGGTGGCCAAGACAATCACTGGGAGGCAGCAAGGAAAAGCTTTACTCAAGAGGCAATGAGACGAGCAGACAGGAGGGCAAACCTCAAATCCAGCTCCCTGAAGGGAGAGTCAGGGTAATTTAAAGGCAAAAGGAAAAGGTCTGGGTAAAAAGTTGCACAGGGAGTCTGCCACTGCTCTCAGTCCCGTGAATTCTCTGGTTACTGGTTTCACTGAAAGGGAGAAGAGGCAAAGTGGCCCTGAGGCTTGGGGGGAGAGGACTGGCCTGGACAACAGATGAAGAAGAACTTCTAGAAAGACGAGGCGATGCCAGGTCAAGCACCGTGAGGGCTGAGAGGTGTCCATCAGCTGTGGCAACAAGGCCATCACTGGTGACCTTGACTGAAGTCGTCAGGGTTGGGTGGGGTCAGAAGCCTGACAGAGCACTAGGTTTGCAGAGGAGCGAGAAGAAGGCTGGTGTGTTCGATTCTGGGGGCTGCTGGAACAGATGACCGCCGCTGGGTGCTTAAACCAACAGAACGCGTTCTCTTACCGCTCCAGAGCCCAGACTACAAAGTCGGGTGTCAGCAGGATTGGTTCCTTCTGAGGGCTCGGGGGGCTCCTCCCCAGGCCTCCGTCCTGGCTCCTGCTGGTTGCCAGCAGTCCTTGCTTGTGGACTCATTCCCCCATCTCTGCCTCCATCCCTACATGGCCTCTTGTGTCTGTCCTCATCTTACTGGGACACCAGCCATTGGATTCTGGGCCCGGCCCAGCCCAGGTCATGCTCCAGCATGACCTCATCTTAAGTAATGGCATCTGCAAAGATGCTGTTTCCAAGAGGGCAACATTCTGAGGCTCCAGGTGCTTCTGAATTTAGAAGAGGGGGACACTATCCCCCCATTACAGATGTGGAGACAGTGACTCTAGACCATTCCCATGAGACCCCCAGGCTACCCCCTGAGGGGAAGACGGTAGTTAGATGGGGTACCCATTGGGTGAAGTTGAAAGGCACCCAAGTCTTCTGCCCATGAGAGTTTGCCTTACTTTCAAAGGTCACTGAGGAAGGGGGAATGTCATGGCGAGACTGGGTCCGTGGTCCACCGGGGAGCAGAGTGTGAAAGGCAGAAAGTCTGGCCAGGGCTGGCTAGAGACAACATCTCAGGGTCACAGCCTTGGAGGCGTTCTGACTTGTTAGCCCTCCCTGGGCTGTCTGGGAACTCATCCTCACTCTCCTTCCCCACCCTGCCCCAGACACCGGGTCCTGACCTCCATAGGGAGCAGCAGTTTGCAGAGCTGGTCAGCCAGACTTGCTAAGCGGGGCCTCCCCCATGCTGCAGGGCTCACCACAGTCCCTTCCCCTGTGCACCGGGCCGACACTCCCCAGCACTGCCCCTGTCCCCTTCCCCCGTGTGCCAGGCTGACCTTCCCCAGCAGAGTCCCTGTCCCTGTACTGAGGCCAGAGCCAGAGCAAAAGCAGAGCTAGTGATCAGTGTGTCCCTATGTGACCTCCCCCACTGTCCAGCCAGCTCTGACCACAGGACACTTGTTCTGACCACCTCAGGCCTTGAGACCTTCTGAGGCTGAAGCCACAGCCAGAGGGACTGTGGTGTCACTTTCCTCTTTCCTGGGGTGAAGTGGTGGACATGACTATTGTAGCAAGGAGACAGAGCCCACTGTGGCCTCCAGGCTTGCCTGCCCCCTCCCTGGAGATGCAAAAAGGAGAGGCCTACTTGAAAGCCGTAGGCTGGCCACCACCCAAGGGAGGGTCCCTGCCCCATGGGTCTTCCCTGCCCCCACCACTTGCGACCGCATCTCCCGCTAAGGAAAGCTTTCCCCTGCGTTCCTCCATTTTCAAATTCTCCCTTTTACAGCTCCCAGATAAGTTTGGTGAGGTTTTTTATGATTGTGGGTTCAGAGAGGGCTCCGCTCTTTTCCTCGGGAGACTTTCGACTTGGTGGCCTCCTCCTGGGGTCCTCCTGGCCTCCCTAGATGCCCTCCCGGGGTGCCTTACCCAGTGGTGGATCCTACGTGTACCTGTTCCCCCTGTGCTCCAGGAAGCTCCTAGTCAGGGACGCTGATCACCCCCACCTGCAGGGGCTTCCTTCCGGGGGAGAGAGGCCACTTAGGAGGGAAGGGGTCGTTCTAGGCCCCCTGTCCCCCGAAAGGCTGGCATATGAGGACAGTAGGCTCTCAGAGTCGGGGGAGCCGGGAACCAGAATTGCCAAGCCACCCAGCAGGGCGTCAGGCATCGTTTCCTGGCTGCCAAGAACAAGGGGTCGTGTTTTGTTTTGCTTCTTTTTTGTAAGAACCGCTTAATGTTGAGGGGAAACGTGCACATAGGCTGATGGTCCTCCACGATGGACAACCTCCACCCATGACTTCCTAGAATCCATTTCACGGAGCATTTTCAGTGCAAGCTTCTTGCAGGAGTGAGCAGGAGGTCAGTCTCGGGACCGGTGAAGGTGACAGGTGGAAACGGGAACATGACTGGATCAGGAGCACTTCTTGACATGAAACCCCTGTCCTTGACCTCACAGACCTAAAGTTCATTCTCTGAGCCCGTGAGCTAGTGCAGGGACAGGCCCTGGAGGTGTGAATGGGGTTGTAGCCTCTCTGAGGAGTGTGGACAGGTCGGGTCGGCGTACTGGGCCGCGCACGGTCAGACAGGCCACCCGGTAATCATTCCTCCTAGAAACCTAGAAACGTGGAAATTAGCACAGAGACCCTTCCTCGACCTTTAGCTCCCATAAACAGCACCTGATTCACTTTCCAGTTTCTGTGCTTGACTCTGTGCCCCCACCATTCATATACACTATGTAACGTTTAGGACAAGCATCTCAGCTTCCTGGAGGTGGGCCAGGGGCTGAGGCCCTTCACACAGACCATCAAAAAAACCTTGGCCTACCCTGTTTGGGAACTTTGAGGGTGGAACTCCAGTGGGTGCCTGGCTTTGTGGATGGAGCTGGATACAGAGTCAGCACGCCCCCGTTCAAGGCATTGAGGTGGGGAGGCCTTCTTGGGTTCCATCAGTGGCCAACTGAAATCAGGACAGACATTTTCCATGGCCCGGTGCCCACGTCCAGTTGCACTCCTGCTCTCTGCCCGGCCTTTGGAAAGCAGCCAGACCATGACCCCGTGCATCGTTTGCCCCCTGCAAGACCCAGGAGGTTAGGGGGATGACCTGTGTGTGTGTTTGCATCCCCCAGGAACAGACCCATCCATGGGATGCTTGCGTGACTGGTCATATTTTCAGCTCATGGTTCATCACTGTATCTGCTGGCTGCGACTTCTGCAGCTCATCCTGGCAGGCCTGGGGCGTCTGAAAGACGCATCCCTTCCCGGACTCACAACTGCTCTCCATCTGGATTATTCAGTGTGGTCCAAAGATGGTCAGGCTTTCCACGGGAGGGGAAGGAGGTAGCCACAGGTCCTCACCCCTTGAGGTAAACCACGGGGGGCTCTCGGGAGCTTCCTCCCCATGCTGGAGTAGAGAGAGCCCAACTATGGAATTGGCTGGATGTGGGTGCATGTCCACGTTCTCACCCTTGGCTCTCCCCTCCCCAAGCCATTTCCCCATCTGTAGATTCAGGGGCCACAGTCCCTGCCAGGCACCCCATTCATGGTCCACAAGTTGCTGCTGGTGATGTTTTAAACATTTTTTTTTAATTTATTTATTTGACAGACAGAAATCACAAGTAGGCAGAGAGGCAGGAAGAGAGAGAGGGGGAAGCAGGCTCCCCGCTGAGCAAAGAGCCCAATGCGGGACTTGATCCGAGGACCTGAGCCAAGGCAGAGGCTTTAACCCACTGAGCCACCCAGGCGCCCCTGCTGGTGGTGATGTTAATTTCAGGTCGGCTGTCACCAAAAATAAGGGAGCTGGAGCAGGGGGTGTGCAGGGCTCTGCTGTTTAGAAGCATTTCTTAGTGAGGGTCCCCATGAGATGCCTGGAAACCATTAAGCTAAGAGGGTATAATGGGAACTCCGTCTCAACCTTCCCTCCGCAGCCCTGCTCGGCACTCTGGCCACTTTCAGTGCTTCTTGATACTTTCTTAAGGATCCCCAAACAACCAGGGGAAAGCCCCTCTGCCTCCCCATGGGGGTCCAAACCACATTCTGGAGGGAGAAGGGGCTGGCCCGATGTGGCAGATGGAGAGAGCTCCCGAGTGGAGGAGAGGAAGGGCCACGCGTGCAGAACGCCACAATGGGGGAGACCCAGGGCTCCATGGGCTTGGGGAGAAGCCCACCCCTGCTCCCCAGGAGTCTGGAATGATCACCCTCTCAAAGGGTGGAAGATAATTTAGCTCATCCTCCTGCCTCTGACCGGCGCTCCCCTTGATCATCCTGGGCTATCCAGGAATGGCCCCGATTCAAAGCTTTTCATGAAAAACACTGACCATTTCGGTTCCCTTTCCGGTCTTGCTGTGGCCGACGGCCCATGGGAGATGAAGAGCAGTTGCCTGCCTTCTCTGAAAGCCGGGAATTTAGTAAATGTGTTACCAAGCCTGAGCCGAGTCTGTTGATAACAGCTCGTTGGGATGTAATTCACAGGCCGTACCAGTCCCATGTTTAAAGAGCGTGACCACTAGGCCACCATCACCGTGATTGGCTTTAGAACACCTTCATGGCCCCCCAAAACCTCAACAGCCCTCAGTCCCCCACTTCCTCCCAAAGCCTCCAGCTGTAACATTTGCTGCTCAACAGTTGAGTTTTTTCAATGTTATTTTTAATATTCTGAGACACACTTTGATCCCCTTCTCATTGAAGGCATGGGGTCTCGAGGGGAATGCTGGGTTGGGTTTTTTTTTCTCAGTTTTTTGACCACAGGGGAGTCTCAGTGTCAAGGGGAGACCCTGGCGGAAGCCACAGATGCCCGTCCCTTTAGCTCTTTCCGGATCTGCGACGCCACGGGGCGGCCCTGAGCCGCTGCAGGTGTGCTCGCCGCCACCTTGCTTCCGGGAAGAGAGCCAGGAAGAGTCACCAGCAGGGAGGCAGGGAGAGCCAGGCCCCCTCTGCCCCCCCTAGAGGAGAGTTCATCTGAGACACAGGCTGCATGGAGCCTCCCTTGGGGGAAGACAGTCTGTCTGGGGACATAAGGACCGAAGTGTTTTTGCAGGCTGCGGCTAGAAATTCCTCTCAAATCCAGGCACCCGAGGCAGCACCATGAGCCTTGCCTCAGTTTCCCTGGCTGTGAGATGCTCTGGCGGTGCCGGGGGCAGCCTCGAGGGTCCCGGCTGTGGAGGCTGGGCTGGCATTTCCACCTACCCTGGCCTGGGCCCCTGACCTTCACCCTGTCAGGTGCGAAGAAGTGCAAGGACCTAGGGTTTCTGTGGACTCTGCCCCTTCAGGCCGTGAGACGGCCGGGCCTGCCTCCTGTGCATTTCTTCCATCTTCCTTGGCAGCACAGTTTGGTGGCCAAGGATGTGGTTGCCGAGCCCGGCTGTCTGGATTCAGACCCCAGCATGTAACCTTGACGCGTGGGGCCCCCTCTGCTTCAGCGCCCTCACCAGTGAGGTGGGGATGGCTGCGGGACCCACGAGCACCAGGCTAACGTGGATTCCCTTCCCGAATGCCTGTGTGGGTTCTGGAGCTGGGGCCCATGCTGGGACCAGCTGGCTTCCATGCCCTGTGGTCGGACACGCAACGAAGGCTTATCAGGTGGGTAAGAGGAGGGGCCGCCTGGGTTCAGATCCAGCTCCTTCTCCTTCCAGCGCCATGACCCTGGGCAAGTTATGTGGACTCTCTGTCCCTCAGTGTCATCTGTTTAATGGGGACGATAATAGTGATGTGTCCCTGCGATTGTTAAGTCCCTCCTAACGAACCATAACAAACTCTTCCATGAGTTTGCGTCTCCAGGGGGCTCACTAGGGTGCCTGGCCCAGAGCAGGTTCTCCGTGTTTGCCATTAACAGTTGATTGAAAATGTGAAGTTGCCTCGTTGCTGATTGTATAGTGACACATCATAGTACTGCTAGGGTGGCTGTCGCTGTTAGCATTGTTCCTTCTAGAGCCTTCTAGACCCATCCAGATCCATGCTAACCTGTCCTCCCTCTCTCCTCCGTCCCCCCAGCTGAGCCCCTGCCGCTCATGGATCTGTGCCGCCGCTCGGTGCGCCTGGCCCTGGGGAAGGAGCGTCTGGCTGACATCCACACGCTACCACTGCCGGCCTCCCTCAAGGCCTACCTCCTCTACCAGTGATGCTCCACCCCTGCACCTCCAGCACGCCAGCCACCCGGTGCCACCATGCCAGCCTGCCGCCGTGCCCCACGCCTCAGCCTGGCACCCGGCCACCTGTCCATCCTCCCCGATGCCCCTGCCGGCTACCGACAGCTGGACACAGGCTCCTCCGTTCCCCATCCCGACCTTGGCAGAAGCCCCCTGCACGCCGTTTCCACAGTCACACTGCGGAAGAAGACCCAGAGAACAGACTCCTAGGAAGCCCTCCACGGAGCTCTGACCCGCCCTCGGGGTGGCACGAAGATCCCCATGCCCCCTGCCCCGACCTGGCAGGGCCCAGGAGGAGGCAGCCCGGCCTCCCAGGGCCGCTGAGAGGTGCTCGGATGAGAGCTGGTGCTGAGGCCAGCGGGGCCACGCCGCAGCAGATCACACTCAGGATGTCAGAAACTCATCATGGACACCGAGGCAGAAGCCAAAATGGGACCTTCCACAGGCACACAAGCACCCAGCATCAGCCCCGGCTGTCAGCCCCCCCGGTACCCTGTATTTATTCTTTTAACAATAACAAAAGCCATTTATTTATTCCATTCAGAAAGGAAACCTTGTTTTGTTCCCCTCTCTCGGAGTGTTCTGTTGCTTCCCTTCTACCCGCCCCTCCCTGGGATGTGTGTGTCTCCCCTGTCCCTCTCGTCGGGCTGTGGCTGTGGTGTGTCCCTACGTGGGCACAACGGTGTCTCCCTGTGGGTCCCCGGACCTACAGTTCCCAAGGGGCTCTGCTCTGGGTTCCTGAGCCCATGCAATATGAGGGTCTTGGGGGACCCGTCTATAAGGGCTGTGGCGCGCCCCTTGTCTCCAGCCAGGGGACATCCATCTTTGCACGTGATTTTCCTTCTTTAGTCTTCTGTGGGGGGTTTACTTTTGCTTTCCCAGCTGAGACCTCCCATGCACATCCTCAGAAACTCTGACTTCCCGGAGCCGGAACTAAGAAGGGAGGATGAGCAGGTCTCCAGCCCCAGGGAAACCAGGGGCACGGCGGGGTGGGGGGCCCAGAGTGAGGTCGAGGCCCCTCGGAAGCCAGCGCAGGCCTCCACCTAGTGTCCCCGTCTGGGCTCTGTGCCCAGGGGGAGCAGCCTCAGCTCATCGCGACCCCCCAGAGCCACATGAGGAGCAGGGCGGGGTGGGGCGGGGCAGCAAGCAGAGGTGGACCCCTGGCTCCCTGCTGCAGCCCTCCCACGTAGCAGACCCCACCCCTGCAGCCGTGCTCACTGCTTCTTTGATCTCGAGGTCAGCTCGCTTCGAATCTGACTTCTGTCCATTTCTGTACAGGTACAATAGATGACTTTATTTGTTTAAATGTTTAATATATATACATATATATTTGTCTGTAAGAATTATGTTTTAAACAGCTGCTGTAGGGTACCTTTAAAAAAAAAAGTCTTCCAGTGGAGTATACTTTTTAAAGCACAAAATTGGTGCCAAGTCTGGGTGAGGAATGTAAATTACCCCCTTATTATTTTGAATGTTTTTTTTCCAAGTGGGGGGAGAAACCTTACCTGTAAGACTTTTAAAGACTTTTCCTCACTTCTGTTTCAGGGTGGGTCATGTTCTCATGAATGTTGCACACAAGAGAGTTTTACTTACACAGATCCCAACCTTCCCACCTTGACCCAGCGTCCTCCCGCTGGCGCTGGATGAATTGTGGGCTGTTGGTCCTCTCTCTGCCCCTCTGTCCCCCGGCTTCCCAAACCTCAGCCCCACCCTTCTCTCCTCTCCACCCAGAACTTTGTGACCTGTACAGTTTTGAAACTCCCGTTCTATTTTATGATGATTAATAATAGTAACCTAATAAAGGAAAGTTTATTAAAACACCAAACCACTTTGAGTCCCTCTTTGTGCCTTGGGGGGCAAGGGAAAGGAGTGTGGCCAAGCCCTCCCTGGGTCCAGTTTTCAATAGATAATGAGGTGATCCCCTGGGACCCGATGGCCAAGGATGGGAGGCCAGCCAGAGCCCCCGTGAGGAGGAGAATCCTAAAGAGGTGATCCTAAAATGTCTCCCTTTTCAGAAGTTCGTGAGCCTGCAGCCCAGACTGAGCCTTTCTGAGCCTGATAAGAAAGATTCTGCCCATCGGTGAGACCTCTGGCTCATCTGTCCTACAGCTTGAGTTGACAGAGGGCTTTTTAGGAGCCGAGTAGAAGCCCGAGGGGGCATTCTCTGAGTCCAGGCTCTGCACATGCAGTAGACGGAGCTGGTCCTTTACTCACTTCTGTGTCCCCAGTGCCAGGCGCACAGTGACACTGATGAGCTTCTCAGGGAACCTATTCTCCCCGCTGCTGTGGGCAGAATCCCCCAACCCCATGCCCTAGCAGAGGAGACGGGAAAATCCGGCTTCTTCAGCGGATTGGTGAGTGATACGGGAATAGTCAAGACATTTACTAGATACGATGGCATGTCATGATTAATCTGCAAAGAATTGGCAAGAATGCAGTTCAGCTCCCTGTGGACACGTCAGGATCTCCTGGTGCTGTGAGAATTGGCATGGTCTGGGGGCCCGGTAGACCTTGGACCAAAGTCCCGTGTCCCTTTCTCTGCCCGCCTCCTAGCCAGCTTTCCTTAGACCACCTGCCCTGGCACGCCTCTGGGAGGTATGGGCTAAAATGCACGTTCTCTCAGAGCTCTGCCCGACCTGAACCGAATCAGCGTTTCTGGGGCCAGGGATCTGCAGTTTTCCCAAACTCCCCAACTGACCTTGCCTAAGAGTTTGGAGACCACTGTTTGTGACTGTGTCAGCTCTTTTTCCGGACAAGTTGCTGAGGAAAGGGAAATTCTTTCAGTGTGTTGGTGGGTTGGCCCAGCGACGAGCAACAGGGACTCCTGAGTCAGACCTGGGTTCAGATGTTGGCTCTGACCCCTCCCTCGCTGTGGGCTCTTGGATGAGCCTCCGTCGAATGGCAGTCTTCATGGTGCTCATCTTGTAGGAGGGTAGCAAGGGTGAAATGAGGCTTTCGAACAGGGCCCGGCATACCAGCAAGTGTGCAAACAGATGCTTTAAAAGCTCATGCACTTCTGTTCTGGAAAATGGTCCAAACATCCCTAAACCAACTTTCTGATAAATGTTCTTTCTTCTTGGGTAAAGTCTCCAAAGATCAAGGTGGGTACAGGGGAGAAGGGAGCCCTAGATGCCTTCCCCAGATGCGTTTGGAGGAAAGGGGTGGCCTAAAATTGTTTTTCGGTTGGAGTTCATGTCTGGGTTGCAGTTGGGACTCTGTTGGCTTTGAAGGAGGTGGCAGGGGGAGGAAGGGGTCAGGCAGGGTGGGGTTTGGGGGGGTTGGAAACCCAGGGAAAATAAGGCCCTTTGTACTTCCCGGAGACTTCTCAGGGAGCAGGGTTTCGAGTTGGAGGGAGCAGTCTTCATAAAACCATTCTGCACACTAGCCCATGTGGTTGTAATTAATACCCTGCCTTCGAGCAGGTAGCCGGCCTGGGGCTTGGCCAGAGATGGGAAGAGCCCTCCCTCCCTCTCCTGCACCAGGCTTCCCTCCCACCCTTCCTCCCGCGCCTCCTCGGCGGCGAGATGAGGAATGTGGACTTTACTGAACCATAAAGTATGCTGGTGGAGCTGGGGAGGGGGCTGAAGACAGAGCAATTAGTTCATGCTCCAGTCCAGACACCCAAACATGGTTGGAGTCCAGCTGCAAGGAATATTTGAAATAAATGAGCTGCCCGGGGCCAGGAGTTTGCTGTGTTTTCTGTACGGGGCCATGGCAACCAGGGAGGAAATCATGAGCTAGGGATTGGGCTCTAGAATCAACAAATGATGTCCCGGCCGAGCAAGCCCAGAGGAAGCAGCTCATGGCTCTCCGAGGGCTTCTTAGGGCCCAGCTGCTGGCGGACAGGCCGGCCTTATGGTCCTCCGGCGCACTCCACCCAGGCCTGCCCCAGCCTCGGACCTCTGTGTCCTGTGTGGGGCTCTGAACTTCTCTTTTTTCCCCTTTTCTGCCTCTTTTCTTCTTCTTCTTCTTTTTTTAAAGAAAACCAAAAGCTAACACTTCTTTGGAACCTTTCTTCCTGGGCCAGAGCACAGCTGCCGCTGCTGGTCTGATAATGGTTTTGCTGAGCAGAGGGAATGTTCCCGGTGGAAAAGCCCAGGCTGAGGGCAGCTGGCTGGATGGAAGGTGGCATTGACTTACCCTGGCTCTGTCTTCCCACCCAACCTAGCGGCCACCCCTTCAGGGTCTCCTTCATAGTCAGGAAAGGTAAAGGCCTCCTTATTATCCCTTGACTCTTCTGAGGGTGGGCCTCACAGCCGTCCCCGAGATTGTGTCTTCTAGAAACACGGAGAGCAGGACCTGGCATGGGGGCCCTTGGCTGGAGTTCACAGGTACCTCCTGCATTGGAATCATGAGGGCACCTTGGGGACAAAGCAAAATTCCAGAAACTTCGATGCAGTAAATGGAGCCCAGGCATCTGTGTTGTATAACCCTGGAGTTGAGTCAGATGTGTTGCCCCGGGGTGGACACAGAGTTGGACCCCTGCAGACCCCCTGGCCTTTCCCATTCCCCTCAGAGGCTCACAGGGGCCATGACAAAGAGAAGCCTGGAGATTCCATGAAAATCAGCTCTCCCTGCCCTGTGTTTCAGAGCATGTGCCGAGGTCCTGCAGAGTTGGGCCCACACCGCCAGTCTCTTCCCGGGCAAGGAAGCACTTGTCTCAGAAAAGTGAGCTGGATAGTCTGAGAAAAATACCAGACTGGGGGCGCCTGGGTGGCTCACTTGGTAAAGTGTCTGCTTTTGGCTCAGGTCAAGATCCTGGAGTCCAGGGTTTGAGCCCCTCGTCAGGCTGCCTGCTCAGTGGGGAGTCTGCTTCTCCCTCTCCCTCTGCCCCCCACCCACTGCTTGTGCTCTCTCTCTCTCTCAAATTAAAAAAGAAAATTAAAAAAAAAAATACCCGAGTGGAGGCAGGAAACCTCAGCCTCGGGCTCGTCCCCCATGCCTCAGTTTCCCCAATGAAATTAGCCCTGGAAAGCTGAACCAGCAGCTCAAAGCCTGCATGGAGGTCTTGGAGCCACAGCACAGGTGCCGTCCAGCAGGGCTGTCCCCTGGGAGGTGCCCTGGATCTGCCCCATGACCTCAGCACCACCCAGGACCACGTCTCTCGCTGCTCGTGTCTCCCCTCTTTAAGGCATGAGGAGCAGACGAGCCATTCTTCCTTCCACCTGTACCCCTGGGCCCCACCTTTTGATAGATTTTTCAACCAAAGCACTTTGGGAAGTTCCTTCCCATTGATTCTGTTGAACAAAGCCACCGTCGGGGTAGCGATGACCCCAGGTAGAAGAAGCCTCAGCTGAAAAACAAAGGACTTGACCCTCGAGCTGGCCTGTGTATCGAGTCTGTGAGACCACAGAGAGGGCCCGGGCTCTGGGACCGGGACAGCCTGGGGTTCCCGCCCAGCTCCCCAGCCCACCCAGGACGGTCACCTCCAACAAGGATCTCAGGAGGCTTGCCGTGCCTGTCTGGGACGTGGTGGCCGCACTTGCCTCCCCGGGGCCTCTGAGACACTGGAAGCGTACAGTGGGACGCATCGAGGTCCTGGGTGCAAGGACCTCCCACCTCACCCTTTTCCAACTGGCTTTTTAAAAAATTGTGGTGAAACTCATAGAACATCCCATTTACCGTTTTCAAGCGTCAGCTTCAGTGCCATTAGCACATTCCCGATGACGGGCAGCCAGCCCCCCATCTGCTTCCAGAACATTTTTATCCCCCCAGGGGGTTCCCTCCCCACTCCCCCTCCCCAGGCCCCAGCCACCGCCCATCCGCACTTGGACTCTACCTGTCCTTGTGTGGTTCCCATCAGCGCATCACACACCATGCGACCCTGTATGTCCCACTTCTCTCACCTCCAACTGGCTTTCCAAGGGGGTGTTCCCCGACGCCCGCCCCCACCCCCACCCCCCGGCTTCCCTTTGTCTTGCTTTCTTCATTGGTAAAACAGAGAGAAAATGTCTTCCCTGGAGGTTCCCGCGAGGATTCCAGGAATCCGTGTCCGGGAAGAACCTAGAACGCAGCCTGGCCCACAGTAAGCGGTCAGCAGCAATGGCGGCTAGCAGGAAGCCTCGCGCACCGCCTGCGGCTCCCCCAGGCCCTTGTGTGCTCAGAGGTCGGCGGACAAGCCTTTCCTAGGAAGGCATCTTGCAAAGACATTGCCTGGGCCCCAGAGCCTCTGTCCTGCTGCACGGAAACGAGGTCAGTTTTCTTAAAAAATCAGCCTCATAATCAGGGAGACAAAGAGCTAGGTGGCTCCGCTCCATGTCTCTGATCCCGGTTTCCACATGGCATTGGGTTCCTGTGGCTGCTGGAATAAAGCACCACGCACTGGGTGGCTTAAAACAACACGCATTTGTTTTCTTATGCTTCTGGGAGCCAGACATCTGAAATCAAGGTGTGGGCAGAGCCGTGCT
This sequence comes from Mellivora capensis, assembly GCA_004024625.1. Classification (NCBI taxonomy): domain Eukaryota; kingdom Metazoa; phylum Chordata; class Mammalia; order Carnivora; family Mustelidae; genus Mellivora; species Mellivora capensis. The sequence goes on along the minus strand of PISX010001088.1, from coordinate 25,964 downwards.
CCCTCCCTCTGGAGGCTTCAGGGGAGAATCCTTCCTGCCTCTTCCAGCTTCTGGTGGCCCCAGGGGTTCCTTGGCTTGCTGTCATGTCACTCCAGCCTCTGTCTCTGTGGTCACGTGGTCTTCTGTGTCTTTGTATCTGTCCCATAAGGACACGCGTGATTGGGTTTAGGGCCCATCCAGGACGAGATCATCTGGGGATCCTTAACTCAATGGCACCTGTGAAGACCCTTTTATCAAATAAGGTTGTATTCACTAGTTCTGGGGTTAGAACATAGCCTACGTCTTTCTGAGGGCCATCGTCCGACCCTCTACAGGTATCTTTAGAACAGGGCTCATAGAGGCGCCCGGCTGGCTCAGCCGGTGGGGTGCCCGACTCTTGATCTGGGGATTGTGTGTCCGAGCCCCACACTGGGTGTAGAGATTGCATAAAAAAATAAAAGTCTTAAAAAAAAAAAGAAGAAGGTTCATAGGTGTACCCCCTCTTAGATTGAACATGAAGATTCACGAAATGATGAGCGTGGAGAACATACCCCGATGCCAGGCGCAGTAAGGGTCAATGTCATTAGCTGCACCTGCATCTCCCTTCCGCCCCTGCCCCTCACTGCCAGTGCCACCAGAGCAGATCTGCTCTAAGACTGGTGGCCGTGCTTCCCTGGGCTGGCCATCCAGGCTGCATGTGGGAGTCATGGGGCCCGGCTCAGGCCAGGATATGAGGAGCCCTGGGGCTCTCCCTGGGTCTCCCTCCGCCCAGCCACAGCAAGGGGTCCCGGGGTCTAGGAAGATGCCAACAGTGCTCAGAGGTCATCAGGAACAGAGGCTGCACACTGGGGGGCAGGAAGGCCTCTCGGTGGCCATGTCTCCCCTGTCTCTCTTTGGGATGGAGGGTGCTAGCTCACATCCAGTAGCCTCTGCAGCCCGGCCAGCTCCGAACTGATCGTACAAGGAAATGGAATGTGAGCCCCAGGCTATTTAAAGAGCAAGAGGGCCTGGAGGCATGGCTGGGGCCTGGCCAAGCAGGGTGCTTCAGGTCTGGGCGGGCTCCTCTGTGCACATGGTTTGATTTACTGGAGGGCCGCGAGCAACTCCGGCCTCAGACACAGAACTATTTGAAGCAGCTGCCAGATGTTGTGTCTGAGTTGGGTTTTTACAACTTGCTTACTGGTTAGCAGCCTGCCTCCCGCCGGGGTTCAGCCTGCCCCAGCGGGTTCAGGGCCCTGGCCAAGGCCCACGGGCCCTTGCAGAGCTGCGCTGCCCCTCCCTCCCACGCAGCCCAAGCCTGTTCTCCTCTGAGCAGAGCCAGGGTAGGAGCCTGATTTCCCAAGCATCAGGCCTTCCTGGGGTGGCAGAGTGGCCCCGACTTCGGGGTGTCTTGCCACACTCTGAGCTGGTGGAATGTTCCGCCTGATGTTTACTGCTGGGCCCTCCAGGAGAGGCAGGGTCTAAAACAGAACTCAAGACCTCGAGAACAGCTTTGCAATGAGGCATCCCTTAGAGCAGGCCCTCCAAGCCAGGGCTGTCCCCCAAGCTCTGGGCGTGGCCTGGGAGGACCGGACACAGACCTCTCCCTCTCTCGCCTGATGGTCCCTCCTGCTCCCACCCACTGATTTCACTGTGGCCCCTTGAGGCCAGCCCTTTGCCATGGTGCATAGAAGGACACAGGGGACCAGAGCTGGGACCACAGTTCATCCAGGGGGTTCTGGAACATTCTCAAGCCTCTGGAAATTTAAATGAACCAGGGAACTTCAAAGAGGCACCAGTAGGACCAACCTTTGGATCCAGGCCACTGTGTCAGGTCAGAGACCAGGCCTGCCAGTCAGGATGGGATGTGCCCAACGCGACACGGTTGGGGTTCACCGGGCTCAGGGCGGCGGGGGGGTGGGGGTGTTTCTCAGCTCCCCTGCCATGGAGGAGGCCTCCAGCAGGAGGCCCATGATTCAAGTGCTCACTTCCCGAGGCCACTTGGAATGACTTCTCAGAAGTTTGCTCTGGAGGGAGCGGGTGACAAGGGAAGGGGCGGGGCAGGTGAGGAACCGGGAGGGCGGGAGGTTGTGTCATTAATCTCGCTGCATGTGGAAGCACGCTTGTGTCCGTCCAGGAACCCGAACTCGGCCAAAATGGACAGAGTGTTCAGTCCCCTCCTGAAAGCGCCAGAAATGTTTTGTCCACTGGGCAGGAAAACATCCTCTATGAGCACGCTGGGGTTTGGCTCTCCCCCTAAGGAGACGCCCCTGAGGGCCGCGCTGGGAAGAGCCGGGCCTGGTGGCTGTGGGACAGAAGGAACAGCACGTGGGTCCCCGGACCCTGCTCCTCTGGGGCTCAAGGGGACGCCTCCAGCCCACCTTTCCCGGTGGCCCTAAGGAGCCCAACTCCTCCCTGCCACCCACCCCCAACCCCTACACCCCCTCTCACTTCTGAGTCCTCGCAAGAACTGGGAAGAGAGAAGGTCACAAGCAGGGAGCCCTCACCGGAGAACCGGAAAGGCTGGTGGAATCCCGGCTAGCGGGATTCGGGGTGCAGCCCGCAGTCATCTGCAGAGGGCCCCGCAGACCCGGGCGAGGGGACAGGAGGGCTGTGGTACCAGTCACCGATCCTGTGACTCTGGACGTCACGTTTGGGAGCCTCGATTTCCTCTTCTGTGAGCTGGGACTAATGATACCTTCCAACCAGGCTGCTGGGGTTGCAAAGGCTGAGTGAGGACTGGGTGGGGGCAGCCTTACTGCCCACAAAGTGGGCAAAGCCCACACATGCCCAAGGTCTTCTAACTTCTGCCTATGAGGAAGTGGGAGAGAGAAGCATCTTGGGTATGCTTGCCCCTCCAAGGGAACACCCCTCCCTCTGGTCCTATGGCTTCTCCCCAGGCATCCTGCAGCTGACCCTGGAAGCTGAGGGCCCTCCCTCTGGGGATCGCCCACCCCTAGTTTCCTGGAAAGATAAGCTGGGGATGAGCTACAGACCAGCCGAGACTCGCCGTCAGAGGATAGGCTTTCCGGGGGATCCCGGCCGCCTGTGAGGGAGACTAGCGACCTTTTCTTCCAGGAAGCCTTAGGAGAATGAAGAGAAGAGGGGCCGCCACCTCTGTTGTCCCATTTGGCAAACGTATCTTGACCCCCTTGTCTGTGCCAGACACACGGAGACACCAGGGATTCAGGCGCAGAAAACGGGCTTTTGGGGCGCCTGGGTGGCTCAGTGAGTGAGCGACCCACTCTTGATTTGGGCTCAGGTCATGATCTCGGGGTGGTAAGATCAAGTCCCACGTCAGGCTCCCTGCCTGCTTCTCCCTCTGTCTACCGCTCCCCCTGCTTGAACTCTCTCTCTCTCAAATAAATAGATAAAATCTTTAAAAAAAAAAACACAAACGAGTATATACATCTTAAAAAAGGGGGGGGGGAGAAAAGCAGGCATCTGAGCAAGGAGCTCCTTGGATGGGCAAAGCGGACCCCTGGGGAGAGTGGACGTCATCAGTGGGCTGGAGGGCGCACACACGTAGCACCGGGCTGGGGACCGACAAGCGAGGAGGCCGGGTGCTGCCTCCCACAGAAGCACAGAGTCAGTCGCCCTTTAACTGAGGCAGGGACAGCAGCAAGTCACGGGAGAGTCCCCAGCACGGAGCCCCACGCTGTGAGCCCGTGTTTCCATGCCTGTCTCCCCGTGCCTGTCCGAAGACCTCTAGAAGACAAGACCCGAGTCACCGCCAAGCACCTGGAAGCGCTCAGGGCAAATGTGCACACAGGTCCCCTCTGTCAGTCACCCAGGGCTGAGCTCCCCGTGAAGGCAGATGACTGGGGGGACCAGCACTGGCCTCTGGGCTGAAGCCAGAAACCCTAGGAGAGGGGCGCTGGGGGCTTGGTGGCCCTGGGGATGGTGACATTTCCACAGAGTCCCAGCTGTCCCAAAGCGCCTGTCCTGAGCAAGACGGCTTCTCCTTCATCGCTGCCTGCCAGCGGCTCCTCAGAGAGACCCTGGAGACCCAGCAGCCTCCCCACAGGCATCTCTGCGAGGGGCCTCAGCAGAGTCTGCTGGCTCCCCTGGGGCCACACCAAGTCTTGTTTTCTCTGAAAACATCCCAGTGTCCAAAACCAACGTGGACAGTTGACCTAGCCGGTTACCTTTGTTTGCCCGGCCCAGTGTCGGGTCCTCGCTTATTTTTATGAGCTGTTTAATCTGCACAGTCTTCTGTTCTCAATAAACAAGGCCGCACGTTGCAGGACGGCCTCGAACGGTAACACCAGCTGTCTAGACGGAGGCCAGCCCACTGACACGCTCATACATAAAAATAGCTTTGTGCTCCACTCTCTCATCGGTGCCCGGGGAGGGGCCGCAGCCTCCCCTCGGGCCGGCGGGGACAGAGCTGGCCCAGCTCCCTGCCCCCAGTCCCCAGTCCCATTCCCAGGGGGGCCGGCGAGCCCATGCTGCCTGTGGGAGGGAGGAAGGCGGCCCGCTGAGTCCCCAGTAAAGCATCTGCCCTGTCCCTGGGGCTTCCCTTTCTCCGTGGCTCGCAGCAGCTGCTGGGGCCATGGACACCGAGGTGGCAGGGAGGGGGGTACAGGTATGGACTCCAAAAGCAGTGCTCCACCCACCGGTCCCAAGGCCCCAGTCTGGTCTGGGAGAGGCTGCAGACCCAGGTCCAGAGCCACCTGAGTTGAAGCTGACGGAAAGGCCGTCCCTGGCCCAGCACAGCACCTGAAGCTAGCCGGGGTCCAGAGCGCGGCTCAACCAGGAAGGAAAGGCACATGGTCAGGCGCTCAGTGGCTTGTCCACTCCTCTCTCTCCCTGTCACTTGCCCCTTCCTTCATTCGTTCACTTACTTGGCCTCTGCTCACTCCTTGAACCCTGCCTCCGGACTGCCTCCGAAGAGCCCAGTGAGGGTGGGGACTGGGTGCAGGAGCAGCGAGCAGGAGGAGGGAGCTCAAGGATATGGCACAGCTGCACACACACACGTGTGTGTGTGTGTCTGTGCGCCCGCGCGCCAGCAAGGTACCAGAGCCTCCCTGAGCGTGTCCAGGACAATGTAGGGTTCACATAAAGGAGGCTTACCACAGCTATGCAGAAACATGGGCCTGAATGTCCACACTTACCCACACACCTCATACAGGTCAATTTATGTTGACAACAGTATCTGTATAAGTTGAGGTCCCCTTGTGCAGTACATAACCTGAACACCTGTACAAGGCAGCCCTGTGCCACCACTCTTCCCTTTCCCCAGAACCAGCTGGATTGAGTCTCTGGAACAGAAAACCTTGGTCCATCAAATCTTTATTTCACCCTCTAGTAGGGGCTGGAAAATCCCAGGGGCGTCAGTGGTCAAGCTGAAGAAGGAGATTTACATAGAACCAAGAGGCTGATACTTCGAGATGGACCTCTCAGAAGAGGAAGAGTCAAAGAGAGATGGTGGGGCAGGGATGGGCCTCACTGGGGTCAAACAAATGACACAAGAAGGGACAGGTCACCCTTTCTGATCTTCCACCCAGGGAGGGGTGAGGGATCAAGGGTGCCTCTCACCAGGGACAGGAGCAGAGGGCAAGGACAAGGGGAGATGATTCCCCCACACATACTAACCCCGCCCAGGCGTTCCAGAGAGAGACAGCAAGGACCAGGATGACTGAGGTCCTACGCCTTGAATCTCGCTCCCCTCAGCCCCGACCCAACACAAAGGAGGAACGAGGAGAGAGCAGAGGGGACAGTGACGGGAGACACCAGAGAATCAGAACAGCCAGGTCTCCGCTTGTTCAAACTGAAAGTGAAGGAAGCTCTGTAAGTCAAGGAGAGAACGGTTTGACTGAGCACAGCTGGGGACCAAGGGACTGGAGCAAAGGCAAACCACACTGGGCTGTTCCATCAACAGGCCACCAAGCTTCCAGGCCAGCGACCGGCCCCGTGCGAGGCGCGCGCTCCACCCCGCTCAGCTCCGGCCGCGCTGCCGGGGGATTGGTCTGTCCCCACTTCAGAGGCGGAGAGGGAGGCACCCAGGGGACAGGCTGGCCCCAAGTGTGACTCCGGCTGGGAGGAGGCAGGGCCTGGGTTCAGCTAGAGATGCTCTGATGCCTCATCCTCCGCGGCCTACGCTGGCCTGACCCCAAGTTGGCACCAGACCCGGATCTCCCAGCCGGCCTGGAGAAAGCGGGGCCCCCGCCCCCATGGCCACACTCCCGTGCCTCTCGTGACTCACGAGCCGCCCGCAAACAATGACTGAGGGGGTGGAGGGCCGTAAGGACAGCAGGGGACCGGCGGCCAGCCTCCATGGGCCTCCAAGCTGCCTGGCCACACGATGACCCGAGAGGACACAAAGGGGACCCAGGAGAGACACTCGGACTGTCCTCACTGCTGGGCTTGAAGATGAGTCTCGGAGGTCGGCTTCCTAGAACCACAGAGAGTGCCTGTCAGGTGCCTGCTGAACCTCATCGGTCCTCTCGACAAGGGGGAGCAGGCCCTCTCTACCCAGCACGGAAACTGAGGCCCGGAGGACGATGGTGCTTGTGCACAGGTCACACAGCGAGGATGTGGCAGAGGGGGCCATCCTGCTCACTCAGCTTCCGGAGGCTTCCTGGAGCACAGCTGGGGCTGTCTGTGCCAGGGAGGACTCGCCCTAGGGAGGGTTTATGGTGCTGACGTCCTGGGGCCTGGTAGGGTGTCCTTCCGCACATCTTCTGAAGGTGTCCTTCATCCCCCTCCCCAGACCGGCTGCCCACCTCCTCCTTCCCAGTCTCTGGCTCGAGACAACCCCTCTGCTAAGGTAGAAGGAGCCCCCATCCCACATCTGCCCGACCCTCCTTCCCGCACCACAGCAGGTGACAGACAAGAGCTCCGCCCACCTTCCCCACCTGCCCTTTCCAGAGTCTCAGCAGTAGCCTGATTTCCCTTGGGGAGCCACCTGCTCAACATGTGACCCAATCCACCAGTGTCTCTCCTGGGACTTCTGCAGCCACCATGGGGAGAGAAACTCCCTTTCTGCCAGGAACCTGAAGCTGGGAGGTCAGGAGCCGTCCTGTCCCCCACCCGCCCCTCCCAGGCATAGCCACCCAAGAGGCACAGACCTTCTTCAGCCATCACTTGCACAGGCGAGGCTGTCACCCCAAACTTTTCAAGCACGTGAGCCAATACATTCTCTCTTTTGCTTGAAGCCACTGGAGTGGGGGTTCCATTCACCCAGAACAGGTCCCATAGTCAGGCCCCACTCTTCCTACCTCTCCACGCCCCAGAGGATGCCTCTCGGAGACAGAACTAGCTCCTTCCGGGATGCTGAGAGAAGGAGAGCATTCCTCAGGGCAGGGAGCAGAGGTCTGGAGGCAGGCCCGAGCCCCATCTCAGCTTCAGGCAGGAACGCAGTCTTGCTGTGTCTCTCTTCATTCGGGAAGAAGAGACCCTATTTGTGAGGATGGAAGGAGATGGCCCAAGGGCCCAGAGCGGGTTGGTATGCCCATCAGCATCCCAACGGGAAGCAGCTGGCACTTCAAGGTCATTCAAAGAGTGTCCATTTGCGAGGTGGGGTGCAGGGGGACCTCGAGTAAAGAGAACGTAGGACCCCAGGGCTGGTGTCAGCAGAGCCATTACCACCAGAGGCACCAAAAGATCCAAGCCCAGAATAAAAGGGTCAAACAGATCAGGACACCTTGAAGGGGACAGTGACCTTTGATCGGAGGACACAGCCAGTCCCAGAGGACTTTGCAGCAGGTCGAACAGTGTCCTCCAAAATTCACATCCATCTGGGACCTCAGAAGTGACCTTTTTTGGAAATAAGATCTTTTCGGGTGGAATTATTTAAGGATCCTGAGCTGAAGAGGTCATCCTGGATTTAGGGTGTGTCCTAAACTGACTGGTGACCCTCTAAGAGAAGGAGCAGAGACAGAGAGATACAGAGGAAACGCCCATGTGAGTGGAGGGGTGCCGTCCCAAGCCAAAGATTTCCTGGAGCCACCTGGAGCTGGGAGAGGCCCAGAAGGATGCTCTTGGAGTCTCTGGGGAGGCTGTGACCTTGCCCTTAACTTGATTTTGGACTTAATGACCCACCAAACTGTACAAGAACAAATTTCTGTTGTTTAAGCCCCGCAGTCTGGGGTACTTTCTGATGGCAATCCCAGGAAACTAACATGGGCATGGAATAGAAAAAGCCAGGACGACTGGATCCCCTGTCCTCAGCCTCCTCCCTCTCTCTTGCCTGCTAGGGGACATCCCAGCCAGAAGGCGGAGGGCACAGGAGCCCCTTGTGTGCACAGGGCAGCCTTGAGGAGGGAAGCAGGGGAAGGCGGAGCCAAGATCTGAGGGGCCAGTGGAAGATACCGAGTACTCATCATTATTACAGCAGTATCACACCGGACCCCAAAGCAAAAGCGGTTGCTCTTCTGTCCCTAAGGCTGTGAGAACGGAAGCCACGGGGACCTCGAAGGAGCCCGGCCCGCCCTGTTTCTGTGCTGCCGCTGAGAGTGATCGCCTGGGCCTGTGTGCACATTTACTCCGCCCGTTGTCACACGTGCACCCACGCGATTTCTCCAGAGTCACGCGCGTTTTCTCCCCCACGCCCCACATACTCTGTTCCAGACCGCCATGGAATAAAACACTGGAAAAGAGGCGCCTGGGTGGCGCAGTCGGTTAAGCGTCTGACTCCTGATCTCAGCTCAGGTCTTGATGTCGGGGTCGTGAGTTCAAGCCCCACATTGAGCTCCACGCTGGGAGTAGGAACTTCATATGAATGAATGAATGAATGAATGAATGAGTGAATGAATGAATGAATGAATGAAAGAAAAACATTGGAACAGAGGATTCCATGTGCAGCGGGGGGCCCGGGAGAACGGAAGCAGGTGCTCACCTGGGGAGAGGCTGCTCTCCGTTCTCCTGCCCCGTGCAAAACCATGAGTTGAAGATGTTCAAGCAGGCAGGGCTCAGGTTTTCATGGAACCTCCCCGAATAAAATTTTATAAAATAAAACAATTTTATTTAGGGAGCAGTGCAGCAATTTCTAATTACCCCCCACAAACACTAAAGCGGCCGTTGTCAAGATAAGACAGGCCAGAGCGGGGACCATGGCCACGCTGCTGGCTGTGATGCCAGCCCTTTCTTTCCCACCTGAGAAAATGGAGCTTACGATGGATGGCGGGGTCTGAGTGACATGACCATAGGAGGCTTTAAGTTGCAAGGGACAGAATGCCTCCTCAAATAGGGTTAAGCAAAACAGGGGATCTAGTGGCTCCTGTGTTGCAAAGTTCAAGTCGCTCCCGGCTTGGCTGGGATGTCCTCCCTCCATTCTCCATTCTGTGTTCCTTGTTTCTGGGTGGCCTCCCCCTCGAGGCGGGCCTTCACCCTGCAGAGGGCAGCAATGGCTTCGGGCTCGCGTTCATGCTCAGCCACCTTGGTGGAGAGAGCGGCTCTCTCTTGCCCCCGTGGCTGGTTTCTGTAAGAGTCCCAGAACTCCCACCGGGCCTGCAGCCACCACCTCCCCCGGCCCCCGGAGATGTACAAGGAGAGGTACGGTTCTGACCTTTCCACGCTCAGGTCACCCGTTCCACCCAAACGCAGCAGGGAGAGGCTGGGGGCAGGGGGGAGGTTCCCTGAGGAAGGGCTGGGGGCTGTCGCCAGGGGAAGGGGAAGCAAGGCCAGACAGGGCAAGCCAGATCTCATGGCCCCTGTGTTCCCTTCCTGCAGCAACTGTCCCAAACCACTACAAAACGGCTGAAAACAACACACGTTTACTATCTTACAGCTCTGGGGGCCAGGGGTCTTCTAATCAAGGTGTCGGCAGGGCTGACTTCTGGAGGCTTCAGGCCTTTTCCAGCTCCGAGAAGCTAGCTGCCTGCATTCCTTGGTTCATGGTTCATGGGCCCCTTTCCATCCCTCCTCCCACCTCCCCCCCTCGTGCTCAGGCTGTCATACAAAATATCATTCACTGGATGACTTAAACAACAGAATTTTATTTCTCACAGTTCTGGAGGCTGGGAAGTCCAAGATCAAGGACTGATCTGGCCCATTCAGTTCCTGGTAAAAGCCGTCTTCCTGGCTTGTAGCCAACCGCCCTCTTAACTAGGGGCTGGGGCCTTGCTCTGTGTGTACACAGCCCTGGGGGAGGGAAGGAGACAGGGAGAGAGGGAAGGAGGGAAAGAGGGAAGGAGAGAGAGCGAAGGGAGAGAGAGGGAAGGAGGGAGAGAGAGAACAACTTCTCTAGTGTCCCTTCTTATAAAGACACGAACTGGGCACCTGGGTGGCTCAGTCAGTTGAGTCTCTGCCTTTGGCTCAGGTCATGATCTCAGGGTCCTGGGATCGAGCCCCACATCAGGTTCCCCACTTGGCAGGGAGTCTGCTTCTCACCTCTCTCTCTGCCCCTCCTCCCTGCTTGTGGATGTCTCTCTCTCAAATAAATGAATAAAATCTTAAAAAAAAAAGAAAGAAAAAAGCCGTGAACCCCATGGGATCAGGGCCCCACCCCATGACCTCATTCTCCCTCATTCTCATACAGCCACACTGGGGTTTCAACACATGGATTTTGAGGGGACACAAACATTCCTACATTCCCACCATCTCTGCCCTTTCTGACCCTCCTGCCTCCCTCTTGGAAAGACCTTTGTGATAAGCAGAGATAATCTCCCCACTACAAGATCCTTAATGTAATCATATGCATAAAGTCCCTTTTGCCACACTAAGTATCATAGTCCCAGGCTCTGGGGCATGGGGGTCTCTGGGCAGACTCCTTCTGTCTAGCGCGTCCCCTACCCGGATTCGCCTTCATCCTAACGCCTGTACCTTCCCACCCTAACTTAGGGCAGCAAGTCACTCACAGCACTCAGCCCCGCAGCGCCCGTGGAGAGCTTTCTCCAAAAAACACCTGGGCCTGGGTGGGGTGTGTGCAGAGGAGCAGAAGCCCAGTGGGTGGTGAGAGCCCTGGAGGGTCACTGTCCCTGCAGGAAGTCCCCACAGGAGGGAAGCAGGGAACTGAGCCACTGTCTATGCTATCTCAAAACCACCTACCCAGGGCAGAACTTCGGACCCAGTAAAGACCTCCTCTAGGACTGACAAAAAGAAAAAAGGTAAATGATCTACGAGGGATGGAAGGGGTGGGTTCCAGCTTTGTTCCCTGGCTTGGCACCTATAGGGCTGCCTGGTGTAATGGGCGGATCCCAGCAGCCCCCAAGTGGCCTGGAGGACCTAGCCATGTCTTGTTGGCAGGGAGCTGACCCCAATGGCAATGTCCTGGGAGGATCTCAGCCATCCCTGATGGGGAGAAGGAAAGGAAGGTGCTTCTCTAGAACGTCCATCAATCCCGATGCCCCGAGGCCCACTGCTGTGTGACCTTCTTCGTCCTTGAGCGCCACACCATACAAGCCCAGGGCCTCCCTGAGTGCTGTCACCCTGGACCCCAGGGGGTGGCAGCATCCGGCAAGCCTTGTCACCAGGCTTGGCCAATGACCGTGCCCCCTCTTTTCTCTGGGAGGAACAGGTCCTGGCCAGGACCAGGAGCTAGAAGATGTCTCCCGGGCCCTGCAGCCTGGCCCCTGGATGGATTCCATAGCCTGGAATCCTCCATCCAGGCCTCAGTGACCCAGCAACTGAGGAGGTTTTATTGTATTTGCTTTGTATTTTTTGAAGATTTTATTTTTAAGTAATCTCCACACCCAACAGGGGGCTCAAACCCACAACCCCAAAGTCAAGAGCTGCGCTCCCCACCGACGGAGCCAGCCGGGTGCCCCTGGAGAGATTTTCAGTGACTCTTTGGGTAAGTCAGGGTGTATGGGGTGTATGAGCCTGGGCACAGCAGCGGCACAGCGGCTGGCACGGGGCCCCCAGCCAAGGCCAGCCAGCCACACCCATGGGCAAGCCAGGTTTTTCCTGAGTGGAAACAGAGTTCAAATCCCATATGCTCCATGGAACTGAGGAGCTGGGCAGGCCATCCGGGTCTCATAGAAAAGGTGGGGAATTCTGGCCGCCTGCCGGGAGGAGATAGAAAAGGATGCTGAGTTGCATCCAGGCTGCTTGTCCACCCTCCTGAGTCACACGGGAACGCCTGAGATCAGGAGGCAGGTGGCTTGGGGAGGAGGGGGACGGGAGGGCCCCCACAGCCTCTGCTACAATCACAGCAGGGACAGGAGGAGAGGGGGCCTGGAGCCTCAAGGGAAAGCTGGAAAGAGGCTGGGAGGACGGTACAGCTGCAGCCTCGACCCAGACCTCACTTCCTCTCCTCCTCCCCTCACTCCTTCCCAGGGCCACAGCCCACCGAAGACCTCATTCTCTGGGCGCACTGGCCTGCCCCACCCACGGGGGCAGGGACTGGCCTCCCCATTCTCTCTCTCTCTCTTCTACTGTCAGGAGCTGTGTCTCCCTCCTTGCATCCCAGCATCAAGCACTGAGCCAGGCATGCAGCTGGTGCTTAAAAATGCTAGTTCTTTCTCCTCCTTATGTGTCATAACCAGAGTCTTTTGAGTCCCCTCCTGGTCCCAGTAGGGGTCGCTCCCAAATGAGTAGCTAATCATGAGCATAAGCTGAGTGGCCTGCCCCCGGGAAAGAGGCTGCCCCAGGACCAGCCAGGGTCCCCCACACTGAGAGAATGGGGATCCCGCCTACTCCGCCCTAGGGAAATGCTGCCTCTGCCTGCAGCCTGCGGAGCCAGCCTCCATCCCCTCGCCCGGGGAGGATCCTAGGTCACTCTGATTAGAAGGCTGCCTGGGAGCACCAGCCTTGTTTGCTAATTGGTGCTTCCAGAAAACAGAGCCATGTTTTGCCAGGAACCAGCCTGGCAGCTGTGCCCATCCTGCAGCTGGTGGCCCAGGCAGGAAGTCCAGAGGAGCCCTCTGAAGTCCCCGTCTTGGCTGACAACCCTTCCCTCCGGCCTCCCACCAGGGAATCCCAATGGTGTGGACAGACACCCCCTTAGAGCACGGAGAAGAGCAGCCTTCTTTCCAGAAAACCTGCAGCCGGGCTTGGCCCAGCTGGAAACCACTGCACATAGTTCTGGAAGGCTGGGACCGTGGCCTTCTGCAAACTGACATGGGCTGTGGGGTGTGGAAGGGGGACACAGAAGACCTCTGGGTGCCAAGCCCAAGCCCGCTCCCGGCCACCCCTCACATGGGCAGGGCCGAGTCTCCTGGGGGAGGAAGGTCTGTGCCAGCTGCCCCCTTGCACTCGGGGACTAGAGGTTGGACAGCTGGGGTTAGTCAGAAATTCCGAACTGGGTCCTCTGCCAGCCCAACCATGGGGACCTTCTCCAAGTAGAAACCTCGGGCCCAGGCTTGGACAGAAGTTGCCTCTGAGTTGGAACCAGTCCGATCCACCTGGCTGGAGACACGGATGGCCTGGGCTGCTTCAGCCTCTAGGGGTCTGGACGGAGAAGAAGCTGGGCTCTGGTATCTCGAAGCCCTGGACAAGAGAGCTGGCTGGCTTCTTCCCACCGTAGCCGGGACCCAAGAGGCGAGTGCTGAGATGCAGTGACGGATGCAAGCTTGTCTCTTACTCTAGAGGAATTCCGGCAACATGGTATGACCACACAGAGGCCGTGAAAGCCGCAGAAGAGCCTGGGAAGTGCCCCAGGGCCAACTCTTGAAGGACAGAGTGCGGGGCTGGAGCAGGTCAGGACCATGAAGATGCTGCATAGAGGCCTCTGTCCGGGGTTGGGAAGGGGGTGCTCATTTGTCCAGCGGTCCCTTCCCAGGGCCCACAAAGTGCCAGACCCTGCGAGGCATGGGCCAGTGTGTCAGCCCCAGCCCCGGGAGCCACAGCCTCCACCATCGGGGAAGCCAGAAGCCACAGCTGCACCTGCCCCGTCCCGGGCCAGGGGAAGAGACTGGCCTCCAGAGCTCCTGCAGGCCATATCCCGAGAGAGCACACAGGAAAGAGTTTGCAAGTTTTACGGCCACTGAAGTCAGCTCAGGCCTGGGGAGGGCGAGGGCCAAACCGGCAGGTTCTAATTAGGGGCTGGGCTCCTTGCAGTGGCCTCAGGGCTGGGGGTGACGCCAGGTTTGCAGAACAGCCAGCACTGTTTTGCACGGTGTCTCCCAGCAACGGGGGCCACTCTGGTGAGAGCCGCAGCCAGCCTGGCCGCACAGCCCTGTGAGCCGCCAAGGAGCCGTGCCCGTCCCAGGCTGGAGCTGGGCCACCCACTCCTGCTGCCCCCTTGAAGGGCTGCCCCCCCAATCAGGGCTCAAGGATCCCCACTGAGTGGAGGGAAAACTGCTTTCCCCCCAGCCCCAGGCAGCAGCATGGTCCAAACCCAAAGAAAGTGAGGTCAGGGCCTGGATCTGGGCCTTGAGTTGCCCCTAGTCAAGCATCCTGGTCCCACACCGGGAACACACATAGTAGGTGCACCAAAAAAGGATCAATAACTAGAAGCCAGTATCTAGAGCATGCCTCACACACAGTAGGTGCTCAGAAAATGTAGACTGGATGATTCAGGGCTTAGAACCCTGCCTGGCATACAGTAGGCGCTGCATGGGATATACTGAGCAAGCGAAGGCATGAAGGTCGTCTTGGTACGGGGCAGGTGCCTATAGAAGCAGGCGCCCTGCTGTGTCCAGCCCCCAGAGGCAGTGCCCGAGTCTGGGCGGGATGGGCCCCAGCGAAGTTCCTGCCCCGCGGCTGGGGGCAAGCGTGAGGGAGGGACACGGCGGGCCGCTGGTCAGACAGTGTGAGTCTGGCCTTTGAGTGCTATTCCCGGCAGTTCCTCTGATTCACAGCTGTCCCAGGACCAGTCATGGCTGTGTCAATAAATATTGGTGACTCCAAATGACCTCTCCGTCTCGCAGGGCCATTAAAGCCTTCCTGCCCCTCCAAAGACCCGGTCCGGGCCATTGTTATTCTAGCCGGCGTGTCCCTCTCCCTGCCAGTTCGAGGGCCTTGGAGAGTGAGTGACCCAGTGAGTCCCTCATCCAGGATGCATTTTCTGTGACCTCGCTGCGCATCCTCGTTTCCCAAGAACTCCCAGGCCTCCTGGGCATTCATGGCCCTGGGGTGCCGATGAATGACACTCGGAAAGATCCAGAAAACCTGTAGTCGTGGCCCAGTGGTTAAGGCGATGGACTAGAAAGAGCCAGAAAGATGTTCTGGTTGGCCCTTCTCCCCACATCCCCGACCGGATGTCCGCTCTTGCCTCTCTCCATGCCAGACAAGGGCACCAAGGACACCGCGCCGAGGAAGACTGAGCTGCCCATGCTCCCCTTGTGGCTTGCTCTACCCTCGGCATAGATGGCGAGGGTCTGAGTTCAAAGTGCTTCCTCAGCCGCACCCCCCCTTTTTTACAAGATTTTATTTATTTATTTGTTTGAGAGAGAGCACAAGCCAGATAGTGACAGAGATAGCAAGAGAGATCACAAGCGAGGAGGAGAGGGAGAAGGAGATGGCACGCGGAGCAGGGAGCCCGATGCGGGCCTCGATCCCAGGACCCTGGGATCCCGACCTGAGCCGAAGGCAGACGCTTAACTATGAGCCACCCAGACACCCCTCGGGGCCTCCTTTATAGGGGCTGGTTTTCAGGATAGGTGGTTTTCAGGATAGCTGTGAGCACCCAGGAAGTGTGTCATCTCCTCGATTCAACTTCAGAAAGCATTGCCTGTGTGCTGTCTATATAGGCCAGAAACTCTGGGGGACGGGAGGTTGGGGGGGACACTGCCAGACCCGAGCCCGGCTTGGTCCCATTCCCAGGAGCAAAGCTCCATGGTGGGGGATAAAGGCCTCGGTGGGCAGGTTCGGGTGCTGCCTGAGGGATGACGGAGATAAGAGCATCGTACGACCAGACATCGGGTGCAATTCTTGGTTGGGTCCTGGTTCAAAGCAAAATAAGGACAGCAACCAATTTCAAGGACTATTGGAATTAAAACCTGGATGGCACCGTATATACTCCTCCAACATTAAGGTTAAATTCCTGGGTATGAAAATGGAATTTGATGGCACTGGCATGGCTCAGTCGGTTAAGCGTCTGCCTTCTGTTCGGGTCATGATCCCAGGGTCCTGGGATGGGGGGGCGTCCCTGCTCAGCAGGGAGTCGGCTTCTCCCTCCCCCTCTGCTGCTCACCCTGCTTGTGCGCTCTCTCTCACTGAAATAAATAAATAAAATCTTAAAAACAAAAAAAAGACAAGAAAACGGAATTTTGGTGGTGCAGGACACTGTCCTTGATCTTCGAAGGCACTTGTTGGAATACTCAGGAGTGAGGCGTCATTGTGTCTCTAATTGACTTGAATATTTTTAGGTGTTCCTTGAGGCTGAGTGGGAAGTAAGACACAAGGCAAAGCAGGGGAGAGGGGACACAGGACAGGGGCTCATGCTCAGGGACTGGTGCACAGAGGGCAAGCTGGGGCCAGGAGGTCTGGGGGGCCAAGGCAGGAACACTGAGCGGGGCTGAGCCCTGGAGGGCAGGATGCAGCCGGCCAAGGATGGTGGCAGGGGGGACGGAAAGAATCAGGAGATTCTTGGGAGGCAAAGCTCAGAGGGCTTGGTGCGGGCTCCGATGTAGGGAGAGACGGTGTGCAAGAGAGTGTCAAGAGAACTCCGGGTTTTGGCATGAGATCCAAGAGAGTGGAGGAGCCACTGTCAGAGCCACTGGGGGAGAAGCAGGCTCTGAGCAGGAGGTCAGCAGCTCAATTTCAGACATGCCAAGTTTGGAGCTTGTGGAATGTCTCAGGGTTCCCGGAATTTGCAAGTGCCTTTGCCCAAATAACCGGGAGACTAGAACTCTGAGCTCAGGCCCGGGTTGGGGGCTGCTGTGTCCTTCAGCACTGCTGGCCAGGCATGCTGGGGGCCACGGAGCTGGAGCTCTGGCGCGGGCCAGGGCAGATAGGGAGACATCTAGAATAGAAACTATGGGTCTGTGTCCTGCATTTGTTTCCCCAGGTTCCTCTCCATCTGCCAGGAGGGCCGGGTAGGGCCGGGATCATAACATGCTCCGTTCCCACAGGACCATGATGAGCCAGGATTCCCAGACCCACCAGGAGGCCACCCACCTCCTGTCCCAGGTCAGAAAGGTCTGATTTCCCAGAACTCGGCGGAAATGAACCCACACGTTTCAGCCTGGGGTTTCTACGTTCCCAC
Organism: Mellivora capensis; assembly: GCA_004024625.1. NCBI lineage: Eukaryota > Metazoa > Chordata > Mammalia > Carnivora > Mustelidae > Mellivora > Mellivora capensis. The sequence continues at coordinate 8,971 of PISX010001088.1, read as the reverse complement.
ATGTCTACTTATCATTTGGGCAATGCTGGGAGGCTAAGTCAGGTGGGATGCTGGATACCTGGTCCCTTCCTGGCCACCTAGAGGCAAAGCTGTCACTCCCGTGGTGTAGTCCTTCGGCACATAGTTACTGAGCACCTCCCATCATTCTAGGTGCTGGCCGTGTAACAGTAAGTGAGACCAAAGTCCGATCTGGAACAATAATCGTTTATTATGGTCATAAATAATTATTGATAATGACATGATATGATATATAAACGGGTAAGCCTATGGTCATGCCTATCATTTAGTGAGCACTTGAGATATGCCAGGCCTCCCCCACCCCCCGCAACCATCACGACCACCTGTGTGCAGTGTCATTCTCCCCATCTCACAGATGGGACCACCAGGGCTCCGAGAAGCTAGGTGCCAGCACGCCCATCAGCAGGCGAGAGCTGAGGAGTTCGAGCCCCTGGTCCTGGCTGAGGTCCCGCTCTGCACTCACAAGTTAGGCCTGACTCCGCTACTTCTCTGCGTCTTCCAGATCCTGGGCTCCTCCTTGCATCTGGGTCTGACCCTGGTTCCCTGCTTTGGGGCTGGCTCAGCCCACCTCGCAGAGCAGCCAGCCCGCACAGAGGGGAGGGCCGGGGGGACAGGGTGCTGGCCCAGGGACTGGTTTGGGTAGGCAGGGGAGGGACCCAACAATGTTGCCCAACCTTGCAGGGGACACGCTTAGATGAAAATGTGATTTGTTGTTTATATGAAGTTGAAGGGTAATTGGGAGTCCTCTTCTACTTGCTCAATCTGGCTCCGTTAGGGGTGGGTGTGTGAAACAGTGACGGGTTCCCCTCGGTTGCCCTGCTGACCTTGCCGGTACCCACATGCCAGGCCTGCCAGGCAGGAGGGGCACGGGTTTCAGGCAGGACCCCCCCCACCCAGGGCACCAATCAGCCCACTGGGCAGCTCCGTCCTACTGAGGATATCATCCTTTTAGCTTCTGCGAGGGTGGGTAGGCACCCTTGCAGACTTGAAAATTCCCCCTTGGCCTATCCTCCCAGGATGGAGCTCGTGGAGCTTCCCAGACATTAAAGAACCTTTCCTTCCTTCCCCCCAGAAGTTCAAGTGTGAGCTTCCGTCTCCTGATGGTTTTCACTCCGCCAACATTTGCTTCTGAGCTTTACTAGTTAAGCACAACACGCGAGCGGGGCTCAGAGTTTATTATAAACAATGGTCCCTGTGACACAGCTTCCCTATCTGGTCGCGAGGCCACCACCCCCCCCCTAATTCCAGCCATGCTCTCCAGCCCCTGGGGCCTGTCCTTCTGCCTCAGAACACTTTCTCTCCCAGAGAAAGAAAGATGGATAAGCTGGATGACAGGATACTTTTTTTTTAAATATTTTATTTATTTATTTATTTATTTATTTATTTATTTGAGAGAGAGCACAAGCAGGGGAAGGGACAGAGAGAGAGGGAGAAGCAGATTCTCTGATGAGCAGGGAGCCTGACTCAGGGCTCGATCCCAGGACCTTGAGACCATGACCTGAGCCAAAGACTGATGTTTAACCAACTGAGCCCTCCAGGCGCCCCAAGACAGGATACTTTTTGAATGCTGTCTGAATGACTGACTCAGCGCAAACGGCCTGGTGCCCAACATTTTGCCAGCTAGACTGGACTATATCTGAGTGTGTCCCTTAAGGCCTCCCACACCCCCAACCTCCCCCCCAGAGGCCACCCACGCTCACACTCTCCCATTCCAACACGCTCCATCCAGGTGAATCTGGGGCTTCTGCACCATGTCCCAAAGTGGGTAGGTCTCAAACCTGCCCGAACCAGGAGGCTCACACCCTGGGTTCTCTGATGCTCCCCTGCGCCCAGGACATAGCCTCTGTGTGTGCCACGTAGCCCCAGGGATGCCCACCCCAGGGCGTCTTGGTGGGCAGGGAAAGTGGACCCTCCAGGCCAGGACTGCAAGAACCAGTCCCCCCTCAACTTAGACACACAGAGCTCCGACTGCGGGGCTGTTGGCTGTGCTGACGCTACGGAGGCTTCTCCCTACCTGAAGAATGTCCACACCAGGCTCACGTCCCATGCTGTGCTGTTAGATGTCCAACCACCGGTCCTCTGGGGGGCGATGACCCCATAAATATATGTGCCTCAGTTCATTATAGATCTTACTACAAATAGGGTGCCTGGGTGGCTCAGTCTGTCAAGTGCCTGACTCCTGGTCTCAGCTCAGTTCTCGGCCTCAGGGTCGAGAGTTCAAGCCCTGCTGGGCACAGAACCTACTTAAACAAATCTTACTACAAACAAATGCTTGATTACCATCCAGCTCAGCAAAAGAAATAGTTTGTGCAATTGAAGAGCGAGCAGGATTCTGACCCGAAGCTTCCTCGATGCTTCCATTTCAATGAAAGACTAAGGAAAAGTGAGACGATGAAGACGTTCATTGGAACTTCACTTTCTGGCGGAATTGGATAACGGTGTTTGAATACTGGAAGAGGTTTCCCTTGGTTTTTTCTGTGTGCTCCTCACGATGGAGGGACCAGAGACACCTCTCACGTTCAGGTTGCATCTGCATCATTACCCTTTCCCTGTCACTGTCTTAAATCTAGATGATCAGCAAAACAACGAAGAAGCACGTGCTGAGAGCGTTGGTCAGTTTCCGTGCTGGGGTTGCTTGCGCCAGTGCTGGTTCCAAGCCTCGGATGTGGTATCGCAGCACAGGGGGGTGAGAAGGGGAGCAGAGCCGCCACCGTTAGATTTTGTTTCCAGTCGATATAAATATCCTTGAGAGCAGAGACAACAGTCAAATATTCAGGAAGGGATGAGTTCTGAGTGTCCATTAGCTTTGTTTTTAATAGAATTCATTTAATTGGTAAGTTTGTAGAACTGGGTTATTAATGATAGCTATATTTAGCAACTGGTTCACAGAATGCCTGGAAATCCAGCATTTGCCTTTCATGAGCCAGTACAAGCCCGCTCCAACATTCCGGCGAACTCACATTTCATTTCCCCGCAGCTCTAAGCGATGGGTTTAACTATCTCTGTTTCAAGGATCGGGATGCTGAAGCTCAGAGGCTCAGGACAAAGTCTTGTCCCCAGGAGGATCTTCACGCCGGGATGACTTCGGTTGGCACCAGTCACCTGAACTGGGCTGAGATGAGCCCTGACTGAACCACAGGTGTGCTTGGGGATTTGTTGCCAAACAGTGAATACCCTTTCTCAGTGGAGGTGGGGCCTCCAGACTTCACAGCCCCAGCATGTAGAATCCTCCAGAACAGAGTTTCAACAGAAAGCCTTCGAAGGAAGATAACATGGCGGCAGATGGCGCCTTGGCCAGGCCTCGGATGCTGGCAAGCAGTGAGAAAACTTGGCAAGTGTGAAGGACCCAGGGAACTCAGAGCCAGCAAAGCACGCCCCGACTGATTAGCCGGCCTTGAGACTCCAAGTCTGGACTTTTTCCAGAACAGCAGCCCTAGGGATTTGTGCGCGGGTGGGATCTGGAACACTGGGCCTCTTTCGGACTAGGCACCCGTTCCTCACACCACTGGGTCTGGGGTCAGTTTAACAGCTGTGCATCCAGCAGGTGCCTGACGCTGCCATGTGCCGGGGATACATGGGGTAGAGGGGAGGAGACGCTGCCCTGTGTCCCCACGTCCTGCTCCCTGATTGGAACAACAGCTCCAAGAGGGCAAGAGCATTGGGTTTTGTGGGGCCAACATCGAGGGTTTAACATAAACCTGTCGCTGGAGGAATGGGAGCCAGGTGTTTGGGGCCTGGCAGGGGGTTGGGGGAAGAGAGACGGATGTATAAACAGGAAGTTTTATGAAACCAAGAGGAACCTCATGGACACCTGAGCTGAATAATGAAGGCCTGGCAGGAGCTTAGCCAGCTAAGAGTGTTAGGCAGAAGGTGCACCATGTGGGAAGTCAGAGCATTGCCGACTGGCTATGCAAGTGTCCTGTGGCTGCCATAACCAATTAACACAAATTTCATAGCTTAAAACAACAGAGCTTCATTTTTTTCATGGTTCTAGAGGTCAGAAGTCTAGAATCAGTCCCACTGGGTGTTACAGGCTGATTTATAGCCCTCCTCCCAATTTCTGTGTCAAAGCCCTAACCCCCAGTATGACTGTATTTGGAGACAGGGCCTTTAAGGAGGTAATTAAAGTGAAATGAGGTCACCACGGTGGGGCCCTAATCTGATAAGACTAGGGTCCTTATAAGAAGAGGGAGAGACACCAGAGAAAAGATCATGTGAGGTCACAGCAAGAAGACAGCTCTCTGTTAGCCCAGAAGAAAGCCTTCACCCAAAACCAAATTTTCTGGCACCTTGATCTTGAACTTACAGCCTCCAGAACTGTAAGAAAACAAATTTCTATTGTTTAAACCACCTAGAGTGTGGTATTTTTGCTATCTCGGGCCAAGTAGAATAACACAGTGGGCTAGAGTCGGGGTTTGGAGAACACCAAGGAGGGAACCTTGCCTTGCCTTTCCAGCTTCTAGAGGACCCCGCCCACATTCCTAGGCTCTGGCCCCTTCCCCAGTTCACTCCAGCTTCTGTTCCTATTAACGCATCTCTGTCTCTGACTCCCACCCTCCTGCTTCTCTCTGTTAAGGACCCTTGAGATTACATGGGGCCCAAGATAATCCAAAACAGTCTCCCCCATCTCAAGATTCTTAACTCAAATCACATCTGCAAAGTCCCTGTTGCTATGTGAGGTCACATAATCACAGGTTCTGGGGACTGGGGTGTGGACACTTTCAGAGGCCATTACTCTTGTCTACCACCCTGAGGTCAGCCAAGAGAAGCTTATGTGTGAGAGTGTGTTGGTGGGACTGGGGGGGCCACAAGGATGCGGAAAGAACCTGGATCAAGATTTTGTACACCAGACTATAACTCTTTTTTTTTAACCTGTGTATAACATTATAACTCTTTTTTTTTTTTAAAGTAATCTCTGTATTTAAATTACTTTAAAGTAATCTCTGTGCCCAATGTGGGACTTGAACTCACTATCCCCAGATCAAGAGTCAGGCTCTACCGACTAAGCCAGCCAGGTGTCTCCAGGTCTAGCTTTAAGAAAAAATCAACCTTAACTCGTTCCTCCTGAGGACGCTCAAGCCACATCCAGCAGTGGGAACAGCAGCAGTAAGTGTGGGCTTGAAGAGTGCCAGAAACACAATTTATACCAGCTTGAGGGGAGGGGACACCTGTTAACTTTCTTTGGAAACCTCACAGTTCAGCTTCAGGTACATTATGATCTAGGAGCGCAAATGATGTTATCAGGTCTCCATCTTTCTCCACATCTCTAGGATTAAGATTTCTCTAGAAGCCCATCACGAGGGGTATCTGAAACCCATAGTTTGCCATCCTTCTGACTCAGCAGCCCCCAGGAAAGAGAGCCACTGCCCAGCAGAAAAGCGCCCAGAAGGGTTCTCATTGACCAGTCTGGGTTAAGTGTGGACTCCTAAGCCAATCTCTTCGGCCAGAGGTTTGAGTGGGTACCCTGACTGGCAGGCTCTGAGTCCTGGGCGCATGCCCAGGAGAGGAGGGCAGGGTCTCAGCAGCAGCAGACTATTCTCTGACCCGGTAGAGTGAGGCTCCCATCATCGGCTAGAGCAGCAGCTGGGCCTATAGGAACAGCGAGGCTCCCTGGTTGGGGTGGCCTGATTGAGGCCCCTCCCAGCTTTAGCTCCACAACTAACCTTCCAGCGGTCCCCCAGTCTCCGCCAAAAGCCTGAGTGGACTTCTGTCCCTAAAATCGGAAGGACCCGATACCAGCACAGAGGATGGCTCAGGCCTGCCAAGAAGTTCATTTAAATTCCAGCACCCCGGGCCTGGACATAAGGCCATGTCTTTAGAGCATCCTGCTCTCCCCCCTTAGGGCCGAGGGCTTATGACATTGGGGACAATGACCCTCCAAGTCCGGGCTGAGTGGCGGCTCAGCAACAGGGTGACAGAGATTTCCCTTGAAAACAAAGCACAGATTCTATACCCCGCGAGTGCTTAGCCGCTTTTTGGGTAAATTTAAGATTTTAGAGAACGACCCCAAATAATTTCTGCCCATCACTGAAAAAAAAAAAAATCGAGACAGTATCCCCCGGGGGTTCTGGAGGAGTCTTCGAAAATACTCCAAGTGCCTCCTGTGCGCCTGGTTATCGGGCTGGGCGCTGGAGGGCAGTGCAGACAGCAGCCGCTGGGGCCCCCGTCCCACCCTCCCACTCCTGCCCTGGTCCCGAGCCCAACCTCCTCACCCTGTCCTCGTCCTGCCCCAGTAAGCGGGCCTTGGCCAGCTTGACCTGTTTTGCCTTCTAAGTGGAAACAGGCTGCTGCAAAGGAAAGTCAGCTCAGGGCAGGCAGAACCCAGTGACACTTGATTCATGTTCACCTCTGACCAAGACAGAAACACAGCTGTGGTTATCAGAGAGCTGCTGAGAGGGTGGTTGGTAGGGGGGGCGGGGAGGGGGGAGCCGGGAGAAGGAGGGGTGTGGGGGGAATGGAGAAGCTCTGAATCACAGGATCTTATTCGTGGGGGCAGATGTGGCCAAAGGATGGGATGTGGGGAGAGGAAGGAGATGGGGAGGGGAGGGTGTCCTCTGCTGAGAGCACACTGCCTCATCCCCACATCCTTTGTCCCCTCCCCTCCCCAGGGTGCAGGGCATTTCCTAGGAAGAGCAAAGGCCAGGAGACTGTCCCAGTGCTGGGAGGTGGGGGGTGGGGTAGTTAGGCTACCCGGCCTATGGGGTTAAAGGACTTCACAGCCCTGTAGGGCCACCTGAATCCTGGGAGCAGATTCCCAGAGGGCCAGGGCAGCAGCAACCTTGGCAGAGGCCTGGGGCAAGTGTCCCCACCTGAGCAGGGCAAGTCAGAACCAAGCAGACCCTGACCCCACCAGACCTCCAGGGCCAAATCTGCTCTTGTTTAGTCAATGCATGAAACCAAAGTAGAAATCCCCACTACCACCACCATCCATGGCCAACAACTGCCCAAACCACTTGAAAACGGCAAGTCTCCCCCTGTTGGTGGGAGACTTCAGACTTTGGAAGGGTAAGGATTCTTTAGCAGAGGGATTGCTTTGTCGTCCCTTAGAAGGCAGTGGAAGAGACAGGGCCAGGTCTGGTGCGGAAGGTGGGCCTGGAGTCAAGAAGCTGGTTCCCAAGGGACAGCTCCCAGCTCGAAAGTGGCAGCTTCCCCTGGCTGGAGATTCTGAGCGGCCCACGAGCCTGGGCCAGTGGCCTAACTTCCCACAGCCACAGGACACTTCCAGGCAACTGGGACGTCCTAGCCCAGAGAGAACGCCTCCAAAATTCCTTGGGATTTTTCTTCCCTAGTCAACCAAGTATCTATTTATAGATGTGGAAATATTCATGGAGAAAGGACTGGAAGGAAATACACAAAATATTACCATGTTTATTTTCTTCATTTCCTTATTGGATTGTCTTACCAAAAGTACATACGACTTTCAAAAGAAAACACATTATCAAGGGGAGCCTGAGTGGCTCCGTCAGTTGAGCATCTGACCCTTGCTTTTGGCTCAGGTCGTGATCTTGGGAGTCGTGGGATCGAGCCCCCAGCTGGGCTCCTCACTGAGTGCCGAGACTTTCACTCCCTCTGCCCCTCCCACTCACTCTCTCTCTCTTCCTCTCTCTAAAATAGACAAATACAAATCTCAAAAACAAAACAGATCATTAAGGTACGATTAATCTTGGTGTCAGTATTCATGCTTGTTACAGAAAGTGAAAGGGGAAAAAAAGAAAGTGAAAGGGAGAAATCAGAAATGACCCAAGGTACTGCTAACCTTTAACATTTTGCAGTCTTTCCTATGCAGACACTTTGGGTGTGGGGGTGTTGTATGTTTAACACAGTCATAATCGTTTTCCATTACTACATAACTTTTCTATGTGACCACCAAGTTTCACACCCTCTTCTAAAATGTCTGCCTGCTATTTACGTGTGCACAGTACACTATCCGTGGGGCTGTTCTCCCATCTTAGCATAGTGGGGAGTTTCCAATTCTTCACTGTTATAAATAAAATAACACCGCTGTGAACATCACATGGAAAAATCTTTTGTGTTTTTAAGATACTTAAATTTCCAGGTAGTCAAATCCCTAAATTTCCAGATGTAGGATTACGGTGTGAAACAACACATTGACCTGGGACCCACATGGTTGTCACACCAAAGCCCCCATCTTTAATCCCAAGAAATGGTATTAAGAGAAAAACGGGAATGAGGTTTCACTGGGGACCCTCTCCCCACTGTTTATACCGGTGGTGATGGGGTGCCTGAGCTCAGCCCTGGACACAGCGGACAGGGTGCTGCAAAGGTGAGGAGAATTGAATTGAAAGATTAGTCCTCGCTCGCTCGGAGGAAGGAAGGATCCCGGGGGTGGGGTGGAGTGGGGGGCTCCAGGGCCCTGGGCTTGCAGTGAGGGCCCAGGCAGAGGGCCTGGGAGGTGAAACAGCAATGAGATGCCAGGCGGTGGGCGGTGGGCACAGGTTCCTGTGAACAGGAGGCAGAGCCTCCGCCCCCGCACTCCTCAGTGTCTGGGGGCTTCTCCCCCCATCCCCCACACTCCCCACCCCCATCCCAGCCCCATCCTCCAACCTCCAGGCCACTGCACCAGCCCCATGCCCCTCCCCTCCCGGGCCTGAGTCTCCGCTCCCTCCCAGGTTCCCGCTTTTCTGTGGAGACCACAGCATCCTGTCCCGGCCCAGGGACCGCAGCCGCCCTCCGACACGAACACGCAGGGCGAGCGACTTCCTGCCGGGGCCAGACGACCGCGCTCCCGCAGCCCGCCGCCTGCCGCCCGGCTGCTGGCTCCCACCCAGCGCCTCCGCGCATGCGCGCCGCCCGCGCCCCCGCGCCCCCGCGCCCCCGCGCCCCCGCGCCCCCGCGCCCCCGCGCCCCCGCGCCCCCGCGCCCCCGCGCCCCCGCGCCCCCGCGCCCCCGCGCCCCCGCGCCCCCGCGCCCCCGCGCCCCCGCGCCCCCGCGC
>PISX010001087.1:196786-215683 GCA_004024625.1 Mellivora capensis | reverse complement strand
GGGGCTTGTTCAGAGCAGGGGCCTGATCCTTTGCCCAGTGAAAGAGCCGGGCAGGCTGTTCCAGCCTCAGGGGTGCAAACAAACGGGGCTAGTGTGTGGAGGCCTGTAGCTTGCCTTCATTCCGTCTCCCACCCTCCCTCATTCTGTGGAGGAGGTGTGGGAGGTGTGAGGCGGGAAATGGGGAGAGAGGGGAGAAGGGACGGTCTAGGATCAAGCACCGCAGAGCCCATGGCCCGTGTCCATGTGTGCGTGTGGAACACTGCTGCTGGGCTGGGGCCGGAGGAGAGGAGTCCGTGCAATTTTGATCTGGTTTTACCCCGAAGCAGGGGCGGCCATGAGTAGGAGCAGCAAGGTTGACTTGATGGCACAGAGACTTCCGGGTCACTCATTTCAGACGCGGAGGGGCCTCTGGGAACTCTTCCTCCTTTGTCTCTGTGTTTAGGGACCTTAGGAGGGTTAGAACTTTGACTACCAGAGAAGCAAGAGTGGCATGTGCAGACCTCTGTCAGATTCAGAAACCTGACCAGAATGTTCATGCATTTGGCTCCGGTGCCTGGTCCCTAGAGAGACAGCTGGCCCCGGTCTGGAGAGCCGCAGAGCTCCCTGCCCTCCTGCCAAGCACCGTCAGCACCGTGGCCAGCCATTCTCATGGGGTCGAGTGGCGTGTCTCCCCACTGGAAAGTAAGCTGTGCCAGGCCCAGTACCCAGTACAGGGCCTGACACGGGGTAGGCACTCCATAAATATGATCGAATAAATGCAGGAACAGACTGCATACCTTGGGCAGACTCCTGAGCTTCGCTTGATCTCTGAAGACTGTGGCCGCTGATGTGCTCGTTGCTTCCAAAAGGTCAGAAATGAAGTTGTCTTCAGCCCCAAGTTCTGCCCGTCTCACGGCACCGTCTTCCTCTATCTGCCCAAGAGGCAGAAGGGCCCCCACCCCTTCTGGGTTGGCCTGACCTCCTCAGGTGACCCTCAGAAGTGCCTCCACCCTTGAGACACTAGGCTGTATGCCTGCTGCCCTGCGACCTTGCCCAGCTCTGTGCCCCGGCCAGCATGGCTGTGGGCTTTGTGTAGAGCCCGGCCACGTAATGGAGGCCCTCTCACTCTCTGAGTGCCCGGGCCCTTCTGCTCAACTGTTACGCCCCCAGCCACACCAGTGACCACACCTGTGCCCCACCTACTTATTGGAGGGTGACACAAGATGCTGGGGGGACCTGGCCCAGGCTTGCTCTCTACAGGGCTCTGAGTGCCCCTGGCTGGTGTGGGGGTGCTGTGACCCAAGAAGGGGGTGGTGAGTCTCACCAGCGTTCTCCATCTTCTGGTACCCTGGGTTTCTCTTGGTCCATCAGGTCTTTAGAGAAGAGGAGCTTCCTCAGAGCCGACCTCGGGCCACCTTGGCTCCTGCCATCACACGCGCACAGGTGCACATGTGTGGCAGACCGCACCCGTGTGCCCAGAGCGGTGTGTGGCAGCTCACTCCCCAGCACCAATAGCCCCGGCACCTGATATTTAAGTCCCCTAGAGACTTTCTCTGAAAAAAAGCAGACGAAGGTGTCATTTCCAAGGCTGGGAAAGGCAGGACCCCTTACCGTGCCCGGCTCTTGCTGGGGCTCTGAGCCACATCTGCTCACAGCCTCTCAGGGGCTCTTCCCTGCTCCCTGCTAGAGCAGGGGGTCGCTTGGCCCATTTCACAGACATGGAAACTGAGGTTTATGGGGCCATCTCCCAAGTACCCTGCAGAGCCCAGAGCTCCTGGCCCAGGGACCTTCCGATGGCTGGCTGTGGTACAGGGCCACGCCTGGGAAATGGGCCATGGTGACGGCTGTTCTGTGATACACATGCTCCCCTTCCCAGGCGGAACCCCTCATGTGTTCCTACTGGCACAGAGACCCACCACGGATACGAGCTCAGGTCCGTCAGTGCTGTGCCCAACCTCAGACCCCCCACGCTCCTGAGGGTGGAGGAACATCTGGTTGGAGGTACCCCGAGCCAAAGCCAGACTCAGGAGAGGGGCAGCCTCCCGGATGGAACATAACCTCCCCCCAGGCTCTGATGAAGGATCTGAGCCCCGTGGCCTCCAAGTGATTAAATCCTGCCCAGGGCAGAGCCAGGGACGCTGTTTGGGAAGAAGGAGAGCACACAGCAGGAGATGAGGGTCCACACCAGCCCGTCAGCAGGTGCGTGGGGTTGCACAGAGCCGCAGGAAGGCACCCCATCCCTGTCGTGCCTGCCGAGAGCCCCCGGGCCAGTAGTGATGGCTAGCGATCCAGAGACGGCTATGGTATAAAATGCAGGGGGAAAAGGACCAGGACAAGGTGGGACTAAGGCAGCAATACCAGTTGTGGGCGCCTGTTCTGTGCCAGGTCCTGCGCAGGCCACTGGGGACCCACGCAGTCATGTGGGCATGAGGGTGGAAGGTGTGTGAGCCGGCCCAGATTCTGGTGCCCGCCGTACACAGCAGAGAGCCACCAACTGGCCACCATGTGCTCATAGTAAGGGTCCAGCCAGCCTTGGAGGGCACACTGGGTGTTGGTGTGGCAGGTGGGTGGTCGGCCAGCCAAGTCTGGGACCCGGCTGTGAGGGGACATGCGTGTGCTCACTGCGGCTCTAGTCTTCACAGGTCGAGGAGGGGGTGAACCCTCGGAGCCCGCAGCTGTCAAATCAAGAGTGTGGCTAGGGACCCCCGAAGCTCCCTACCCACCTTGCCTGTCAGCCAGAGAGGACAGCCAGCCCCGGCGCCCGCCTGCCTCTCCCTCTGCTCTGGAAACAGGACTGATACAGTAATCAGGACGCCGCATATGGGTCCTGGAAGATGACTGCTCCCCGGGCCTTTGTTCGCCTTCATTATTCTGGATGAGGTTTTTTTTTTTCCCCAAGTCATAAAAATGACATTTTTAATATGTGGAATTTTTTTTTAAAGAAAAGCAATACGAAGAAGACTTTTATTGTCAATAAGCTCTACCTTTTAAACCAGTTATCTTAGTTTCTGCTCTAGGTATTTTAATTGAAGATTAACTGCTGTTAAAGAGTGTACACATTTAGGGAGTGAGTGTTTGGAGTATTAAAATTCAGCTCCCTTGGTGGCGACAACCGTCTCCATGAGGGCCACTGGGAACCGTGCCCCTCCCCCATGGCCGGCCTCAAGGGGCCATCCATGGAGAAGGGCACCTGCACGAGGGGCAAATCCAGGTCTCCATGAAGGGATAGGTTGGACAGAGTCGGGGAGCAGCCGTTGGCCTCCTGGAGGCAGCTCCCGCTGTCAGCCTTACTCGGGTCATTCCTCATCCTGACTGAGGAGGACACTGACCCTCAGAGCAGGGCAGTAAGGCCACCATAGCCCATGGCCCGGTGTCCAGACCTGGGCCATCTCCCCTGCCTGCCCCACTCTCACTGAAGCCTGTCTCTAGGAAAGCTCCTGGCCCTGGTCACAGTCCTCTGACAATTACCTAGACTGACTCGGTGGCCATTGTGTTCCGGGAGCTAAACAGAACCCACCAGAGGAACAGATCCCGCCCTCCAGGGGGTCTCTCGGTCCAGAGGCTTGTGTGTGTGTTCACACATGTGTGCATGCTTGTGTGTGTGTGGGTGCATGCGTATGCGTGTGCACATCACTGGCAAAGTCAGGCTCATCCTCTGTACCAGCAGGAAGGTGACATTCTGGAGCGCCGTCTGAAAGAAGGGGGACCCGTCTCCTCCGGCTACCTTTGTAAAAGAGCTCAGGATCCGAGTAGTAATGACAATGTGTGATCACTTGTTTGCCACTAGCTCTGTGACCTTGGGTGAATCATTTTGGATCCCTGGGCCTCAGTTTCTTGAGAGTAGATACTGTGCCCTCTTTGCACACAGGTTAAGGCATGGAAAAATGCTTTTCTGATCCTTCCCTGGCCAGACACCGTGGCAGGCTCTGGGATCTAATCTCTGTCCTCAGAGAGTCACAGTCAGGGAAGTAAGCTCATGGACGCCCAGGACCTGAGGGTGGTCCCAGGGGCACCAGCACATGGTGCAACAGGGCCCGAAGCTGGACTGAAAACTTGAGCTCAGCCTGCCACATCTTTGCTGTGTGATGTTGGGCTTGTACTGACTCTCTCTGTGCCTCTGTTTCTGTGTGTATAAATGGAGTCAACACCCAGGGAGCAGTTGAGAAGTGAAGGAGCAGCATGTACAGAAGCACTCGGAGTGGGGCCTGGCACGCGATAAAGGCAGAGTGCGTGCTAGCTAGGCTTACCACTGCTGTTCCCTTCATGATTATTGAGAACTGGCTGGTGCCCATTTTGAGGGCCAGTTGGGCTAGGCCTGCCTCACACAAGATGGTCTTTCTGCTTCCGATCCCCTCTCTGCCATTTAGGCCACCCTCAGAATCTGTCAAGGCAGTGGGCCAAGTTCCAGCAGTCCCCGCTGATGGAGCCCAGAACAGACAGGCATGTAAGGCGTCATCCCTGGAAGTCTCTGGAGAAAATGTCCCCACCTGGCCCCGCCCGCATTGCCCCAGGCTGGGAGGTGCCTGCTGCCCAAGTCAGAGTGGTTCCCAGTCATGCCAGTGCCCTTGCCTTTTGCCATCTCCTCCCCACACTCAGTGGCAGTGGCCTCAGCCCCCTGTGCCCCACCCCCACCCATGGCATGGCCGTCCCTGTCCCTTTGTTGCCAGTGAGAAGCAGCAGGGCCCTAGGGTGGCCAGGCCCATGGCTAGACTCTCAGGCCAGCAGCAGATGGACAGCTTTGTACAGCCACAGGCTTGAATGCAAAGTCCTACTCCTCATTTGCCAGCTGTGTGACCTTCGGCTGTCAGCTCCCCTGCCTAGAAAGTGACTTACAGGATGTCTGGAAGCTTGAGTGAGATGCCATCTGAACCCACCTGGCTGGGTGGTTTGTTGAGGAAGACACTAGTGTCCTGTGACAGTGGTGACAGAGGTGGAGGCAGATGACCCAGCCCATCCCCTACCCAGCCACTGACCCGTGAAGCCTGCCTCACTCCTGCTTCCCCACCTAGAAGCTTTGTCAGCCTAGCTTTGGCTGGCCAGAAGGAGTCCCTGTGGACACTACTGTCCAGGATCTCCTTCCGGAAACTGCCACTCAGAGGCAGCTCAGCTCCACCCCCAGGCTGCAGTCAGCAACGCCACACCCCGCCCCTGCCCCCCATGGCACACCCCCACTCATGGAGCACTTGGCGCATTCCCTTTGAACAGTCAGCCCCCCCCAACGTGGTTATACCCCCTGTGCTGATGGGGAGTGTGAGCGTAGGGCTTGGGACTAGGGTCCAGGTCCCCTGGGTGCTGAGGCGCAAGCCTCTAGATCTAGGCGGATGTGACATGTTCGGAAGGAAAGGGCCAGTGCATTCTTGCCTCCTCGAGCAGCCCGGCTGGCAGTTGGCCAACCTCCTGCTCCCCAAGCCTCCCGAAGACTGACAGGGCCTGATTCGGCTGCCCAGCAGTGGGTGGGTGATTAGGAGCCAGACGGACAGGGGGGCGAGCTCTGACCCTCGGTGGGCGGGAGAGGGGGTCCCCCTTGGGAGAGAGCCAGCTGTCAGGGCCCAGCCCACTGATAGATGAGGCGGGTCCCCAGTAGCACCCCTTCCTGGAACTGCCAGCCACTGCTGTAGGCTGCACCTGTCTCCTGAGGACACAGGGTCCGGACTTGAAGCCGTGTGGAAGGCTGTGGTCTTCTTGGAGGAGAGAGATCTGGAACACAGCACAGGAGGCCGAGCCAAGATGCTAGGCCTTTGGCTGAGAAACCAAGGGAGTGAGGTTTGCCAGGTAGACAAGTGTTGCAGCTCACCCCAAGATGAGAGAGCACCGGAAAGAGCCAGGGCAGGGTAAATGGGGAGCCCTGTGTAGGGGTGAGTGATGGAGGTGAGGACACACTGTGTCTGCAGGAGGTAGTTTGGGAGGAGCTGGGCTAGAGGAATTTGGACCCTTGCCTGAGGAATGGCTGAAGATTTTGAGCTGGGAGGGATGATCAGGTTTTCTTTTTTTATTATTAAAGATTTTTATTTATTTATTTGACAGAGAGAGAGCTCACAAGGAGGCAGAGAGGCAGGCAGAGAGCGGGGAGGGAAGCAGGCTCCCTGCTGAGCAGAGAGCCTGATGCGGGGCTTGATCCCAGGGCCCTGGGATCATGACCTGAGCCGAAAGCAGAGGCTTAACCCACTGAGCCACTCAGGTGCCCCGATGATCAGGTTTTGTTCCAGAAAGATCTATTCAGCAGGAGACCCAAGAGCAGATCAGAAGGTGGCACTGGCAGGAGAGCAGCATGGCAACTCATGCCAGGAGGCCAGCACCCGAGGCCCCAGTGGCAGCATCCTGCTCCTGCAGGGCCTGGGGGATCCCTGAGGGAAGGGGCTCTCGTGGAGTGCCATGCCAGCCAGCTCTGTGCAGACTCAAGCTAGGGTCTGAGCCCTGCCTGAGCTTCTGGGCTGCACACGAGGAATGCCCTAGGTGGGATACAGAGTCCATCCCGGGTGGCGGGCACTACAAGCCTCGGTGACCACACCCACAGTCACTTCAGGGGGATGAGACCGTACCCCAAGTGAGCAGGAATCATGCTGGTGCTGGGCCGCCCCTGGGAGGAACAAGTGGGAGCCAACATCACATGGAGTTGAATAGTTTAGAATGCCCCCCAGCCGCCCCTCACTCTCCCCCTGTGTGACAGCAGACTTTCCTCCACCTGGACTGCCCGTCTAATCATGGAGCCTCTGATCCTCGAGACCAAGTCATTTCCTTTCTCAGACAGGTTTTGTTTTTGCCTTAAAACAAAAATCCTTCCTTCCCCATAATGCGCTGGGCTTCCCTCCCCATGCACCCCCAATCTCCAAAGGCTTGAATGCATTATAATTTCAATTTACATGGTGTGGGAAAGATTTGCGCAAAGGGTCCTTTTTTGTTTTTGAAGAATTCATCATTGCTGCTAAGAAGCTTAATATAAATTAAAGGAGGAATTAGGCAACATTAAGACATCAAAATGGGGGTGCGGGCGCCCGTTGCCTCGCCTCCACCCAATCAAAGGGGCCGCAAGAAGCCCGTCGAGTGTGCGCTGGAGAGCCTCGGAAAGAGCGCGATTCCAATAAAGGGCCTGTTCTATCGCCCGCCTTCCCCTAATTCCCTTTGTTGCTGGGACAGCGGAGTACATGTCTGATAAAAACTTAATCACCTTATCTTTTTAAAGCAAATTGCATCTTTGTTTACATACGGGATCCATAGCAGGAAGAGAAAGAGAAAACCAGGCAGCTTTCCTGGCCCCAACCAGCACGTTCAAGGCTTGCGCTCACCTGGATAAATGCGGGAAAACCAGGGCTGGCGAAGAGAGGTGGGAAGGTTCCGTTAGCCACTAGGCACAAAGGTGTCACTAGCACCTCTCATAGATGAGACCAGGGGCCTGGGCAAAGGGAGCCTGCTGACTGGTGTCCCCAATGGCTGCCCTCCCGGCCACTCTCACCTCTGTAGGCCCTCTGAGTGCCAGCTCGCCTCTGGCCAAAAACCAGATTCCCTGTCCTCCTTGGGCCTCTCCTCTCTCCTGGCATGGTCAGAACCAAGCTGGTACAGGGCCCGTGCCACTCTAGGCCACTGGCTTACGGAGGGATCTGGGTTCACATCTCAGCACCACCACCAACTGCTGTGGGGTCGTGGGCAAGTGTGGCCACAATAGCCCTGTGTGAGGCAGACACAACAGGGCCCTACTGCCCAGTGAGACCTCTGAAGCGCTGTGCCGCCCATACCTCCCGTGACCACCTGTGAACAGGGTGAGCAGGCAGAGACCCCTGTTCTTCGGGTGAAGTCTGACACTGCAGCCCACTGGGTGGTGGAACGGCCGTGCTGTTTGAGGAAGCCCAACCTCGCTGACGGGCTCCCTCCGTCGGGCAGCCCGTCCCTCCTACTCACAGGCCAAGCACCCAGCCTAGACTCCGGGACTGGCTGGATTCGAGGCCCTCCACAGCCGTCCATCCCAGCCACCCCCAATGTCAGCCCAGCCCAGCTGCCAGGCATGTCCCTCTGAGCTCCCCAGACCACCCGTCATCACCAGGATACTGACCCCAGAAAGGGCCCCCCGCCCCTTGCCCCAGCTCTCTTTCCGCCCTGTCATCTCGGCTCTTTCCAAAGCTGCTTGTTCCAGGAGGGGAAGCCGGAGTGGCTGGACTTGGCTACAGCCCCATGGGGCCACCAAGGGGGCCCATGACCCCAAGCTGCTTGCAAGGGCTCCGTTCCCACTGGGGGGGTGCAAGCCGCCCACCAGCGTGGAGGCCCCTCTTCCAGTCTGGCCCCCCGACATGAAAGCGACACCAGCAATTGGAGGCAATTTGCCGGCCTTTGATGGCCATGTCCGGGCGGCACCCGCGGCCAGGCCTTGGGAAACAGTTGTGCTTCCCGCATTCTTCCCTGATTACCCCTGGCCCAAGCCAAGACCCAGCAGCCTCCAGCCCACTGTGCCTTTGTGTGGAGCTGGCGCTCGGTGAGAAAGGCCAGCCCGGCCCTGGGAGAGTGTCCCCAAGGAAAGCCACGACCAGCAGCGTCACCCCGGGGGTCATGCCGGCCCACCCCCACTGCATCCTGGCCCCGGGCTTGTTGGGGAATGCAGGGCAGCCCAGCTCTGAGAATCCTGAAGTTTGGGGACAAGGAGCCCGAGACGTGTGCTGAGGCCCTCTGAAGTAAAGGCCACGGTGTGAACTTCACACACATAGCTCGTTTCACTCCGTGCGCACCCCGCCAGGTACGGAGCCAGGCTCCAGGTCGCAAGGGGCAGGGGGCCTATCGTCTGAGCCTGGGCATCTCCTTGGGCCACCAGCTCACAGACAGGTATTTCCTAGTCCCGGAGGCACAGGCTCTGCGGGTTTTTTTACTTCTGCTGCCCTGCACCCCTGGGCCAGCGCTTTCCTTTTGCCTTCATCCATCGAACACTCCCTGAGCCTTTCTGCCAGGCCCTGTGCCCAGCACTGCAGGGGCCATCTCCTCCCAATCCCCCTTGCAGGCCACCAGGGAGAGGGATGCAAAAAACATGCCAAGTAGGGTTCCAAGAGGGATCCTGCTCAGCCCAAGCAGGTGAGGAAAGCCTTCCCACGGAGACAGTGGCAGAGCAGGCATTAGCCAGCCAGGAAGGGCGGGGAAGAGGGTTTCACACAGAGGGAGGTAGTTGGAGGCGCTGCTTGATTTCTCCTGACTGGAGTGTCAGCAGAATGGGAGTGGGAGTGGGAGTCAGAAGAGTGTGCGGGGCAGAAGAAGGCGCACACACTGGATGACCCAGGGTCTTGGATGTCGAGTAAGAAGACAGACTTGATCCTTTTGGTGGAACCCAGTCCAGAGCTCTGCATGAGCCTTCGAGCAACTCCTCCACAGCCGGGGGCAGGACGAGAGAGAAGGCCCCCCTGGGGAATGCCCCAGAGGCCTCCTGCGCCAGGACAGGGCAACAAGGGCGAGGAGTGGGGGGGTGGACCCTCAGTAGGTCTCCCTCCACGCGGAGACCACTGTGAGAGCTTCGTAGCCACTGCTTGTTCCTCGGTGGTATTCTCTGAGGCCCTCCTCTGAGCCAAGGATCCTTTTCGATGTTGGGCTTCCAGCTATGCATAGAGAGACAAAATCCCTGCGGTGGTAGAACTCATGTTCGGGTGGGGCAGACGACCGACATCAGAATGAGGAACTCGCATGTATGTTGGAATGTTGGAATGTTGGTATGTTGGAAGGTGATCTTAGCTATTGGAAAAACAGAGCTGGGTGGAAGGGGTCAGGGCAGCTGGAGTGAGGGTGGTCAGGAAGGCCACGCTGGGAGGTGACATTTGCACAGCGATTAGAATGAGGTGGGCCGGGGAGCCAGTGGAACTGCTGGGGCTGATCTTCCAGCAGAGGAACCCGTAAATGCCAAGGCCCCACGGTGGGAATGCAGCTGGTGTGTTAGGGTGAAGGGAATGAACAGTTCGGAGACACATACGGGCCAGGTCACGTGGCAGCAGAGGCGTGCAGGAGTCAGAAGCCAGGAGCTCCAAACATGCTCCCCAGGTTGGGGGCCATCCCAGGAGGGGCGACACATAGCTCCCAGACCTAAGTGACCTACCAGGGGGTGCTTCAAAGGGAGGTCCCTAAAAGAGGACGGTAGCTCTGTGAGAGCAGGATGGTCCTGCTTGCCCCTGTGTCCCTGAGCCTACAGGAAGTTGCAGGAGCCCTGAGGGATGCCAGGCAGGTAGACAGTAGGCATTTGACCGCCTCCCTCCCCACTCTGAGCGCTCCCCCCCCACAAGGTCTCTGGGACCCTCCCTGGTTTGGGTGCCCGAAGTGTCTGGCACATAGGGTATGTTACACGGACATGGTAAGCTGGGGTCCCCCTGCAGCCCCACCGGCCCGCAGCCACACGTCCTCATCCATCCTCAGGCACCATCATGCTCATTACCCTGCCAGGACTGGGGACTCAGACTCCCTCTGCCTGCAGACCCTTGCCCAAGATCTCCATGTGGCCAGTCCCTGTCACCTGCACCCACCCCAGCTCCCCATTCCTCTCCCCCCGCCCCCCCCCTGTTCAGAGCTCTTCCTCAGGAAAGTCAGCCCTGGGCCTGTAGGACCTGGCCACCCTCCCCTCCCAGTGACAAGGCACTTTTGCTTCCTTGACCGCCTTGGTGGCTGTCGATCTTGCTGGCTTGTTTCCTCTCTGCCCCTTCTGAGACTTGTAAACTCCGTGGGGGCCAGGCCCTGGTCTGTGTGCTCACCACCCTTGTCTCCCGTCCTGGAGCGCTGTGTGAATGTTTCCCCAGGAAAGATGCAGGCCCAGGTTGGGGGAAGCTCGGTGAGAGCAGCAGCTCTGACCGCCCATATCCTGACCTGCCCTTCGCTTCCCTCCATTGGCTGTCTGGCTAAGGGGGAGAAAGGCCAGCAGAAAACAGAGCGGCTCCTGGGGACATTTGCTCCAAATCCACAGTTGTGTCCAGGCCACCCCAAAATGGAGCAGAGGCAAATGAGCCTGACCATCTCAGAAGAGCAGTTCAGTGGCCACATCTTCGCCAGTGCCAGAGAGATTTTCTGGGTCTGCCTGCTTTGGGCCATGTGAGGTATGCCCGGTGTGTAATGAGAGTCAGCTCGGGTGAGATGGACCGCCGATTGGGCCACGCCTGTCTCCCCAGCCCCGCGCAGACGCCGGGGAGCCCCGCGCCTCTTCAGCCATCAGACCTCCTGGCACCAGAGGGAGACAGGCTGCCCATGCCATTTGTCAGGGTCTGGTGCCAGCCACCTTCTCTGTTTGCAGAAGGAAGGCTGGGGCTCCGATCTGGGGAGGCAGATACCTGCAGGCCTGGCGCTAGCTTGGGGGCCTGGCCCGGGGCCATTCCCACACCCCGTCCCAGAGGTGCGCTATCCGGCTGGGTGTGGAGCCTGCGATCAGACACTGTGCTGCCCAGCCAGAGGACGGCTCCACTTGGTCCAGGTCCCACAGGCCCCCAGCATCCCAGAGCCCCGTCCACATCGGCCACGAGTCCCGGCCTTCCTGGGGGTGCAGGCTTTGAGAGACCAGCAGTCTCATCTCTGCTTGTAGAAGGGAGACCAAGTCCCTTTCAAGGAGGTAGAGCTACCCCTGGCTGATTCTCCAGTGTCCCTCAAAGCACCCTCCTGGTCACCTTTCTAAACCTCCATGATGCCCTCCCAGCAGGCATTCCCCTGCCAAAGGTGGACCCCACTGAGTGACGGGCTGGGGAGCAGTGACCCTCATTGGCCAGCAGCTGCAAGCCCAGAGTTCAGACCCTCTCTTTTCCTCACTGTGGGGCCTGGAGGCAGTCCGTGCCCTTCTGAGGGCTCCGTTTTTGCCTCTGTACGAAGAAGGGGTTGCTTCAGCAAACATGCATGAGTGCTTGGCCTAAACAGAATAATCCACACACCCAGAGCTCCCCACCTGGTGGGGACAGGATGAGCAAAGGCACTGAAGCCTGACACCAGAGCACCACTTCTGACTTCCTGGGGAGACCACAAACACCCAGCCAGCACTGGGCCGAAGGACGAGGCCCTTCAGGCGCCGACAGGCACAGATCGGGTGCAGCAGGGCCCACAGGGAAGGGAGCCCTCTGCCTGGTGCCCAGCCCCTGCTTCCCGCCAGCTTTAGACTCAGCCTCTGGGTCCACTGGCCAAAACATCCCCTCTGTGCATATTAGAAGGAAGTGGGGGGACACAGGCCTGCCAGGACCCCTCTTGGCAAGCACAATGTGGGCTGGGCTCCACCTCACTTGCCCCTTGCCAGGAATGAAGGCTGTGTACCCAGCTCTCCCAGAAGTCGCTCCCGGAGCCGCTGCCCCCTGGGCCTCCTTGCCCCATGCCAGTCTCACAGCACCCCCTCCGCTCACCCCCGCCACAGCCCTGCCAAGTTGCTCCCACCGGCTTCCCTCAGCAGGGTTGTGAGCAGCCTGCTCCAGAGCGCTCTGCTTTTACAAAGCTGGTCTGAGGCCTTGGCCACAGCCTTGGGCCCAGGAGCCAGAGCCTCCCTGCCTGTGCTCAAAGCAGCCGACTCTCACCCTGGCCAGCAGCCCACAGAGACGCTGGGCCATGCTGCTACCGAGCAGTTTCCTCAAGAAGACAAGCCCCAGAGAAAGCCTGGTGTTCAAGGAGTGCAGCCAGGTGCGCAGAGATGAGCGAGCCTTCTTCCATCGGCAAGGTGGGGAAGCGCGTCCAGGCAGAGGGAAGAGCCCGTGCAAAGGTTCGCAAGCATGACTGCAGGGAGCCCAGGAATGGTCACGTGTTCCTTGGGGCGGCAGGGAATGCACGAAAGCAATGGGTGAAGCGGCTAGAAGAGCTGGAGCTGGCTTTAAGGTGTTAGCAGGGATCTGATTTCCACTCCCATCATTTGGCTGAAGAGAATGAACATAAAGTCTGTATACTGTACATAGTGGAGGGAGTGACGAGAGGGCGCTGATGTAAAGGAGCCTGTAAAATGTGATGGAAACCAGCGAGGGCTGCTCCCACCCCAGCATGGAGGGACAGCGTATGTGAAAGCCCAGGGAGAAGGCTCCCCAACAGGAGTGCCAGCTTTAGGGAACAGGAATCAACACCCCAGCTGCTCTCTCCTCCCACCCTCTGATCTGTTGGGGCTCCCACTGGCTGAACCTAACCAGCAGCCAGAGTCCACAGGAGCCCATATGCTGTCTGCAGAGGTCCGCCTCCCAGGCACACAGAGGAGCAGAGAATGGATCTCCAGGGACAGTTGGAGAACACCTAGCCCAGGGAAACCCAAAAGTCAAGTTTCAGGGTATGTGTTTTAGCGTGAGTGTTCTGGGAAACAGTAGGACCATTTAGAGCAGGAGAAGGACGTGGCCAGTAAGTGTGGGGCTGATCCGCATGGAGCCTGAATGTAGAGTGGGTGAGCGGGCAGGGGACTGGGAGACGGAGGTGGGGAGCCCTGCTGAGCTCCAAGCTGGACAGGCCCCTGACATGGACCAGCATGGTGGGGGAGGGGCTGAAATGTAGGGTTTAGGTGTCAGAGTGGACCCTAGGCCTTGGGGGTCTATTGGCTGGGCAAGGAGGCAGAAGGGAGTAAGCCCAGAGTGACACCGGGGTCTTGGCTTGGCCTAGGAGAGAGTGAAGGTGTCACTGAGTTGGGGGAAGATCTGAAGATGGGCCAGCATGAGCGGGCGCCCATCTAGGGCAGAGAGCAGGCAGGCTGGGAGAGGCAGAGTAACAGGCTCTCTCCATGCCTTGCAGGTGGCCTCAGCCCCGAGTCCAAGAAGATGCTGACGCCTACCCTCAAGAAGCGGGGCCGGGCCGGCCGAGGAGAAGCAGCCAAGCCGGAGGAGGGGGCCGAGCGGCCCGAGCCTGTGCAGCACGTGGCCGTCAGCCTGTCTTTCAAGCGCTACGTCTTCGACACCCACAAGCGCATGGTCCAGTCTCCCTGAGTGTTCCCGTGACCTTGCCCAGGCCCCCGGGCTGGGCTGCAGTGCCAAGCGTCAGACCAGATGTGCCTCGCTCTCCTTTCGTGTACCCCTCCCCGTGACCCTGCAGATGCAGGCCCTGGGCCTGGCGCTACGCCCCGGTGAGAAGCCTGGGGAGTGCCACAGCAGCGGCTTCAGGGCCGAGGCTCAGAGGGTCTGTCCTGGTGCCCTCCGAGCTGCTGGGGGCCAGCGTTTCCCAGGTCGCCCCGCAGGCAGCCGTGGGAGGGCTAATCCACACCCTGCCCTAGATGGCCTGGCACTTGCCGGCTACAAATAAATGCCCCAGGGTGTCTGCCCGCTCTGCTGGTCTCTGTGATTTCACCTGGAAGGGCCACCCATGCCCGTTCCTGAGGGGGAATATCAAGGAGTTAAGCAGGTTCCCACCCAGAGAAGAGCTGGAGGAACCAGAACTCAGAGCCCAGTGGGAGTGGGCTGAGGAGTACACAGGGTGTCAGGCCCCTAGGCAGGGCTGGGTGGCCCCAGAGGGTCTCCTGGGCCTTAAGGGACACAGGGGTTCTCTGGATAGCCAAGTCCGGAGAGGGCTCTGCCGGGAAGGGCCCCTGTGGAGTGCTGGGGAGCCACGAGGTATCGGGCCAGGGCATCAGGACAGAGGCTGGCTGGAGGGATTGCTCCCTCGTCCAGCAGGCATAGAGGAACACCAAACAGGAACTAATTCTGGGGGCAGATCCACAGTGGGGGGGCGGGTGGTAGATGGGAGTGCTCAAAGCCATTGCCTGGTTCTGGCTCCTCTGCTTGTGTGATCTTGGCCCAGTCCCCTGACCTCTGTGCCTCGGCGCCCCCATGTATAAAATGGCAACAAAAGCAGCTGCTTTGTGGGGTCGTTCAGGTACTGGTTGCCCTGCTGCCTGCTGCATTACCCACAGCCCTGGCAGCAGGACCAGCACACAAGGCCTCACCACTGGGAGGAGAGGGGCCTACGAACTCCTCGTAGTGGGGCAGGCAGCCCCAGAGCCCAGCTCTGCTCTGAACTGGCCATTTTTCTAGGACCTCTGCCACAGTGCCCACGCCCACCCACACCTTTCTCCTTGCCTTCTACATGGCCTGCAGGCAGCACCCCTCAACACCCGGGGGGGAGGCGGACTCAGGTGGAGGACACTGAGACACAGAGAAGAGCCGGAACTGGCTAGTGTGACTCCTAGAAGCCTCAGACCCCTCCAACCACCACCAGAGAGTGCAGGCCGGCAGCCTGCTCGGGGAGAGGCCTCTATCAGGCCTGGCATCAGAAGAAACCCGAGTGCCCATTAGCTGGGTTGGGCCAGGACACAGCCTTTGAAGGAGAAGCGCAGCCAGGGTGGGTGGGCAGGGGTAGGGGCGGGCGCCAGCAGCGTCCAGGGGCATTCCCACAGCCGTGTCCCCCTGCCCCTGGCTCCCCAGCCAGCTCCAGGTGCTGTAGAAGAGAGGCAGGCCCCCTGCAGCCTTTCTCAAACACATAAACTCGCTAAATCGGCGCTTCTACCCATAGGGGTGTCTGGGAAACATCACCTTAGTTGTAGGTGTGGGGGGTGGCGGGGACTGGGGCTCAGCTGACCATAGCCTCAGGTAGAGCTGGGACTCAAATCCAGGCTCTGGAGGATTCCAGACATCCCCACGTCCCTTGCCTCAAGGCCTTGGGTGTGTCCTTGGGAAAAGGTGCCTTCTGGGGCCCTACTTTGGGCAGAGAGATGGGGGGGGCAAGGGGTAGTGCCCCCCTGCTGCTCCCTCCACCTGCCCATACAGAATGAAGTCATGGGTAGGCGTCCTGCCGCGGGCTGGGGCAGGAGGGGTGGCTGTGATTGGCAGGCCCCCAGACCAGCAAGGCTAATGCACCAGCAATGAGATAAGGCTTATCTGGAAATGTCCCTGGAATCGAGACTCTGATGGAAACAGGCTTCTGGGTTAATATATTTTTGATAGATAAAGTCTCGTAAACGGGAAGCCCTGGGGGCCCAGGGCAGGAGAAGGGGCAGCTTCTGTTCTCCCAGGCCTCCTGCCCTGCCCGTGCATGTGTGCATTGTGTGTTTGGGCATGGGTCTGTGTTCCAGCGGTCTGTGGCTGTCAGCAGCCGGGTGTGTGGGTCTTGGTGTCTCGAGTGTGTGCATATGTCCTTGTGTGCTCAGGGAAGGCAGTCTGTCAGTCTGTGGCTCTCTGGTGTGTCTGTGTGGGAGTGGAGTGAAGAAGAGGGTATCGGGAACAGAGTGCACAGGGTGGTGACATGTGTGTGGGGGGCCACTTTGTCCCTTGGGCCCCAGGGGCCTGCAGGTCGGTAGGCCTAGTTCCCAGGACCTGGTGGGATGGGAAGGGGGCACGTGGCCCCCATTCTGGGGACCCACAGCCCCCCTCAGGTTGAGCCAGGACCTCTCAGTGCCAACTCACCCTCAGGGTTGATCCAGGCCTCGGGCCTTCCCTGCCTCCTCTGCCTTTAGCTGGGCTTTAGTCTTTCCAGTTCCCTTTCAGGAGACCAAGGCCAGTCCTGCTCACAGCTTCTCGGCTCCTAGGTTAGCCATGTCTGTCCTCCGTAGCCTTGACAGGTGAGATGGGGCCTCTCGGTGAGGGACCACTGGGGCAAGGCCTTGAAGAGAAAGTAGGAGTTCGCCAGGAGGAGAGGTGCCATCCAGCAGAGGGCACAAAAGGCATAAGGCCTCAAGGAGAGCACTGCCTCAGGCCTGCATGAGGAGGGATGAGGTCATGGCTCCCAGGCTCCCCCCAGCGCGTGCCGGGCCTCCAGAAGCCTCCACACAGGCAGCCCTGATTAAAAAGAGTAATTAGCGCTCAGCTGATAACAGAGTGGTACCATTAATTAGAGGAGCTCAGCCAGCAGTGGCGCTTGATTGCAGGGAGGCAGCGGCCAGCAGCTAGAGGACGGTGGGGGGTGCGTTGTGTTCCCTCAGGGAGAAGCTGACCCCAACCCCGGGCTCCTCTGTCTGTCCCAGCCCCATTCCCTTGCTGAGAGCCAGCGGTGCGGGCAGAGGAAGTAAAGACGGCAGCTGCGTGAGGCCGGAGGCCTCGAAGGCTGCTCCAGTCGTCTTGAAGGGTATAAGCAGGTCAAGTGCATCAAATCGGAATTTCAAGAGACCCCTTTGGCCCCAACTCCATGCCAGTTCTGAATGTCCAAGGCCTGGAGGTCAGGACCCCCTCACCCAAGAGGCGCAGAGACCACAGGGGTGGAGGAGGGCTCCCAGAATCGGTTTTGGTGGTCAGTTGCCCGAGGAGCGGGCGGGGGGAGGGGCGGTGAGGCTGAGCCCTGGGAGGAGGAAGAGGGGTTCGAAAGTTTTGGGGATTCAGTGTAGGTGGACGGAAACTGGAAACAGGGATAGTTTTGGAAAGAGGCCCCAAGGTGGTTCTTCTGCATTTATTAAGCACCTCCTGTGTGCTGGGCCCTGGGGTCACAGCCCGGTGCTCCCTGGATGGGGTGGGGCAGGGGCAGCCTGGAGCCCACGAGGTGTGGCTGTGAACCCTGCCCTCAGCGTGCTCCCGCGTGCGGCGCAGCCATCGGGCCGGACAGGCTGCCCTGCGCCCCACCCCTACCTGGGCCAGCAGGTCAGAGGTCAGGCGTCCCAGAACCTCCCTGCATGTCCCACCACGAGGTATTGCTTAATAGCCCCCCACGCCCTCCCATGTTATCACCATCACTGGGGCTGGTGGGGAGACAGCACAGCAGAGAGAAACGGCCACTTCCCGTGGCCACAGCTGGGCCTCTAGATAAAGGCCAGCTGGGAGCCCAGACTGACCTGGGCAGGCTGGGGTAAGGGGCCAGGTTCAGCCACCTGCCTGGCCCCTCAAGGGGCACCCTAGAGACTCGGCCCTGAGCCTCCAGGCTTCCAGCACCGTCCCCACCAGACAGGGCTAACTGCCCCTGACCTGCACAGCCCTACTCCCTCCCCACTTGGGCCCTGTCAGCTTCCCTGGGCCCACTAAGCCCCACCGAGCTAAGGAAGGTGGCTGAGCCACTTGGGTTGGTGAAGGCCGATGGCCTCCCTGCCAGTCTCCCTTCGCTCCCTCCAGCAGCGCCTCCATCTCCCCGGGTATCCACATCCCTCTCCCTCCAGCCCAGTTTACTTTTCTCACCTGCCACACCCTGAGGCCAGGGCTGGACCCTGAGCCGTGGGCAGCCTGCTGAGGTGGGCGCAGGTGGGAGGGGCAGGCCGGGAAGCGCAGCTCGATGGAAGGGCACCAGGGGAGTCCAGGTCACCCTCTCCTCGAATCCTTTCTCCCTGCCTTGTCTGCCCCCAAGCTGTGATCACATCCTCCTGCCCGCCTCACCCCACCTCTCAAGTTCCCTCCTAGGCTGAGAGGGCCCTGAGGGGCTCCTTGCTTGGAAACAGAAAGGCAGGTGGGGGTCAAGCCAGGTGGGCGGCAGGAGCCAGGCCTCCCCCCCGGTGTTCCACGGGGAGGCCTTGGAAACCCAGATTTCCCAAGGGTTCCAGAGCCAGAGTCTAGGCTAGGCCACGGAAGCCAGACCTGACCCATCCTGTGTCCTCCCAGTTCACTACCCAAGCAGGACCTCCCATGCCAGTTCCTTATGCTGACCCTAGACTGCCATCCTATGACTACTGACCTTACCCCCACCCAAGACCACCACCCCCTCACGTCCTCCACCAGCATCACAAGGGACCAGCTCAGATCCATGTGGGGGAGACCTGCATCCAGGGGGAGGACACATGAGGTCACTGGCCAGGAAGGGGGTCCATACGAGGCCAGGGGAGGGAAGGTGGAGGCAGGTTGGGGATGATCAGATCAAGTTCTTTGCTG
The DNA here is from genome assembly GCA_004024625.1 of Mellivora capensis. NCBI lineage: Eukaryota > Metazoa > Chordata > Mammalia > Carnivora > Mustelidae > Mellivora > Mellivora capensis. The sequence continues at coordinate 197,060 of PISX010001087.1, read as the reverse complement.
GCCTTGGCACCGTTTGGCTGTAGGAGGGAGCCAGGAGGGAGGGGACCGAGGGTGCCTGGACAGCCTCTGAGGGGTCACTGGGCCCGCTGTGGGCCAACCAAGCAGTGGGGCTGGGTTTGAGCCAGTCCCCTTGATGAGCTTGGTGTGGACCCCTGAGTCTGCCCTCCACAGCCCTTGGGGGGGCGGGGTGCATCAAAGGCTCAGGCAGTGGCAGGGGAGCCCAGAAAGAAGGCAGAGAAGCAGCTGGAGAGGGAGAAGGAAAGGCGTGGGGGGG
>PISX010001087.1:23609-196686 GCA_004024625.1 Mellivora capensis | reverse complement strand
AGCAGCCTGGCTTCAGAGCCTCCCCACTGGGCTGAGTCCAAACTCATCAAGGCTAGGGTCCTCTCTTCCATCTCCCCTGAGGGTCCCCCCGTTCTCCAGGCCTTTGCCCTTGGTGCTCCTTCTGCCCACCAGGGCCTGGTTTCAGGTCTGTCTCCCTGTGGGGCATCAGACAAGCTCTCCTCACTCACTCAGTGCCTCAGGGATCCCCTCATGGATGGCTGCCAATGGCAGAGTAGGAGGAAGAGGCTCAAAGGACGGCGGTGCTGACACAGGAGGCCAGAGCTCAGAGGCTGTTGGCCTGGCCCTCCTAGCAGGGCCACCCCCTGGCTCAGGGATGGGCTGGAAGACAAGGAACCACTCTGGGGACCCCTGCTTCCTGGACTTGCTTCACAAAGGGGAAACTGAGGCAGGGGCAGCTTTGGTCCTCTGCCTCAGTCCCCCAGCACCAGGAACCCTGTGGGGGACATGCCCAGCCCGGGTCCCAGTGCACGGCCAGTCCTGGTGCAGTTCCCAGGGGTCTGGGTGTGGACACACTGGCTAGCGGGGCACCCATCAGTCACCCCGTAGACAGCCGGGTGGGCTGCTGATAAGGAGAGACGGTTGTCAGAGTCACACGGGATGCCACTGATAAAACAGACAAGCATCTCCCGGTGGCCGGAAAGTAGTGGAAAGAGGCCCAGTTCTGGGGATGCCCACATCTCGGGTGGAAACACTGAGGCTGCTGGTTCTAGACAGGGACCCCCACACATACAACCGTCCTTCCAGCCAGCAGCCCTTACCAAAGGCTGCTCACAGTGTAGCCGGGGGACCCTGGCCTGGAGAGGGCGGGCCAGGCCTTGAGGTCTCCTTGTAGGACCTTCTGCCAGGCCAGTTGCCCCACTCTGCCCCCGCCTGCCCTGCCCACCCACCAGGCCCACCACAGCCCCAGAATGCTCCAAACAACCTTCTTGGGGCTCCCTAGCCTGACAACCTCTTCCCACGCCTGCACGCTTGCTCACACTGTGCACCTGCCCAGAGCACCCTTCCCACCATGCCCCTCTCCTGCTCATTCTTCCAGGCACAGCTTGCCCCTTAAAGGAGCAACCATCCAGCCAAGAGGAGAGGATTCTGGGAAGCTGCGGCTGTTACAGAGTGGGGTGGGCATGGCACACTCTCTCTCTCCCTCGACACGCTACAAGGTGTGAATCCTCACCCTCATTTCCCCTGGGTGACTGAGGCCCAGACAAGCCAAGTGACAAGTCCAAGGTGAAACAGCCTGTGGGGGGAGGTGGTTGGGCCGTTGGAGACCGAGGCCTGGCTCAGGGATGCTCAGGTGGGAGTTTAGTCAGGCCCTATCGGGAGCCAAGCACCAGCCACAGGAGTGAACTCTGCCAGCTGCCGGTGATCTGCAGCCCCACACGCAGCTCCCCTTCTGGCTCTGGCAGGGATGGGCTCTGTGGTTCCGAGGACTTGCACAGGGTCCCCTGGGAGTTGGTGGGGGGTGGGATTGACACCAGGTCTGAGGGGGTCCAGAGCCCACGTCCTGCCCATATGGTGCCACGGCCTCCTAGGACAATTCCTACATCTTGTTGTCCTCGTTCTCTGTACACAATGGCTGTTTCCACTTCACAGGTGTCAGAGAGGGACAGTCCCTCAGCAGGTCACAGGCACAGAAGCCCAGGTTCTGGTTCTAGGATCCCAGGAAGGCTTCCTCCACACCTCCAAAATGTAGGGGTGGCAGGGGCTGGGCATGTCACTGGGTTCTTTTTCTGGAGCCCTTGGGAACAAGGCCCTGTCTTCCAGCTGGGGTTGCTGAGTTGGTTATTAACTTGAAGCTGCTAGGATCATCCTGTCACTATGAAGGCCGTGAAGTTCACACCACAAAAGAGGGACATCTACACTGAAGAAGACTGACAGAGAGATGAAGAGAAACAGGTTCCTGAAGGCATCAGCTGAGCACCTGGATCCAGCTATGTCTGAAGCCCATCCTCTCGTTATGTGAGGTCATAAATTCCCTTTGATGCTGAAGCCTGTTGCAGTTGAGTTGCTGTTTATGACTCATTAAGTGCACGTGGGCAGGATCAGTCCGCAATGACTCTTGCCAGTCTGGGACATGCCCTGGGTCCTGGGCTCAGTTGCAGATATGCAGGAGCCCATGTATCCCCATGTGTACCTGTGGATCCCAGTCCTGGCCCCCTGGGAGTCTTTTCCCATAGCCAGTACTCGAATCTCAGCTGTGGGGCCTTTGGCAGTTCCCTCCTCCCAACTGTACTTCCTCGATGCATCCCCTCTCATCCCCCCCCAACACAATTACCTCCTGTCCTGGGATGCTCTACCAGCCTCCTCTGGCCGCCCTCCTCAGCAGCTCAGCAGAATGCAGCACAAATCAGCACCCTGGACCTGCGTGAATTCCCACAGCTGCCCACCTGCTGTGCTTCCTGAGACCTAGCTCCTTCAGTGAGCAGCCCACTGAGACGGCTGGGGATGGGCTATTATCCGTTCCACGCGGCCCTTACATTTGTAACATTTTTATTGCCAGCATATTCAAATGGCAGATTTCATATTAAAATACCGATTTTCACCACTTACTAACCTTGACCTTGAGCTACTTACTCGTGCCTGATTTCCCATCCGAAAGCAATAGCGTCCCCTCTATCTCACACCCTCCTTGGCAAGTCCCACGGAGTTAGCCTCAGCACCTACCCAGACTCGGTCCCTCCTTACCCCATGCCAGTGGTTCAGACCGATGCCTGCACCTCTCACTGATCCCCTGCTCTGCCCTCACTTCTGTGGTCTGCTTTCACATCAGCCAGAGGACAGCCAGAGGACGGCCGTTCACACCTGTCATAAGCCTTTCTCCTGTGGAAAACCCTTCCAGGGCCCCCACCTCCCTCAGGGTAAAGCCTACACACCTGTCCTGTGGCCTCCTGGACCTCCTGTCCCACTACCCTCCCTACCCCCACTGCTCCAGCTCCACTGGCCTCCCACCACAGGGCCTTTGCACCTGCCATTCCCTCTGACACCAGTCAGCCTGCTCCCTCCCCCTGCTAAGTGAAGTCCTGTCTGGGTATCTCTGTAAAGGTTACCTCCCAGACGCCCCATCCCTCCTTTAGTGTTCTCACTAATGATTACTACCTTCTAGCACACTGAATGTCTTGCTTATTGACCTCACTTGTTGTCAGCGTCCCCCACATGAACGTGAGGTCCAGAGACAGAAGTTTCTGTGCATTTGTTCACTGCCATCCCCAGCGCTTGGTGTAGCACCTAGCATACCTGCCAGGTGCCCACCCTCGTGCATTTGTGGCTGCCGGGAATTGGACGGCTTAGTCCATGTCAAATCCCTGTGGGTCCTGGCCATAAAGCACATCCTCAGAAATGGAGCTTGTTCCGTCACTCGTGTTTTTGCTGGCCTAGCCTCTATGCCTCCAGCAACCTTGACCTTCGGGGGTGGGTCATGTGGGGATGGTCCCAGGAAACACCAGCAGGACAGGGAGGGAGTAAGGAAAGGGCAGAGACCCATAAAGTAGTATTCTCATGAATCACCTTGTTGGGCAGCAGGGCTCTGAAAGTGGGGAACTCCTCCTAAGGGGAGCCAGAGCATGAGCCCCTGGGGCCACCCACTGCCCATCAGGGCTGCTCCCCTTCCCAGCACTGCCACCCTGCAGGAAGTGGGGCGGTGGCCCTCCCACTTGGTCCCCTCCTCCCCCTTCTTAACTCCCCACAGCCCCTTCCCTGCTGCTGTCACTCACACAGGCCTCTCCTGCCTTAGGACCCACTGTTCTTTCTGCCAGGGGCGCCCCTTCTGCCTGACCTTGCCCTGCTGGCTCCTTCTCTCCACTCAGGTGTCATCTCAGAAGGGACCACTGCCCACCCAGTGGGAAGTGCTCCCGTCCTTCTCATCCACAGCCCCTGGTTTAGTTAACTGTAGCACTATTTCACATTGGTCCCCTGGTTGTCATAGGGCTTCCCCACAGGAGCATGAGGCTCCTGGCAGCACGGGCCTGTCTCTGCTTCACTGCTATGTCCAGCAAACAGAGCCCAGAACAGAGCCTGGCACACAGCAAGTGCCCCGTAAGCGTAGGCTGAATGTGTCGGGAGAATGCATGAGGCTAGCCTTCGCAGCAAGCTCATCAGGGGGCGGCATCTCCTGCAGGGGGGCCGCCCTTGGCTGATGCAGGCCTTGCCTAGGGGCTCAGTGTACTCAGAATGGGTCCTTGGGCCTTCTTGAGGGGACGGGAGCCCTCAGATCACAGAGGAAGGTCCTTAAGTTGGAGAAGACAGAAGACAGAAATGGACACCCACATTCGCAACTGGCACCCCACTAGGCCTCAGCCCCCTCCCTACCCTCTACCCTCTCCCATCCAGGCAAACCTGCTAAGGGCAGTTCCGAAGCTTCTGGTTAAGATCAGTGCTCCCTGAGGAAGTCTGTTAATAGCTGCCTGGAGGCTGAGCTGCGAAGGAGGACGGGCCAACCTGGGAGGGTGCGTGCGCAGGGAGGTCTGCAAGGGTCCGCTGCAAGTGGGGTTCAGTCTGACCACCGGGAGCGTCCTGAACGGACCAGGGTGTGTGGGGGGCTCTGCACCAATAAGTGTATGCAGGGCTGGGGCACCCGTGAAGAAGCCTGCATGCCTGGCTCGTCTGCTCAGGTGGGTCTGAGCCAGTCCCTGGGCCAGGCCGCGTGCACACATCTGTACAGAGGCTCAGGCAGGTGCCCTCTGGTACACGCTGGGGGATCCTGGAGCACACAGGAGTGCAGGTGACTCTTGCACAAGGTGTGTCCGCGAAGCCTGACAATGTGTTTCGGTGAGTCTGTGGCGCATGCGTGCGAGGCCGTGAGCACGTGTGTCCCTCACACCCAGCCTGAATGAGGCCTGGAGGGCTTTAGAGCCAGCCGGACGTGCTTCCCTACCCTGCCCACTCCAACTTGTCCTCCCCTCCCCGCTTTCCTGAAACACAAGCTCTTATCATCCCCGCCTCACAGTTGCTGCCAGAATGGGGAAGGCCACGTGCGCAGGCACTGAGTCGAGGGTCACTTCATAGTCTTTGTCACCCCCTCCCTTTACCTGTTGACATCCCCCACTCCGTATCTGGGCCCCAAGACCAGGCGACCCCAGTGACCCTCCCCCAGGACGTCCCAGGCCCCCCGTCGGCTTCATCCGGTACAAATGGAAGGAACAAGAAAATGCCATTTTGCATTGGTCAAACTGGTAAAAACCGAAAAGTTTGATGATAGCACGTGTGGGTAAAGAGGTGGGGGGACGGGAACGCTCACCCATGTCCCTAGGAGAGGACATCCGCGTCGCCGCTCTCCGGAGAGCAAGCTGCCGCGACCAGCGGCTGTAATACACTAGGGCCCGGGGGGGCGCGACCACTCACGCGTGCGCATGCGCAAGGAGGCCGCGCGGGGCCCGCAAACCACCTACTCATCGGCGTCGAGCGGCCCCAGAGAGCGGTGGGTGGCATAGGGTGGCGAGAGCTCCGAGAAAGCCCCGGACCAATCTCCAAACACGTGAAGAGTTGCAAAAGGACACCTGCAGAATGAACCGTTTCCTGCTTAAAAAAAAAGCCGTAAACGATATGCCATGCACCCTGCGAACACAGGTCTGCCTATTTGAGTGCCTGGGGAAAGGCCAGCCAGGATGCCCTCCAAACCCGCAACGAGTAGCTGTCCCTAAGAAGCCACAGGGAAGGGCGCTATAGCCTTACCTTTTAGGTTTTCATTTTGCTCAAAGAGACCGGGTGGCGTATTAGCCATGAATTAAAGATGAACGAGGGACGGGGCCTTGGGAGGCACAGAAGCGTGGCGGTCAGGGAAGTTACACAGAATCCTTGCCACACACTCCTCGTGACCCTGTTTTCTTGAAGACCAGCTCTCCGGGCAGTCCTGAGTCTGAAGGGTGAGGCCCCAACATTCCTCTAGGGCTTCCCCCATTCCCTGCTGGACCCCACCCCCAGGTTCCCCCCGCCCTGAAGGCCCAGGCATTTCCCAGGACCCAGATCTTTGAGGTCCCGCTGCTCCCACCCCATTTTGGGGCCCCCACCCAAATCCCTAGCAAGCGTGACTCTGGCCTGAAAGAGGGTCCTGGGATATTGTGACCTGTGGGGCCAGGGATGGTCACTCTAGGTGAGTGTGGGAGTGAGTCTGGGGGCACCTAGGGACCCGGGACCAGCCCAGTAACTCACCCAACCCTCATGCTCCTCCCTCAAAGCTGCTGCTCCAGGGCCAGGGACTGATCACAGGAGGAGCCCCCCCACCCCAGGAGACAGCCAGCCCCCAGAGGGCTTGTCAGACGTGGGGGTTCTTGCCTCTGCCCCATGCTGGGGGTGGGGGGTGGACAGCTGAGACCTGGAGACAGAGACACAGCAAGAGACACACAGAGGAAAAGAGAGAGGCAGACACGAAGAGAGACAGAGAGGAGAGAGAGAGAGAGAGAGACCCAGAGGCTCTGAGCTCCTGGAGGAGGGGCGACTGCCACGGAGACCAGCTCTGGGAGGAGAGCAAGAGCTGGTGGGGCGGCCCTGCTCTGATTGGCTAGGACTGGCCGCAATTAAAGCCCATAATTGATTCCCTGGGATGACGAGGATCATTTCAATGCGGAGAATTAAGGTTTTCTTCCAAGATGGAAATAAAGATTAATTTGCAATTTCCTTCCTCACTGCACACAGGAGAACAGCCCCTGCTGGGAAGAAATCTCAGCCCTGGCAGGTGGGCTGGGGGTGGGGTGGCCTCTGGGGCCTGGACCCGTGCACAGCCTCCCCTGGTGGGGAGAGGGGCTGTGCAGTCCTGAGATGGCAGCCTCCAGGCCTCTGTGCACCCAGCCCTGGACCAAGAGTGGCCCAACCGGCCTTTCTTTGACTCAGGTCCTCTCTGAGCCTTGGGCTTCTGGCTCTTCAGTGGTGTTCTGGTGCCTGGAGGGCCTTAGCCCCACTTTGAAGAGCGCCTCTGCTCCCCGATTCAAAGCACAGAGGGTGGGGACTAGGACTCATCGTCCCCCAGTGTGGTCTGGTGTCCAGAGAGCCACGGTTGGAGAGTCCCTGGGGGGGACGTGGGAAGCCCCCATGCCTCCCGTCTCCTTGGTGGCTCCTTCTTCAGAGCCGGTGGCCTCCTCTGGCCACCCCAGGCAGCAAAGCTAACTGAGCCCCCCAATCTAAAACAGCCCCCCTTCCCTGGAGAGGATATACATTCTGGGGCCCAGAAGAGGTTCCTGTCCTCCTCAGTCCGGGCCCCCCACAGACCCCCCCCCCACCCCTCACCCTTCCCTGGGGATACTCCCAAACACAGCCACATATGAAAGGTCCAGAAAGCAGGGGCCCCCGGAGCCTCCCCAGGCCCGGCTGCCCTGGGGCCACCCCTCAGAGAGGCCCCCCCATCCTGGGAGGGTCAGAATACCAGCCGGAGCCAGAGGAGGATAGCAAGTGGGCCCACATCCACGTGTGCCCCCCTGGAGCCAGTGTGGCGTCCTCAGGCCTTACCCCCACCCAGATGCACTGGAGTGGGGAGCTGTTGCTAGGTCTGCCCTCTCCAGGCCCACACCCTGCTCATGGGGGTGACAGATTTTGTCTCCGAGTCCTGGCTAGTGCAACCTCAGAGCAAACACAGCCGGTCCTACAGGCTTGCCCTCCTGCCAGGACCACCCCTGACTCCTAGGGCCCCACGTGAACAGCCCACAGCAGAGCTGGGAGGAAGCTTGCCGTCTCCACCTCTGGTCTTCTGAGATCTTGTCTCTGCAAGTTCTTCGGGGCTGTGCTCTGTACCCCCTGAGCAGGGCCTCCAGGATCCCTGAGCATGTGGACAAAGCTCCGGGCTCTGCTGTGCTGTGGGCCCTACTCTGAGACCCCCCCCAGCGCCCGGCATCTGTGCCCTGCCCCGCTCTGCCCAAGTCAGCCAAGGGCCAGCCCCAGCCCGTTGGTGACGGACGAATGGCCTGAATCTGGCCATTGTGCCTCTCGTGCCAACTTTTGCCGAGGGTGACCTCTGGACGACCTCGGGCTCACACAGGGAAGAGAAAGAGCACATTCCTCTTGGGCTGCCTGGTGGCCTAGGCCTCTCTCACCATCTCCACGGGAGCATCGGACCCCCCTCCCAGCCCACCTGCACACCCCACATGCTCAGGACCCCAGAAGGCATCGCGTCTCCGAGCCCGGAGTCACTTGGAGCGGGCCAGGCCGCACTGGTGGGGCATCCCTCCGAGTCTGGCCTCTCTTGATGCACCTCCAGGCACAGGGCGCTCCCTCCACACCACCCACCCCAGCAGACTGACAGCTGAGAGAAAACAGCAACTCTGCAGAGTCACGAAGACTAGATGCCCAGCTCCCCGCCAGCACCTGGGGCGGCGATTGTCTCTCTGAGATGCTCTGGTGGGTTTCGGTTCTACCCTCTGGACCTGCAGCTTCACTTGTCCCCCATGGCCCTGGAACCATGCCCCAAAGCCAGCATCTCACCGCCACCCCCACTGGCTCCCCAGAACTCTGAGCAGAACCACACAGAGCAGGACTGTTACCTCCAAAATGCTAAGTCTTCGGGTCCCTGGCCTTCGCCCTGCACACCCTCAAATGCCTCTGGCTGCTGTTGGCTGCTGGCTTTTGTTCATTTGTTCATTCATTCCTTTGATCAGAAACTGGACCGAAGTTTCCTGAACCCTTGCCGGGGACCTGGGGCAACTTAGAACACCCTATCCCGTGACGAGGGGTGCCCAGGAGGGCTGGGAGAGTTGCCACCGTGGCCAGAGGCCCATAGATCCTTGCCCACCCTCTACCCTTGCCCACCCTCTACACCATCATGTCTCGGAGTATCAGGCCCGCCTCCGGGGAGACCACGCCCAGCGCTAGCCCAGGACAGATGCCCTGTCCTTCCTACAGTTTCTTCCTTCCGTACCTGCCAGATCTGCCAGGGGCACCGGGTAATCAAAGAAATCACAGGGCACCCACTGCAGGCCACCTGCACCCCAGTGGTCGTGTGAGTGAGGGGCTGGTCCCCAGAGCCCACACCAACCACAGCAGACCTGCCTTCAATAGCACAGACAGCTCTGGGATCCAGTGAAGGCTGAAGCAAGTGTCTCACCCTCTCTGTGCCTCAACAAAATGAAATGAATATTAGGAGCCACCTCACTGGGTAGGGGTGAGCTCCTGAAAGGGGTACACAGCCAGTACTCACTGAATGCTCTATGGCCGCCACTTGGGAAACCAGTTTGGGTGTTTCTTAAATTAAACAGTGTTACAGCCAAAACGTGGAAAGGACCCAAATGTTTATGGATAAACAAAACGTGGCATACGGTATACCCGCGTGCCCCTGGGTAATTAACTAGAAGAGTATTCTGCAATAATCTAGTCATACAGCAGAATGAGATGCTGGTGCATGGGGAAACCTGGAAAACACCATGCTAAGGCGAAGAAGCCAGGCACAGAGATCATATAGTGTGTGCTGCGTTTTTATGAACTGCCCAGAAAAGGCCAACCCACAGAGACAGGAAGTGGCTGAGTGGGTGCCTACGGCAGAGAGATGATGGTATGGAGGAGGTATAGGTTTTCCTTTTGGGGTCATGAAAGTGTTCTAAATTTGATCGTGCTGTTGGATGTCTAACACCCTGAATATATGAAAAACCATTGAGTTATACACCTGAAATGAGTGACTAGCACATTATGTGAATTATATCTCAATAAAGCTGTTTAAAAAAAAACAAACAATGAAGTTACTTTATGGCACGGGAATCCACTCCTAGATATTTGTTTACACAAGAGAATTGGAAACATCCGTCCACACAAAAACGTGGGCATGAGTGCTCATAGCACCATGATTCAGAACAAAACTTGGGAATAAGCCAAGGGTCCATCGCCTGACGGATGGATAAATGTGGTCTCTCTGTACAGTGGAATACAATTCAGCCCTGAAAAGTAGGGGAGTGCTGACTCATTCTACACGGATGAACCTTGAAAATATCATGCCGAGTGAAAGAAGCTAGACCCAGAAGTGTCTGGGTGGCTCAGTCGGTTAAGTGTCTGCCTTCGGCTCGGGTCATGTTTCCAGGGCCCTGGGATCAAGCCCTACATCGGGTTCCCTGCTCAGCAGGGAGTCTGCTTCTCCCTCTCCCTCTGCCTGCCGCTCCCCGTGCTTGTGCTCTGTCTCTCTCTCAGATAAACAAAATCTTAAAAATAAAAAAAAGGAAGCCAGACATAACAGACCACAGATTATATGATTTCATTTATGTGAAATGCCCGGAATAGGCAAAACTATTAAAAAACAAAACAAAACGATGGAATATTATTTAGCGGTAAGAAGGAATGGAGTGGAACCTTGAGGACATTGTGCTCAGTGAAAGAAGCTAGACACCAAAGGTCAAGTACTGTACGATTCCATTTACACAAAATGTCCACAACAGGTAAATCAATAGATGCAGAAAGTTTCTAGGTGGTTGCCAGGGGCGGGGGGATCGGGGGTGGGGGGCAGGACAGGAGTGACTGTAGGTACATATGTTGTCCCTCTGGGGGCAGGCGGGAATGTTCTAAACTTAGCGGGGATGGTTGCACACTTTGTAAATATACTTAAGACACGGCATCGTATACTTTAAGCGGGGAGCTTCATGACATGTAAATTTTATCCCAATAAAACTGTTTGAAAACAGAAACAGGACTCCAGGGACACCCCTGCATGGTTTGGTGCTGGGCCAGAGCCTGCCCGGGCGGGGCACTGGTGCACATTCCCTGGAGGATGAGGAGGCAGAACTGGATGGTGGTCAGGGGAAGCCGCGGCGCCCAGCACCCACAGACGCTCACGCAGGCCCCCGGCCTCTGTCCCTGGTAGCCCCCTGCGCCGGCCAAGCCTCCGTCTCTGCTTCTGTCCAGTGGGTGGACCCACGCGTCCTCCCAGGGCTGCAGGAGGGGCTGGCAAGACCCTGCCGTGGAAATGATTTTGTTCTCTTTTTTATTCTTTTAATTTTTTTATAATTTTATTTATTTATTTGACAGAGAGAGAGAAAGATCACAAGTAGGTAAAGAGGCAGGCGGTGGGGGGGAGGTGGCGGGAAGCGGTCTCCCTGCTGAGCAAGGAGCCCGATGCAGGGCTTGATCCCAGGACCCTGAGATCATGACCTGAGCCGAAGGAGAGGCTTAACCCACTGAGCCACCCAGGTGCCTCTTGTTCTTGTTTTTAAATGAGTTTATGGTTTGCTGTGTTTATTAAGGAAATAGTTCAAACAAGCAAAAAATGCACAGCACATAAAGCAGTGAGCTCCCATCGCCCCACACCAGCTCAAGAAATAAGAGGTGAAGGGGGTGGTTGGACCCTCAGGCTCCATGGTCCTGGCCCATCCTGCCCGTCCACGTGACCTCCACCAAGTTTTGCCGTGGGGCTTAGGGCTCGGGGGGCTCACTGGGGAGATGACCTTGCTGGGAGGTGGGGTCCCAGCTTGATGGAGATGGAAACTTGGCCCCCAACAGGACTCACCTGCTCCTTCTTCCCCCCCAGAAGGCATGTGGGACCCGAGGGCTCCATGACTCTGATCAGTCTACCACTCTGGGTTTCAAAACATGGTGTTTTGAAATACACGGTAAAATTCACCTTCTAAAAGTATGGTTCTGTGAGTTTTGAAAAACACGAAGAGTTGTGCAACCCCCTCCCCCCCGCCGCCACAGTCAAAATCCAGCAGTCCACCATCCTCCAGGCGCTGCTGGACTCCACCCCTGCTCCCGGTGGTCGCTAGGCTGGCTCCTGTCCCCACATTCGCATCGTCACTAGGCTGTTCTCTGTCCCAACTTGCATCACCTAGAACGTCCCATAAACAGAATCCTGTCATGTGCAGCTTTCTGAGCACGGCTCCTTTCGCCTGGCGATTGGGCTCCCTCCCGGGTGCCGTGTGTGTCCATGTTGTGTCCTGTGGCGGCTGCCCGGTGTCCCAGCTCGTGGGTGCACCCCGGCCCACAAGCTGAGCAACATGCGGCTAGTTTCCAGTTTGCGGTGATTATGAAGAAGCTCACGGACAGATTCATTTATAGATTTCTGTGCGAACCCGAGTTTTGACTTCTCTTGAGGAAATGTTTGGACCGTATGGTTAAGATGCTTTCTAAGTATCTGCTGTTTTCCAGTGGGCTTGTCCCAATTTGCCTTCCCACCTGACTCGACACTTGTAGTCTGGCAATCAACATATTCTTTTTTTTTTTTTTAAGATTTATTTATTTTAGAGAGAGAGAGAGAATGAGACAGAGAGCACGAGTGGGAGGGGCAGAGGGAGAGAGAAACCCCGCTGAGCACGAAGCCTAATATGGGACTTGATCTCATGACCCCAAGATCACGACCTGAGCCGAAACCAAGAGTCGGACGCTTATCAGGTACCCACCTAGGGCCAGTGCCTGGGCCTAGGGATGCATCCCCTAGGCCAGGGATGCAAGTGGTCAGGATGGGCAAGGCCCTTCCATCCCAGGCCTGCCAGCCAGCCCAGTGGGGAAAGCAGAGAAGATACAAGAAAACTCATGAACACGGAAGATCGTGTCGGATGGATCTGAGGATCCATCCTCAGATGGATGCAAAGGAGGGTGACAAGGAGGAGGGGGTGATCTGGGAGGGACTCCCCGAGGAGGTGACTTTGAACTGAGGCTAGGGATGAGGAAGACCCATCCAGCCCAAGATCCCAGGCAACGGGTTCCTGGTAGGGGACTGAGCAGGTGTAAAGGCCCTGAGGCAGGCATGTCAGGATGCTGGGACTGTGACAGATTTATTGGAACTCATTGTGTGCTGGGAATGTGCTAAAAACCTTAGAGACATCTTCCTATTCAATGGTGATGGCCACCCAGAGCCGAGGGACCACTGTCATCCCCAGCTTGCAGCCAAGAGACTGTGAGGTTCGGAGACCTGTCACCTGCCTCAGGGCCATGAGGGGCACAGCCAGGAATCGAACCCAGTGGAACTCCCAGAAGTGTGCTTAACACTGGCCTTCGGACCTTCCCTGGAATCCCTCCCTGCCGTCCTGCTGTGTGACCCTAATGGGACACTGGCCCTCTCTGAGCCTCAACCTTCTTATCTGCAAAACTGAGCAGGGTTGCCTGCCATGAAGCCTGCCGTGGGAAATGTCTTGGCAAAGTAGTGCTGGCGGTGGGCAGCGGGCACACGGCTATTCCCCCGTCGTGGTGACAGAGCCCCTGCAGTGGGGGAGCCTTGCGCTGCTGCCGGGCGCCGACAGAGGGCAGGAGCGGCCCACGCCTCCACGACATGGCTGGAAGTGCACAGTGGCGTGGCCGGGAGCAGCATTGGTCTGGGGACTGGGACCAGCGCCCTTTGGGGCGCTGCACTGGGTCACGCCCCAATGTACTGTCAGGACGCAGCACCCCTGTTAAGCACTCCTGTGTGGGGGCGTAAGACGGGACGATCCAAGGACAGGCCCCCAGTTAAGGATAGGGGTAGGGGCCCAGAGGGCATTAGCAGCGCCAGTGTTCCAGGCCTGAAAGCCTCTACTCTCAGACCCACCCAGCGCTGGGCCGCCCCCACTTCTGCAGCTGAGTCCCCGAGAGGGGACCTCACTGCAGCTGCCCCCGCCCCCACCGCTCCTGCTCTCCCCGCATGGGACGAGGGGGAGGCTTCCTCCAGGAAAGCCTCCTGCAGAACCCGGGAAGACTGGCCTCCGCTTGCAGGGCTCTCAGCAGGTTCAAAGTGAAGTGCACTGTGAAGCACACTTGAAACGTGGCCAGCTGAACTGAGGTGAGCTGCATGTCTGACACACTGCGGACTTCAGAGCCAGAGTATGAAACACGGAGGCCGAGCTATCACATTCATCATTTTTTTTATATTGAACCCATGTTGAAATGGCAGTAAGTGGGATATACTGGTCTGAATAAAAGATTAAAAATGAATTTCACTTGTATTTTTTCAAACGTAGCAGCTGAAAATTGAAAACTGCGTGTGTGGCTTTCGTTCGTGGTTTGTGTTCCACTCATCTAGGACAGGCTTGTCGAAATGTTTTACATCTGTGAGCCCATCTCATACTCATCTCGTCCTCCCTGTGAGGACTACACTCTTCTTATCCCCATTTTACAGATGGAGAAACTGAGGGGCCAAGAGGTGACATGACTGGACCCAGGCTGGTTACAGGGGGCACAGTCCACAGGGCCCCAGCTCCCCCATGCCCAGGGATGCCCATGCACACGCATAACACACACAAGTGCCCAAATGTGCATCACGTGTGCATGGGTATACATGTAACAGATGGGCCAGGCCACAAACACATGCCACCTATGTCCCAGCTCATGCGCATGCTAATGGTACCACGTGCGTCCAGTCCCGAGACAGCCTCACAAGCACACATGTCTCTGTACCTGTGCGCAGCCCCCTGCTCACACCACACACACACACACCTGCACGTCCCAAGTGCCATCTGGAGGACTTTGGGGGTCCTGCTGCCAGACCTGGTGGTCTCCCTGCTCCCCCAGGCGTGGACGTGGGGGGCCCAGGTGGGACTCTGTCTGTGTCCACAAGAGCCAGAGCGGAGGCGAGCCTGCCCAGCGCCCTGCCCTCTGCTGCCCACCCTGCCCTGCCTGCCACCAGGCCGCTGGAGGCCCTTCCTCCCGGCTGCAGAGCATTTGCATAAAGCTCCCCAAGCCCGGGGATCGCATTACATGGAGGCCTGATGATAATCTTTGTTGAAATAATATTTAACACATGCTGCACTTTTAATTAACTATCTGAATAATCTCAAATTAATACCAGAGCTTTAAAAATAAGTTTTCATTTTCACGTTGGGTAACATAATAGTGGCCCGGCTGGCCCGTTTCCCCCTCCTTTGATTTAATTAAAAGCCCTTTTGTGTGTCTCTTGTCACTTCAGGAACAGACAAAAGCAACTGGGTGGGCAGGCCGGAGATCCTGGCTTGGGGGTCCAGGGCTTAGGCCAGGACTGGGGTCATGGCTGCCCAGGGTCCTCATAACAGCCCTGGGCTGGCTCTGGTGTGGCCATCACACTTGCGTGCACAGGGACACTCGAATTTGGTCACATACACACGCGTGCGTGCGAGTCACCTCTCTTACACCTGGACGGGTACCCCACACCCTGACATGCCTGTCCTTGTGCTCAGGTGGCCTGGTCCCAGGGACAGATCAGCTCCCACTGACCCTTCCCACCCCCGCAGGTGCGCACGCACAAGTCCACACCCATGCACACATGCACCGTGGTTTGGATGTAGACAACTAAAGCCGGTCTGGGCTGGGGTTCACAGTTTGCTTAAGGAGTCCCAATCTGAGAAGACCAGAGGCTTCCTGGCTCGTGTCCTATCTCCAGCTGACAACTAAGCGCATGCACGTGTGGAAGTGTGTGCCTCTGTCCCACGTTTGACACTTCTAGAACCAGAACCAGGCAGGCAGCCCCCGCCGGCCGGCCAGTCCAGTTCCCACTGAGCCCAGGGCCCCAGCTCTCTCTCCTGGGTTTCCTCCTGCCTCCGGAGGGGCAGGCAGGGAGGACGGTTTTCTCCTGGGGTCTCTGGCTCACTTCCCACGGGGAAGCCACATCCTCCTCCTCTGATCAGAGACAGGCCGAGGGAGGCCTTCCTTGGGCAAGTGACCCCAGAGTGCCCAGTGGGGAAACTGAGGCCCTGTGGAGCCTTAGTTTTCTCTGACAGGTCCAGTCAGAAAGGAAGCTTTCTTCTCCGGGGCCCTGAGGCCCTCAGGAACTAGGCAGAAAGGGGCACATGGCAGACCCCACTGCTGGGATTGGGATTCGTGGCAGGGGAAAGCGAGATTCATTTGGCTCTGAAGCTAAAAGTCAGAAATGGCTGAGTGGAGAGTGGCAGGGTATGAGTCCTATGGAACTCCTCTGGAAGCTGGGGGCAGGGAGCTAGTGCCTCCCTGGGGCCCAGGGACAGCTCTGAGGCCGCCTCACTGGGGTTAGAAGCAGGCATATTTCCAGTTTCCCCCCCACACCTAGTTTATTCATTGGATCAGCCAACACGGAGGGGGTGGGAGCATGAGGAATGAACACTCTGGGCCCTGCGGCCACACAGCAGGGAGGTAAGTGTCCTGACCTCACCAGGAGCCCACAGTGGGGTGTGGGGAGTCAGCCTGCAAGCCCTGCACCCCCACTCTCTTCCCCCCCACCCTCGGCCAGGGTCCCACCCCCAGCCCTAGAGCCCTGGTCCTGGGACATAGAGCAGGAGCAGCAGAGCAAGGTCCTGGGAACTAACTGCCCTGGGGGGCGGGGTGGTAGGGCTCCCCCTCTCTCCACACCAACCAGTCCCTTCTGGCTCAGGCCAACCAGCCAGCCCTGGTCAGCCAGGACCCAGTGGACTCCCGCCCCGAGGACTGCCTGAAGGGGCCGGTGAGCTTGCTCCCACCTACCACACACTGGCCAGTGAGGACAGGGCTAGACCACTCGGGCACCACACCCCACACTGTCTCACACATCCACACGGTGACTCACAACTACATTGTCACAGACATGTGTGTTCATTCACACATACCTAAGCACATGTGATCCCACGGTCACCCAAGACGACCCACGCAAGGAAGCACGCAGGGTCCCGGACGGCTGGCACATACAGATGAGTGACAGTCATGAGGTTGGCTCTGGAAGTCCCACCCACCTGCTCTTCCACCTGGGCCATCAGCTAGGGAGGCTCCCTGTGGGGTGGGAGCCACCCTACCCTTGCCCTGAGCACCCACCATGCTCAGGGGAGGGGAGGGGCACTCAGGAGGGGAGGGGCACTGTGCACAAGCTCCAGGAGTTCTCCCAAACCTCAGGGAGGACAGGGGTCCCCACTTACAGTCAGGGATACAAGCTCAGGCGAATGAAGCAGCTCAAGGTCACACGGGGACAAATTAATGGAGCCAGGCCTGGAACTCAGCTCCCCAGCCAGCCCACTAGCCAGCCCACCAGCTGTCCCTAGGAGCCCTGAAAGGCTGACCAGCGGGGGGCCTGATGGGGCAAGGCTAACAGGCAAGTAGAGGCAGGGCTGCATCTGGAACACGAGTTGGGGTGGGGGGCAGCGACCACAGGGCAGCGCCGCTCAGCTGACTCAGAAGACTCAGAGCCCCAGTTCCGTGGTAAGACCCCAGGGAGCTGGAGTGAGGGGGTCACAGAACTGGAAACCACCAAAGCTTGTCCCCCCAGCAAGGGACCTGCAACCTGGCTCCATGGATCCCATGAGCCCTGCAGAGGGATCTGTGCTCCTGTGCACAGACCAGAGTCTGATGCCGGGGAGGTGTTCAGAGCGGAGGCTACTACGGGCCAGTCCTCCACTCACTCCTTCGCTCATTCAGTCTCCCAGGGCCTGGAGGTGTAGGTGTTGTCCCAGACCAGTGCGACAAGACCGACAAGACCGACCCAGGCTCTGCCCTCCTTCAGCTGCCATTCTCCAGGGGCAGACAGACAGTATGCAGGCACCAAAGAGACTAATGATGCCATTTCAGATCGTGATCATTAGCCACTCAGGGAGGGCTTCTCCGAGGAGGTGACGTTTGGGCTGAGATTTGACTGATAAGAAGGAGGCAGCTCATCCGTGGATCTTGTGGGAGAGGATCCCAGGTGGCGGGACCACCGAGGGCAGAGGCCCAGAGGACCAAAAGCTCACAGGAAGGCTTTTGGGGAGGGCGAGGGTTGGTAGAGCCTGGCCAGGAAGCAGCCTGGTAGAGACCGGGGCAAATAAGGCAGACCACACCCCCATCTGAGGGGCAACTGCACAGCTCTTCCCCTGTGGGACTAAGGACCCAGTATGGTCAGCGGCTTCAATGTTGCCAGAAAAGCTGGAAGTTTAGGTTTTTGCATAAAACCTTCTGATTTTTCAAATGGCCAACTTTTTCTGAAACTGTCCAAACCCCACAAAGCCTTTCTGGGAGCCCAAACTAGCCCCCGGGCCTCTGGTTGGAGAGCTCAGTAGGAAGTGAGGGCTGGGTTCAAATCCTGCGCCCTCATCGTCTCCAGCTGCGTGATCTTGGGCCGGTTGCTTGCTCCCTTGGGTGCCGTCATCTGTAAAATGGAGCTAATCGTGCCTAACTGATGGGGTTGCCGTGGGGGACTGGATGCCTTGCGTGTCTTCATTCATTCAGCAAATATTTACTGAGCAGCTACTGTGCACCGGGGACAGTGCCAGGTCTGGGGGACCAGGGCACAACAGCGAGCAGAAAACAGAGAAGTCTCTGCCCTGGTGCCTCTACCAGTTCACGCGACACAGAAAATGAGCAGCAACGGAAGCCACAGAGCAGAGAGGGCCGAAGGGAAGAAACAGGGCGAAGAAGGAGAGGAGAGTTGAAGGAGTGGGTGGCTGTTGTAGATCAGGTGGCCAAGGAGGGCCTCACTGCATAGGAGGCATTTGAAGGCAATGAGGGGGTGAGGCACTGAGCTGTGAGGGCAGAGTGCGCTCCAAGTGGGGGCGGGGTGGGGTGGGGGGAACATGGCTGCCGGAGGAAGAGCCTGGAGAATGGTGTAGCTGGACTGCAAAGAATGGAGTCCGAGCTCAGGAGGTGGGGGTTGGGAGGAGATCGGTGGGGGCCTCGTGGCCGCCATGAGGACTTTGGCTTTGCCTCTGAGTAAAGTGAGAGCCATGGCAGGGTGTGGAGCGAGGCAGGGGTGAGGTCTGACTTTGGTTTTGACAGGATCCTTCTGGCGGCTGCTGGGGCAGAAGAAGAGAGAACAGGAAGGAATAGTGCCGGCAAGAGGCCGAGGGGCAGCAGCGGCGGCGTGGGCAGAAGGTGCTCAGACTCTCCAGAGATTCCGAAGGTCAAGCCAGCAGCGGGAGGGGGCGGTTAGGGCACATGAAGGACGCGATGCCCATGCCGGGATCTGTTGCAGGCCCCTGGAGTAGAGAAGGGCCATTTCCTGCGATGGGGAAGGTGGAGAAAGAGCGGGTTGGGGAGGATGTGCGGCTGGGCTGGAGCTGCAGGGAGAGCAGCCTGGCAGAGGAGGCTGCGGGGAAGAGGGTCCCAGAGGGCCATAACGGAGGGCCTATGTGAGTCACAGGGGGCAAGTGCGGAACCCCGCAAATGTGGACGGCCGTGAGCACACAGGGCTCCGAGCAGCCGGCGGCCCACAGCAGCCTAGACTGGACGGACGCCAGCAGCGTTTGTCCTTTGGGGTGCCAGGGAAGGAAGGGGGGCTGGAGGCGGCTCCCAAACGCAGGCCGGAGGAGGCGACACTGTTGATCCCGGGGCCCGGGCTCCTGAGGGGGGGTCTCGGGTCTCAGGGACTCGGGCGGGCCTGCATCCCCTCTCCCCGACGCCGCTGCGGCCTCCCTTCCCCCCCCACCCCGCCCCGTACTCGCTCCCCGGCGCGCCCTCCCTTCCCCCTCGCCACCTGCGGGGTCGGTCAGATCCGGGCCTTTGTCCCGCGCCGCAGCCCCGCCGCCCCGCGTGGCGCCCCCCGAGCAAACACAGCTGAGCGCCGGGGCTCGCGTGCCGCCCCCGCCCCCCAAATCTTTGGGCCGCGGGGCGGAGGCTTAGCGGGGCAGCTGCGGGCCTGCGGGCGGGGCGGGGGCTGAGCCCGGCCAGGCGCCCCCCGCGCCGCCCCTCCCGCCCGGGCCGCCGGCCGCGCCTTTGTCATGCAGATGGCCCGCTGGCGGCCGCGCTCCGTAGTCGGCCGAGGGCCTCCGCACCCGCAGCTGACCTGGGGGGGCCGGGGGTGGGATGGGGTGGAGTGGGGTGTGAGGGCGTCTCGGCGCCCAAATCTGGCCCAGGCAAGCGGGGAAGACCCGCTTCATCCTCCCGCCGCCGGGACACCCGGTGTCCTGGATGCTGGGCCACCTGCTCAAGTCGCTGGGCTTCTCTGGGCCTGTCTGCTTCCTTGCATTCCAGGCAAAGGAATCTGGTGTCCTGGATGCTGGGCCACGTCCTCAAGTCGCTGGGCTTCTCTGGGCCTGTCTGCTTCCTTGCATTCCAGGCAAAGGAATCTGTGGGCGCTGGGGCCTGGAGGCCAAAGCTCCCACTGCATCAGTGTGGAGCACATTTGGGGAACAGCCCTCCTGGCTCCTGTGCCTGGGGTCCCCCCCTGCCGTCCAGACCTCTGCAGGCACTGTGGGTCCTTGAGACTCCATCCCTGGGCACGCAGGCCTCGGTCTTCCCGCCTGGGCTTTGAGGGCTGGAACTGGCAGGGAGAAGGACCTGGTGAGGCTCGTGGCCTCACAAGCTGCAAGAGGCTGACTGCCCTGGGGTGTCGGCACCTGGCACACAGTGGGCACCCTTGGTAAAGACACCGAGCTCAAGATGACAGAACCCCCTACACCACTCCCTACCCCTCGCGGCCCCTCCAGTGGTAGCTGTTGTGTGTCCTGGACTAGGGACACACCCACGTTCCCCTGAGCAAAAGATTCACCAAAACAGACGTGACCAAATGGAAAGTTATTTACTGCCTAGTATCAGGAGTTGGGCCTGGGGCGAGACGGGGGGAAAAGAAGCATTCCTTAAGGTGGAATTGGGCCTGGAGGGGCTGTTGTCCCGGCCCCTCCCTGGAGCGCCCCATCTCCCCATTTTGCAGATGAGAAGCCTGAGGCCAGAAAGCAGCAGCAACTGGTGGCATCCCAGCCCTTGTCTTTGCCTGCAAAGAATGGAGGCCTGGAATTCCTACCAGAAGATACAGAAACAACCAACATGCATAGACAAGCTGCTTGGAGGCCAGAATGTACAAACAGAGAAATGTCGTTTCCCACCAACCAGGTAAAAAGCAAGAATACCAACAGCTGCTGGGCTGGGGCCTCCTCCTAGCTTCCATGGCGGGTCTCCGTGGGCACCGCAGCTGGCACACGGCTTGTCAGTAGGAATCCTGCTCAGAATCCTGTGGAGCCTCAGTCCAGTGGCTGTACTCCCAGGAATTTATAGCTAAAAGGAGTCAACAGGACAAGTGGGTAAGCATGCTTATTTAGGGTGGTGAGACTCTGGACATTTCCCTCGGGGCGTGGCTCTGCAGGCATATGGGAGGGAGTCCCAGGTCAGCCATGTGTGACCTTGGGCAACTGACCTGTTTCCTCATCTGGAAGATGGGAATCATGGCCACACAGACCCCCTGTGCATCAGCCCACCATAGGCAAGGCCTTCACCCCAGGGCCTGTGAGGAGCCCACAGAGGACAGATTTACATGAAGGAAAACCAATCTTTTGATGTGGGGAGGCTATTACCAGTCTCGACAAATGGAGCTGAAAAAGCTCTCAGGGACTCAGTTTCCCTTTCGAACAAAGGAAAATTGGTGTTGGGAGCTCCCACGGGGTAGCTCCTAGGCTCTCCCCAGTGGCCCTCCGTCCTGACCCCTGCCTTCCCTCACCCCATCTCTGAGAGCTGAGCCAGGAGTCTCCAGCTCAGTCAAGAGAGGGCTGGAGAGGGGGAGGAGAAGCGAACCACCCACGGCCTCCACCCCAGGCCTTGGCCCTCTGGCTGCAGCAAAGGCCTGGGGAGGATGGGGGTTTATCTCACACACCTCTAGGGAGGGGCCTTTATGACCAGATCCAGTTTCTGGCAGGACTGGTTTGTCCAGGTGGCCCTCGATGGACAGCCGAGATAAGGTCTGTGTGGATGGCTGGGCTGGGCCAGAGGACCCGAGTTGGGCAAAGACTAGGGGCTGGCCGCAGGCACAGCCTGACTCAAAGGTGGGAAGGGGTCTACCCCCAGCTTGTCCCAGCTGTCACCAAGCTTTCTGGGGCCATGCGGGTGCCCTCTCTGTACCTCCCGCCCTCTGCCTGCAGTGAGAGATGGCCCTGGGAAGAGGCCATCCTGGAGCAGAGCAGTAGAGGCCCGAGGTCACCCAGGCAGGCCTTTGTACAGGGAGATGATGACTTGGCGAAAGCCAAGAGGCAGTACGGACTGAGGTTGCCCCGGTGTGAGATTGTGTGGGATTCCGCATTTCCGGTAGGCACAGTTTGGGTTGCCTCTGTGCCTGTCAGGCATTCCCGGAACTGCCCCCAGGCCTGGCTGGACCAGCTTGGTTCTCATGGGCCAAGGCCTTCTTGCTGTCTCTAACTTCATCGTGTCCTCAGTAGTCCCTATAAATAGTCCCTTCGTGAAACCCTTCCACCTAGTTAGCCTGTCACCTCTTTCCTGTCAGGACCCTGTCCTGTATGTTTCTGGGATCCTCACAGCGTCAGGGAGCAGCTGTGGTCACTCCATTTTATAAGGAGGAGCCCCCTGGGGGGCCCAGAGTTCCTCCCGACACGACACAGACTTCCCTCCTCACTCAGACCTCGGGGAAGGGCAGGCTGCGCCGCACTGCACGGCTGACAGGAGAGCCTGAGGAATGAGGTCTGCATTTGTGCCAGAAGTCTCTGAGGGAGGTGGTTCCAGGGAACAGGGGGAACCAGGGGAAGGGGAGGCAGGGAAGGGGGGAAAGCCAGCAGGCAGACAGGCACTGCTGAACCACGTCAGGGGGATACTGACTCCACTGGGCCGTCTGCAGAACCTCGAGGAAGGTCCTGAAAACTGTCCACCCCCAAGAGGGACAAGAGGGGACACATAGCCAGAGGCTTGCTCCCCATTGCTCGGGGCTGGCCCATCGGCCTCTGTGCTTCCGGGTTCATATAGCTGGGGGCCAGGCAAGCCCCTTGCCTGTGGGTGGTCCTCATGCGGGGGCCAAGAAGCCATGGGCCAGAGCAAGCCAGGCCGTGGTCACCTGTGCAAAGTGGAGTGGGGATGGCAGGAAGTGGTCACCACAGTGCCACTGTGGCTGGCATCCACCAGGCAGGAGCACTTGACATGGGCCACAGAGTCACCTAAGACAGTCCGCGGTTTAACAGAGTGTCTTAATAGGAAATTTGAGGCTCCGTAAGGCCATCGTTGAAAAGATCGTCGTAATTCCCAGAGGAGGGGGCACGCTGCACCCCGAGGGGCTGCCTGGGGAAGCACGGGGTCAGGGGTGGAGGGCAGCTGTGGCGGGAGCCTTTACTGTGCCTTCCTCAAGAAAGAACAGGTAAGCTGGGTAAGCAGGCTTAGGGCACAGTCTGGTTTGAAGCCTAGGGCAGTCCTGAGTTGTCTGGGACCAGGCCTCGGGGATAGGGTAGGGGGAGCTAGTGGCTCAGAGTGTGAGAGCCCACTAAAGGTGGCTGGGGCCGTGGGCTCTGGACTGGCTGGTTTGTGTTTGAGAAGCACCCAGGGGCCAGTGGAGAGTACTCTCTAGGAATTGGCCAATTCTGGGAGGGGCAGTCCCTCCAGGGTGAGCCAGGCTAGAGGTCAGAGCATCAGACACAGAAAACAAAAGCCTGCTCCCCTTGCCCCTCCTCGGTTCCACCTGGGGCCTTTCTTAGGTCCGGTGTGTCCCAGGGTCCAGTTCACCATGATGGCCGGCCTGGATCCCTGTCAGATTTTAATACGGGGAATAGTAGAATGAGCGATGGTCCCTCGTGCTGCTCGTGGTCCTGCTTGGTCCAACAGATACCCACAGTCCCCTTCTCCCACCTGTTCTGGATTCCTCTCACCTTCAGCCAGCACTTGCGCTGCTCTCGCTTTGCCTGGTGGGATGCCCCGGCTCTCTCCCAGGGGTCTGCTACAAGGCCTTGTCCTATGTGTCCGTTGGGCTCCGGGCATTCTCATGTGGCAGAGGACAAGCTCTCAGCCCTCAGGATGTCCCAGATGGGCACCGGAGCTAAGCCTTTAACGGGCCAGCCCTCTCAGGTGGGCTGTTTCCGAGTGATGTGACCAGGGGACCTATGGTTACGTTCCACAGTCACCTCCTCAGGGTACGATGGTCCCCGGTCTGAGACAGTGTTGTGCAGGACATCAGGGTTCCTTGAGAGAATGAAGCCCTAATAACCTAAGGTGTATGTTGTATGTAATGGTCTAATTTCTCTCCTGTGCTTCTAGAATGGTCCTAATGATGTACCACCCTTGGGTAAATTGAGCCGATAATCACTGGAATCATTTCCTGTGTGCCCGGTGCAGATGGGAAAACAACTGAGAAACCACCTGCCCTGGCTGAAAAAATATGGCCATCAGACCACTGCGTCCCGGGGCGGTGATGCTGGTGGAGGTACGGCAGCCCCAGAGGCCCCCCAAGAGGGTATTGGTGCTGGTAGAGATAAGTTGCCGTCCTCTCCAGAGTGGAAAGGATCCAGTGCAACCAATTTGCCATCAGGTGGCCGACCAGCCTCTTCAAGGGGTGACCCCATCAAGGACCCGGCACTGGTCTCCACTGCTGGAAGGGGGGATCTGCCACAGTGGGGGCGGCACGCTGGGGCCCACCCACCAAGTCTGCCCTGCTGCCGCGCCTCCTCTGTTCAAAGACCCACCGTGCCAATGCCAGAGGGCTCCAGGGCAAGTCAGTCTGGGCCTGTCACGGTTCTCCTCCAGGCTAGATGCACGCACGCCATGCCCACCCAGGAATCGACTCCCCAGACCTCCTTGGCTCAGGTCTTCCCTTCTTCCAAGGATGTGACCATCCAGCTAGGCTCCTGCCTATTGCCCAGAGTCCACACATCTCTGTCCGTCAGGCTGCTTTTCCCTTTTCCTCAGCGAGCAACTCAGCACTCCAGAGCCATCTCTCCCTACCAGTCTCCTTGAGGGACCTGCCACGGGGATTGCCCGATGGCAGAGGCCCATAATTGGTTGCAGGCCTATCTGTGAGCCTGGCCTTCATATTTTCTCCTCCACCCTTTGACCTGAGGGCCCCCTCCCCCGGAGCTACAGGTGGGCAGAGGCAGCAGAACCACAGAGATCGGGACTGCAGGAGCCCAGCCTGCCTTGTCGCTGGGCCCGGGCCCCTGCAGAGACACACTCAGCCCCGGCCTGAGCTCCCCCATCTGTCACACCGTGGATAGCTGCTGGACCCGGCCGCCTTATGACGAGTGGATCTGACAGTGACCATGTCCAGTCACACGGTCACATGATGCCCATCACCAGATGCTCAGGCCCTCCAGGTGCCCTGGAGCATTCCAGAAGCTGGGCTCCTGACCTAGCTCTGCTGCGGCATTCTGAGCGTTTATACAGCAGCCTCTTACCAGGGCTGGCCAGCAGCTGCACCTGGGGCCGTGTCTACCACCATCAGATCTGCAGGTCATCTGACTACAGAGCGGCTTGACCACAGTCTGAACCTTCTGGAGAGAGAGAGAGAGAGAGACACCTCTCTTGCTCTGGGCCCTGCCCACGCAATCACCTGTTGAGTGGGTTGGGGCTGCATTTCCAGGGGTGATGTTTGCTACATCCTGGGGTCCCTTGGCGCTGGGGCCTCTTTCTTCATGGTGGGGGGTGGGAGGGGCAAGAGCCTGTCCTCGCCCCCCAAAAGGGAGTTCCCAGCACGCCCCAGGCCTCCGGAACCTTACAGTCTTCACTGATTCGGCAAGCCTCACGTGCCTCAGGAGGATAACAAGGGTGCTTGCACAACCTGAGTACCGTGACGTCATCGGGAGAGTGGACCAGCATGACAATTGGCACATATCCAGACCAGCAGTTCCTTCAGTGGCATGTCAGGCTTTCTTTTCTCTTGGATCAAATCCAAGTGAAACTAAAGGCAATCCTTTAACCCTGGGAAGCCGCCGTCATCATAGGGTCCATTTCCACACCAGTGACCCAGCTCCACGTTTCCGAGCCTCTCAGGGAGGTGTCTGGAATTATGCTCCTTCCCAGGGTGGTGACGATTGCTCTGAGTGGTAGGACTCGGGAATGGTGATTCAATTTTGCTTTTCCATTTTTCTGTCGTGTATTTTTTAAAATAAGTATGTTAAATTTTTATTAAGTAACATTTTAAAAATTCCCTATGTATCCTGTAAGCCTCGGGGCTGCAATCAGGAGCATTTAGGTGGGGCTGGTTCTGACTGCAGAGACTAGCACTGAGCCCAGGGAAGGATGTCCCAGAGGGGGGTTGAGGGTGAACTTGGCCATGTTTTGGGCCCAGCTTTATATCAAGGAGGCATGATAAGGTGCGGGGGGAGGTATTGGGACAGTCTCAACCTTCTAGGAGCTGGGATATGGGGAACCGGCTGGGGCCCCAAGGAAGAGCAACATCCAGCAAGCAGCCCGGAGGTGGGAGAAGGCTCCAGTGTCACTAAAGCAGACCCAGTGGGCAAGAGGAGTGAAAACAGCCACAGCAAACATTTATATGCGTTCTAAACACCTTATCCATATTAACTCGTTCCATTTTCCAAACAACCCAGAAGAAAGCGTCTATGGCTATCCCCATTTTACAGTTGAGGAAACTGACTCAAGGGACAACTTAATAACTTGCCTGAAGGAAAGTGAGGTAGGAGTATAGCTCTAGATATGGGCCAGCATGAATGCACTTGTGCATTTATTATTTTTTTTAACAAATATTTCCACATACCCAGTGCTGTTTCTGGTATTGAAGAAAGAGAACTTAGCAAACACATACCCCCATCTAGCCCCATATCCTTGCCATGAAAGATGTTCCAGTCTAGTGGAAGAAATATGTATTCAACATGTACGTGCACAAACATATTGTTACAAACAAAGATACTTGCCACAAAACAAATAACAGGAAACTGACCTGGGTCAGAGTTCACATTCTGGGCAGAGGAAACAGCATGTGCAAGGGCCCCGTGGTGAGCAAAAGGTTAGCTCCGTAGAGCTTCCAGAAGAGGCAAAATGGAAAGTGTGAGCAAGAGGCGTTTGGTGGGAGATGGGAACCAAGATGTGCTCAGGAACTCCATTTCTTAGACCCTCATAGGCCAGAATAAAGAGTTTGGATTTTGGGGCACCTAGGTTGGCTCAGTGGGTTAAAGCCTCGGCCTTCGGCTCAGGTCATGATCCCAGGGTCCTGGAATCGAGCCCCGCATCGGGGGTCTCTGCTCAGCAGCGAGCCTGCTTCCTCCTCTCTCTCTGCCTGCCTCTCTGCTTACTTGTGATCTCTGCCTGTCAAATAAATAAATAAAATCTAAAAAAAAAAAAAAAAGAGTTTGGATTTTATGCTAAATGCATTGGGAAGCTATTGGAAGGTCTTTTCTGGGGACACTCCAGTGCTACATGGAATCAGGAGGCAAAGGGGAAGCGGAAAGACCCATTAGGAGGCTAGTAGAGTAAAGCGAGCGAGAGATAATGGTTGCCTGGCCCACAGTGATGAGAAGGGAGAGGAGAGGCTGCCCCTCTTTGGAGCAGACTTCCTGGAAGCCCCCCACACTTCTTCTCATATCCCTTCAGCGGGGGAGCCCGGGAACTGTGATCTTTATTCCACGTGACCTTGTGCTCACTGGAGAGTCCGGTACCCTGTTTCTAAGGATATCGAGGCAGGCATCCGGCAGCCTTGCCCCGTGGTGTTAGAGCCGGTGTGGTGGCAATGCTGGTGGTGACAGCGGTGGCAGAAGTCAGTTATAGGCGATGGTGGAGGTGGTGACCAAGTCTGTGGTGGGCATGGTGGTGTCCCTGAAGGCAGGGCAGTGACGGGGAAGGTGGGAAGCCACGTGGGGGTGGTGACTGTGAGGTGATCACGAAGGTGGCGGTGGCAGAGGCGATGGTGATGTCTGTGGTGACAGGGATGGCCGTGTTGGCCCTGAGTAGGTGACAGTGTTGGTGGTGGTGGTTGATGCGTGTGGCAACAGGGTTGGTGGTCATACCGGTGGATGACCAGCACTGGTCGCGACGGCATGAATGGCATTTACGTCCGTAGCGATGACAACCTTTGCTGGTGGTGACATTGATGTTCCTGGCGGGGGTCAGGATTTTGCCGACTCGAGTCATGATGGCTGCAGTGGTGATGGGGTTGTTCATGGTAGTAGAGTGATGCCAGTGGTGCAGATGATGACTTTAATTTCTTGATTCTCATTTATGCCCGACCTAGAGGTTGGATTGGTCCTTTTTTTTTTTTTTTTTAAGATTATTTATTTATTTGTTTGACAGAGAGAGACACAGTGAGGGAACACGGCAGGGGGAGTGGGAGAGGGAGAAGCTTCCCTCTGAGCAGGGACGCCGATGCGGAACGTGATCCCAGGACCCAGGATCATGACCCGAGTCGAAGGCAGACACTTAAGGACTGAGCCACCCAGGCGCCCCTGGACTGGTCTTCTCCTGGCCTTTTCAGCCCATTCTGAATAGTACTCGTCCTCCTCATGCAAAAGCAGACTCCCCTCCCCCACCAAAGCCCAGGCTTCCCTTTTGAGAGCCAAACATCCCGCCCCTCCTCCACTGCCACCATGATGTCACATCTCCTGAGCTCCTCCTCCTTTGAAGAATTTGGAACCCAGCCCACAGACCTCCCCTGGATCCCGGGGCATCCTGTCTTCCTGGAGGATTATAATATCCACAGTCTGCCCCATATCTGGCCTGTCAGTTCCTTGACCATTTCAATGTGAAAGACCTCCTGCCTCTGGGCTCTTAGACGCTTCTCTGGATCCCTTGTTCAAACAGTCCACACCCTGACCACCATCTCCTTTCTGCTGTACCATCTTTTATCCTAGTCATGCTATTAGATGTCTATTGGTGGTAAAAAAAAAAAAAATCAATCAGTCAATCAATCACCCCAGAAGCTGGCAGCTTCTAGTCACAACAAACATGTATTATTTCATGCAGTTTCTGTGGGTCAGGAGCCCGGGAGCTCAGCTGGGTGGTTCTGACCTCCTGTCTCTCCCAAGGTTGCAACCAAGATATTGACTGGGGATGGCGGTGCTGCTGCCCCAGCTGGCCCGCTCACCTGGATACAAGCTGATGCCGCCTCCTGGATTTATTGGAGTGTCCTCAGAACGTGACAGCAGGCTTCCCCCAGAGTGAGTGACCCAGGAGCAGAAGATGGAAGCCACTGTATCTCTCATGACCTCCCCTCAGAAGTCACACTCTGTTACTTCCAGAATATTCTACAGGTTCCGCGTATGAGCCTATACCGTGTGGGAAGGGACCATACATGGGCCTGAATACTGTGAGGCCATTTTAAATACTGGCTCCCACAGCCGTCCAGCTGTCTATCTTCTTCTCGCCTGGTTCAAAGCAAGCAACCCCAGAAATACCCATCCTTTCCTCTCTACTGGTGCTGTGGAAGAATTGTCCCTTCCACCCGAGGCCAATCTGTTCCCCGGGCCTTGGACCCAGTCCCCTGTCCTTTCCAAGGACCATTGCAATTACCAGTTATCAGTGCAATGGGATTGCATTACCATTCAGCCCTTGCCCTTGGCCTCTCCATCTTTCTCCCTGCCATCACACACTCCTGTTTCATGCAACTGTGTTCTTTGCAACAAAGCTGAAGCATCCCCAGGCCTCTGTTATTTTTCTGTTGCCCTCCCTGAACCCCTGTGGCAGGGACAGTGGCATTCAGATACCCCTTTTTATCCTTTATACCATAGACCCCCTTGCTGGCCTTCATTCCTGTGACCTCTCAAAATCACGCCCCACACAGAGGAACCGGAGGTCCTTGGAAACAGGTCTGGCTCTGGGTCAGGGCAGGAAATATTCAAGACAAATCTGGGGTGTCTTATCATGCACAATGCAAGGGGAGTGATCAAAGTCCGTGGGGTTGTGAAGATGGGACTCGGGAGCTAACTAACAGGGGCTCCCACATTGGGCAAAGGTGGGACAATTGGAACATCAAGAAAGTCTGCAACAGACTGAAATACAAAGATGCTAAAAAAAAAAAAATTCATGTGCCTAGAAGGGTAGCTGAAAAATGTTATTTGTCAACACTGGGTGTGATAGGAACCAATTTGTTCTTCCAAAAAAATTTCCATAAAGGGAAGAACAATCATCTATCTTCCATTTCTTCTATGAACCATTTCTCAGAATAACCAGTTCCCTTTAGGAAAATTCTAGCTAATAAATGAAAAGGAAGTGCTAGAATTTTACCACTTTGCAACCTTCTAGTAGTGAAATTAGGCACGATCATGAGTGGTTCTTAAAATTGTTAGTGGAAAGCATGTGGGGTGCTTTATAATGGATGGGCCAAGCTGAGAACTCCCGAACCATTGGCCAGTCATAATGTCATCAAAAGGAAGTGATCAGACACTGCGTATCTCCGGGAATAATAGCTTAGGAAGGACACAATGCTCTCTATGCAGCATCCTTGCCCAAAACTCTTGCCTCGATCTGATCAAGCCTCTGGACCTATCTCCAGCCTCCAGAACTACAGGAAACACGGGGCTCAGAGCAACACGTGAACACCACAGGCGCGCAATTAGCAAACTCCAAAATAGGGCAATCTGTAGTCAAATACCACTTTCTCCAAGTGAAGGGAAAGGAAAAATAGGGGGAAGAGGGATTTGTAAACGTAAGAGCTTAAAAGGCGTATTAGTCAAATGCAGTGTGTGGCTCTTGTTTGAAAGCCGTTTTGAACAAATGAAAAGTAACTAGGGAAATTTGAATAATAACTTGATATTTGATGATATGAAGATTTTTTGCTTTTTAGGTGTGATAAAGTTTTCGCGGTTATGCTTTTCAAGTCTTTATCATATCTTTACGGATGAAATAACATGATAGCAGGGATTTGCTTTAGAATAGTCCAAGGTTGGAGGAGAGGATGGGGATATAGATGAAACAAGATTGGCCAGATGCTGTGACTGTTGAAGTTGCAGGGGATGGCTGATGGAGACCCATGACACTGCTCTCTCCCATTCTACGTATGCCTGGCAGCCTTCATAATAAATATTTTAAAGATTTTATTTGAGTGGCGCCTGTGTGGCTCAGTGGGTTAAAGCCTCTGCCTTCGGCTCAGGTCATGATCTCGGGGTCCTGGGATCGAGTCCTGCATCGGGCTCTCTGCTCCGCGGCGAGCCTGCTTCCCCCTCTCTCTCTGCCTGCTGCACTGCCTACTTGTGATCTCTGTCAAATAAATAAATAAAATATTTTTTAAAAATTTTATTTGAGAGAGAGAAAGAGAGTGTGTGTGCACACGCATGCGACAGAGAGAGAGAGAATGGGGGCGGGGCAGAGGGGGAGAGAGAATCACAAGCAGACTCTGCGCTGAGGGTGAAGCCTGACACGGGGCTCGATCTCACGACCTTGATCTCATGGCCTGGGCTGAAACCAAGAGCCACCCAAGCACCCCCATAATAAATATTTTTAATTTTTTTAAAATTTTTTTTAAATTTATTTATTTGTCAGAGAGAGAGGGGGAGAGAGAGCAAGCGAGCACAGGTAGACAGAGAGGCAGGCAGAGGCAGAGGGAGAAGAAGGCTCCCTGCCAAGCAAGGAACCCGATGTGGGACTCGATCCCAGGACGCTGGGATCATGACCTGAGCCGAAGGCAGCCGCTTAACCAACTGAGCCACCCAGGCGTCCCCATAATAAATATTTTAAAGAGAAAAAAAGATTGCCCCGTCCCTTTTTGTCTGCTATGGCAACTGGGGAGACAGCTGCTCCAGATGCTGCAAGATGGAGGAAGCCACCTGGCTGCGTCCCTGAGTGACCGTGTGGAACAGAGCCCCCACATGCCTTCTCCTGGCCCTTGGACTCACATGACCCTCCTGCCATCGAGGCTCAGCACATGCAAGGCTCCACACCTGATGCGTTTCCCCACCCACCCCGACCCCGTGAATTCCTACCTTTCTGATCTCAGAGCAGCTTTCTCTCATCTTCCTATCTGGGTCAGATCCTCCAGACTTTCCCAACATCCTGACTGTCTCCTGCAGCACCTCTCTCCGTTGCAGTCTTAAATATCCATCGTGGCTACTGGGTTAAAACCTCTCTCCCTCCCTGGACCGTTATCCACTTGCAGGTAGAAATAAGCTTTGCTCCTCATGGTGTCGGGAAAGCCCACGGTTCTGCCTGTCACGTGGCAGACACGCAAATCTTCCTTCGGGGAAGTGAGTGAAGTAGTGGTGAGTTGCGATGGTCTTTGGGCACTGGTGATAGGAGTGATGGTGATGGCCGTGGGGGTGGCCTGTGGTCAGTGGTGACAGTGGTGGCAGCGGACGCTCTAGTGGAGGTGGTGGTGGTGATGATGGTGCCCACCCTCCTCCATGCACACTTGGCCAACAGATCCGTGACCTGATTCACACGAGGATGGAGCCCTGTCAGAGCTGATCGCTCCAGTGGCAGTAACCCAGAGAGACCACCCCTCAATCCGGGAGCTCCCCGGGCTCCTGGCCTTCCCATAGGTATTAGGGTTTTTCATTCCTTTGA
The DNA here is from genome assembly GCA_004024625.1 of Mellivora capensis. NCBI lineage: Eukaryota > Metazoa > Chordata > Mammalia > Carnivora > Mustelidae > Mellivora > Mellivora capensis. The sequence continues at coordinate 164,784 of PISX010001087.1, read as the reverse complement.
CCCAGCCTGTCCCCCTTCAATAGAGCCTCTCCCCACTTTTAGCTGCCATTAGCCATGATGGGTTTTTATCTCTTATCACCAGTTAACTCTAACTGGAGCAGAAGGGGATAGAGAGCAATGGGCTGAGATGAAGCCCATTCCTTCCCACTCTCCTCTGCCCTTCCTCCTCCTCTCTCTGGCCTTGGGGTATCCTTGGACGTATCTCCATATCTAATCACTCCCCAGGTGATCTCACCCAGGTCTTGACCTTTCTCCTGAACCCCAGATCATGTCTCTAAGTGGGCTTCTCTAACTCGGCTGCCTATCATGCGTGTCAAGCTCAGTCTGCCCCAAACTGAGCTCTTGATTTCCCTCCACAAATCTGCCCTCCCATGGTGCTCCCCAGCTCAGTGAATGACAATTTGGCTTTACCACACCAGAGACCTTGGAGTCACTCTTGACCCTTTCTCTCATCCTTACATCCAATCCATCATCAAAGCCCATCAGTTCCATCTTTAAATACATTCTACCAATTGTACCACCTCCATTACTATCCCTCTGCTGCAAGCCGCCATTCTCTCTCTCCTGGAGAGCGCCTTCTTAGGCTCCTTTCCTCCACTCCGATGCCCCCACAGCCTCCTGGCAGCCAGAGTCATCTGTTGGAAATGTGTTGGCCCCTCCTTGATGTTGAACCTGGTGATAGCTTCCCATCCACCTGACAAAGCGCCGATGAGTTTTTGTATATGATCTGGCTACTTCTGCCACTACTTCTCACTCCATTCTCTGCTTTTTATGTACTCATTTAGTTTTAACGTAGATTATATTTTGCTTAAGATTTCTTTTTTTAATTATTTATTAGAGAGAGAGTGCACGTGTGTGCATGTGCATGCACATGCGCACACACACATGCATGAATGGGGGGTGGGGAGTGGGGAGAGGGAGAAGCAGGCTCCCCACTGAGCAGGGGTTTCCAATGCGGGGCTCCATCCCAGGACCCTGGGATCATGACTGGAGCCAAAGGCAGATACTTAACCAACTGAGCCCCCCAGGTGTCCCCATTCTTTACTTTTTAGTGAATGCTGCTGCCTCAGGGCCTTTGCACATTCTGTGCTCGCTTCAGGGAATGCTCTCTCCAGGGCTTATGATGGCTTAGACCAGTGCAGTGGCAGAGAGCATAGAAAAGAAGAATCCACAGGACCAAGAGTTTGAGAGGAGGGAGCTCAAGATGATTTCCAGGTGCATGGGTGGGCCACTAAGTGGATGGAAAGACCACCCCTTAGAAGGGACACAGAATGAGGATCAGATCTGGGGAGGAAGGTGCCAAGTTCATTCTTGGCACTGTGTGTGAGCGGCCCCGTGGGCCATACAGGAAGAGGCTACTGGGGTGCAGCCCGACAGATTCACACTCTGGAGCCCAAGGCAGAAAGGAGAACAGGGAAGCAGCTCCCAGGCCAGCAGCCACTCCCATGGAGAGCCCAAGAACGCCACCCCCAGCCTCACCCTTAGATCTGAGCAGCACCCACATTCCCGCCTCAGCCAGGCTTTCTGGGAGAAGATCCAGCCCAGCAGCAGCAAAAACAGCGGCCAAGCAAGTCTGAACAGAGTCAGTGCCACTGATCCTGCTCGGTAAGACCCATGGATGAGTCCACAGGCCAGCCTCTGCCAGCCAGCAACTGGCGGGTGATCAATAAGCCTGATTAATAATTAACTTTTTAATTACGTGTCAATTTAAAACAAGTATGGGAAGCAGTCACTTGCTGTTAAGGCCCTTGCTTTTCTTTCCTAAAGGGACTCTGTCGAAGGCCCGAGCTCTAGGGCCATGTGGGTGGAGGGCCCCGCCATTAGTGGGGAAGGGACCCCATCCCATCCCCTAGCCACAGGGATCCTTGAGACACCAGCCCTGTCTCTTTTAGCCATGCTGGGAATGCTTTCTCCACTCAGCAGTCATTACCATGCAGGGCAAGCTGGAGAGGGAGCAGGAACTGTCCCCCAGCCCCCGAGTGCCAGGTAGAAGACCTTCAGGGACCTGCAAGTGAAGACAGACTGATTCCTGTGGTCCCAAAGGAGGGAGACACGGGGCGGGGGGACCACGGGCCATAAGAAGGTGGCGCTCTCCTTGGCCCTGACGGGGAAGGGTTGGAAGGATGCTCTGGGGTGGGAGCCACATGGCTAGAGGCATGGCAAGGGTTCAAAGTGGCAAAGGGCAGCCGGAGCATCTGGAGAAGATGGCTTGTGCATACCCTTGCTGCCACCCCAGAACCCCACGACCCCAGGGGTTTCCTGACCGGCTGCTCGGGTGACCGCAGGCATAACCACGGCGCCTGGGGGGCCAACTGGCTGGCAGTGCCAGGTTCCTGCTTTGGGGTGTGACAGCACGGTGTGGTTGGCGGTCGGGGTGGCCCTGGCCCAGCGCTGCCCAACTCCCATACCTCCCAAGCCCTTGGAGGAGAAGCCTGTTCCACTGGCCAGATCTCACCAAGCCAGGGAGTGCCAGGGGCAGAGGACAGGGAGTCAGGCAGCTCTGGGAGGTGTGGGGGGTTCAGAGATGTCATCTGAGATCACGATCAACCTTGGTTGGACTCCAGACCCCTCGGAGATGCTGATGGAGGCTATGCTCAAACCTTTTCTTAAAGGCACACTGCCCCTTCACATGTCCCACAGTCTATCGGCATCCTGGGATGCCCACCGGGGACTAGCTCAGTACTATGATCCTGGGCCTTCATCAAGACCTGTGCCCAGACCATTCACAGGGTTCAGTCGAAGGGATGAATAATGCCTGGGCTTATCGGGCAAGCAGCAAGGTCTTGGGGGTGGCCCACGGGGTGGGGGTGCTCCCAGTGCCAAGGGAGAGGAGAGAGGGACAGCTTCAGCAGATGGAGAAGCAAGTCCCAGACAGGGGTGTGGGACATGAGCCGGCCCCTTACCAACCTCTCTGTCCCTGTTCTCTCTCCAGGCCCTGTGATGGGCCGAGTCACAGCCCCCCGAGATGTCCCCGTCCTAAACCGCAGAACCTGCCTCTTACCTTAGGTGGCAAAAGGGACTTTGCTGATGTGATTAAGAGTCTCGAGATGAGGAAATCGTCTTGGATTATCCAGGTCCATCCGGTGTAACCACAGAGAAGGAGGCAGGTCAGAGTCAGAGTGATCCGAGATGTTGGAGAAGACGGAGAATGAACACATCCTCGGGCTAAGGAATGCAGGCGGCCTCGAGAGGCACTGAGAGAGTTTTGCCTCAGTCTCCAGAAGGGACCCAGCCCTGCTGACACTTTGATTTTAGCCCAGTGAGACCCTCTTTAGAACACTGGCCTGCATCGTGAGAGGATAAATGTGTGCTGTTTGTTTGTTTGTTTTTTTAATTTTTAATTTTTATTTTTTATTTTAAATTTATTTATTTGTCAGAGAGAGCAAGAGAGCAAGCACAGGCAGACAGAGTGGCAGGCAGAGGCAGAGGGAGAAGCAGGCTCCCCGCTGAGCAAGGAGCCCGATGTGGGACTCGATCCCAGGATGCTGGGATCATGACCTGAGCCGAAGGCAGCCGCTTAACCAACTGAGCCACCCAGGCGTCCCTGTTTTGTTTTGTTTTTTAATAATTTATTTATTTATTTGACAGACCACAAGCAGGTAGAGAGGCAGGCAGAGAGAGAAGGGAGGAAGCAGGCTCCTTGCTGAGCAGAGTGCCCAATGCGGGCTCGATCCCAGGACCCTGGGATCATGACCTGAGCTGAAGGCAGAGGCTTTAACCCACTGAGCTACCCAGGCGCCCCAAATGTGTGCTGTTTTAAGACCCTAAATCTGTGGTAATCCGTGATAGCAGCCGGAGGAAACCATTCCAGTCTCCTTCCCTGAGAAATCCTAAAGAAAGGGAAAGCTGTGGATTGCAAAGGAAGAGACATCTAGAAGTAAGGAGAGGTATGAGCAGCCGCCTGAGGGGGCCTGGGAGGGTGGCCTATGGGGCAGCTGGAAGCAAGCCCACTGCCCCTACCCTCAGGCCAGCCCCAGTGCCCCATAATCCCAGTGCGAGGGGAACCTTGTAGTGGATGGTAATGCCTCACTTGTCAGATAAGGAAACTGAGGCTCAGAGGGCTAAGGTGACTTGGCCCAGGGCTGGATTGTCCTCACTCTACCCACTTGAACTCTGGCAGGGCCGGTGATAGTAATAGGTAGCCCAGCTGAGATGGGGCTGAGGCCTGTGGGTCCCTGGGCTAGTGAGCAGCTGTGCTGTCCCCAGGGGAGAAGTCCCAGCCCAAAGACAGCAGGAGGCTGCTGCTCCAGCCAGCCTGGAAGCAGGCCACACCCCTCTTCCTCCTGTCAGTTGAGCTCCAACAACTCACTCCCTGCACCCCCCCAGGCTCCCCCACCAGGTCCCTTCCGCTCAATGGGGTGAGGTTCCCCACCTGTTGGAGCCCGCTTCACATGCCTCCCTCCCTGGCATGTGAAGCGGGCTCCAACAGGTGGGGAACCTCACCCCATTTTCCCTGAAATACTGTGGACAGAACGAGAGCTATTATGACATGTGTCAAATAATGCCCATGTTGGCTAAAGGGAAAAATAGAAACATGTACCATACAGTTTTCCATAATGTTGGCTGTGACACTCAGAAAACTGCCACCAGTGAACTCTCTGGGGAGCCAATTGTGGGGCGTGTCTATGGGGGTGTTTTTATTTTATATTCTATGTGTTTTTAATTTGTTATAAGAGGCACGAGCTACAAAATAAATTTGATTTGTCATACAAACTCGTCCGTGGAGCATTGCTGCAGACGTAGAAGGTGGTGGAAGTCTTTAAGGCTGTTCCCAAATACTGCTTCTCACTAAAGCCCCTGGTGGGGTGGGGGGGGGCGTCAATCTCGCCTGCTGTCACCCACGGACATGTCTCCCCACCCGGGTCAAGAGAGAGAAGGTAAGTCCAAGCAATAAACAGAAGCCCAACAGAAGGACAAATCCTGTATGATTCCACTCCCGTGAGGTCCCTAGAGTCGCCAGATTCACGGGGACGGAAAGCAGGATGGTGGCTGCCAGGGGTGGGGGAGGGGAGTCAGTGTTCAGTGGGGACAGAGTTTCAGTCCAGGGGGATGAAAAATTTCTGGAGACGGATGGTGGGGTTGGTGGCACAACCATGTGAGGTTACTTAATGCCGCAGATCTGTGCACTTAAAATGGTTAAAATGGTAAATTCCGTGTTATGTATATTTCACAGTGACAGCAAGCTAGTTAGTGAACACATCGTCACCTCCTGTGGCTAAAAGAGGGAAGTAGGAGATGGTAAGGAGGAGGCTGGAACCAGGGGTCTCGGCAGGTGTTGGCCCTTTGTTCTGGGTCTTGAAGAGGAGTTTGGAGACCTCCACCTGCGCACACAGTGGGAAGTTACAATTTGTCCGGAAGCCAGAAGAGATTTTGTATTTTCCTGCAAGCCATTTTGGGGAGTTTGGACTTTAGCTGTCCAGGAACAGATGATGGGAGAACAAATCAGGAATGATCATGGCCTTCACTGAAAAACAGTGACTTGTTTTTTTCTGAGGACGGGAGCAGGGGAGTGACAAGGTCAAAGGAGCTGTCCCTGAGAGGCCACCTCTGGCACCAAGGTGCTGGCAGCCCAAAACCCAGGGAGGAGGCCGGGGCGCGGTCAGGTCCACCGTGGAAGCTCCCCACGATGCGGGCCATCAAGGGCGTCCTGCACACAGTAGGTGTTCGGATCTGAAGTCTGAGCCTACCTTGGAGGTAGACAAGGCAGCATTCCTGAGCCCCTTCTGACCTGGGCACTGGACAGAGTGGCTCTTGGCTCTGCTGGCCTGATGCAGAGTCCTGACCAGACGGCGGCAGACAGTCACGGAAGGGCATCGCCGCGTCCAACGGGCTGGGGTCTGAGCTGCCCCAGGAAACTGCTGTCTTTTTTTTTTTTTTTTTAAAGGTTTTATTTATTTGACAGAGAGAGATCACAAGTAGGCAGAGAGGCAGAGAGAGAGAGGAGGAGGCAGGCTCCCTGCCCAGCAGAGAGCCCGATGCGGGGCTCGATCCCAGGACCCTGGGATCATGACCTGAGCCCAAGGCAGAGGCTTAACCCACTGAGCCACCCAGGCGCCCCGGAAACTGCTGTCTTAAAGTTGTTGATTCACTGTGGGTTCCCAGAGAGGGGCCAACAGCAGCAAAGGCGCCCAGCCCCAGTGGAATGTGCTAGAGCTTCAGCAGGGCAAGGGCACCTGGAGTATGGAGCTAAGATGTGTCCCAGCGCCCGGGGTAGGTGGAGCACAGGCAGTGAAGGCAGCAGAGCGGGGCCCCGACATCTTGTTCTGGCACCTTCGCGGGGCCTGGCACACAGGGGGTGATGGATTCATATTTGTTGAGTAAGTTACAGAGGGAGCTCTCTTTCCAAATTCCTGTCCTGTAAAATGGGCGGGGACTTGCAGTGATGGGAATGACATGTGGAGAACAAAGCATACAGTAGGTGCACCTCGCCTTCCTTCCATCCCCAGGAAAAGGCCATTGTCGACTTGGCAAGTTTATGTCCTAAAAACTAGACTCTGGGCTAGGGTAGCTCTTTGGTAGAAGGAGCTGCTGTGTCAGTTCTGAGCCAAGCTTGGGACCCTGCCTGGCCAGGGAGGAACTCTGGGGTCAGGGACCCTGTCGTGGAGAGGCAGTAGGGGGGTGGGGTCTGAATGTCCCGCCAAGCCCCTGGCGGTTGTGTTGCCCTGGGAGGCCGAGGCGGGGCTAGGCGGCCTGGCTCAGCGGGGCCCTGGAGCAAACGGTTTAGGTGCTTAGCCAGGAGGCTGTGGCAAGGCCTCCTTGTCATCCGTGTTGCAATCACCAGCCTTGCCCCGAGGCTCTGCTCAGCCATCACTGGGCCACTGCCTCCCAGGGTCTCCGGTCTTTGTGTCTCCCAGCACTCAGTCATCTTGAGCTCTCTCCCCCAGCTCCTTGACACTTTTGTGCCCCTGTGCTTCTGCACCCCTGCATCTCTTGGGTCTGGGGGTCTCTCCTTCCCTCTCCCCATGCCCTGCCGCCCCACCTTCCTGCCCACCCCCACCCCACCCACTGCGGTCCCCTCCAGCCCACTGGGTTGTCCTTATCTGGGTCCAGCCCCTGCACAATTGCTGGGAGCCCATCCCCATGACAACGGGGCAGATGGCAGCTGCGATTAGCCTCTCTCCCTCCCGCCAAGGCTCAATCCGTCTTTGAAATTAAATCAGCTGCGATAACATCGACTGGCCAGAGGGAGGGAGGGCAGGCAGAGGCTGCCTGGGCCCCACCCAGCCCGCCCCAGGCCCTGGGTGCAGGGGGAGAGGATGTGGAGGGCTGCAGCAGCTTCCAGGGTGGCTGTGCGACCTTGGCCAAGTCTCTAACCCTCTGACCCTCAGTTTCCCCATCTGTAAAATGGGGACAAATAGCTGTATCTCTCTCTTGCTGTGGGTGCAAGTCCATCGGGGAATCGTGTGGATAAAGTAGGGACTCAGTAGGGTTAAGGACATTGCCCCCACCCCGAGTCCATGCCGAAACCAGACTCTGGTGGAAACATCCCAGTGGGGGTGAAGCTCCCTAGCCAGGCCTGAGGCTACTACTAGCAGAGAGGTTGCAGACCCGGCTCCCCACTTGCCCTGGGAACCAGGGAGCATTCCTCCCCCAGGCTTTGGTGCCCTGACTTGTAAAATACTCCAGGGTCACTGAATCCTAGCGCCAGAAGAACACATGGGAAGCCATCTTGTCCAACCATTGATGGGGAGCCCACTCCTTCCCCATAGGATTTGGGTCCCTTCAGACAGCCAGGGGCCCAGAAGGGATGTAGGGACCCTGGAGTGAGGGGTGCAGGAGGGGGAGCCTGCCTAAGTCTGAGGTCTACCTGCAGAAGTGGCATCTGGGAAGAGGCTGTTGGTAGGAGGTCGTTGGGCAGGGCTGAGCGGTGAGGGGTGTGTCAGGCAGTGAGGTCAGTATGTGCAAGAGACCTGAGGCAGGACTATAGCCCAGAGAGTGAGGGGGGCATGGGGAGATGCATAAAGACCTGAAGGCAGGTGTGGAGAGAGGGGATGCATGGAACTCGAGGGGAAGGATTCCAGGCAGAGGGCACAGTCAACACAAAGGTCCTGAGACAGGAGCATGACAGGTATGTGTGCTAGATGGGGAGGAACCAGGTGGGGCTGGAGCAGAGCAAGTAGCGGGGAAAGCTAGAGATGTCCCGGGGGCCAGATGATGCAGGGCCTTGTAGTTGCCATGAGGACTTGAGCTTTTTACTTTGAGTATCTCCTCAAACTGTTTTTCACAACATCCTTCTGGCTGCTAGGATAAGAACAGGATGGAGGAGGGGAAGGGGGGAGGCAGGGAGACCAAGGAGGAGGCTGGCACAATGCCCGGGGCAGTGATGGGGGGGGATCCAGGAGGCAGCAATGGGAGTAAGGAGCTACATTCTTAAAGTGGGCCCTTCCCCCCTTAGGAGCCACTTTGAGGCTGGGCCAGGAAAGGGCCCTCCACTTAACCTCCGCCTTGGGGCACTCTTGAATGAGAAGGCCCAACCAGCCCGTCCAAGCCAGGGTGTGCGTGCTGGCTTGTGGGGGCTCTGTGGGCGTCCCCCTCCCCAGGCTTCCTCACCACCACAGTCTCCGCACCTGGCACCCAGCCAGGCCCAGAAGGCGAGGCTCCCTCGGCCAGACTGTCCTGCTCCGTCGGGGTTTGGTGAGGCCTCCCCAAGGAGGCGACTTGGGGCGAGGCCCCCAAGGATGAATTTAGCAAGCCCACCGGAGATGAGAAGGGAGGCTCAGGTGCGGGGACAGAAGGCACAGGACGCAGACGCTGGGCAGTCGGTGCCCACGGGCGGGTGACATGTGCGGCCAGAAACACAGCAGGAACCTCGAATGCCCGTTCAGGGAGTTGAACTTGATTTGGAGGGCCCATCCCTAGTTGTACATCAAGCTGTCTGGGCTCAGGTTTATCAATGTGGCAAATGGAGCTAAGGGCTGAGACAGGATTCAGCAAAGCGGTCACGGACACGGCGCATGCTTAGCCAGGTGATCGGCAGCCCTAGGAGGAGTTAGGAAGGGGAATGTCAAGATCTACTGTAGGTCCGGGCTGGAGAGGGAAAGTACCGGTTTCATGTGCCAGGCTGCTGAAAGGAGGGGAGTGCAGACGGTGACTTGGCCCTGGAACCCTGAGGGCATTTAGGCACCAGAGCCTTGCATGCACCCAGGTCTGGGCAGTGCACCCAGCTCTCCACCATGCTCCCAGCCCCAGGACCACGCAGCCGCCTGGGCTGCTGGGCCATAATTGAATTGGCCCAGCAGCTGTCGGAGCTAAGCGGGCCCACTTGACGCAGCCGAGGTTGGCCAGTAATTGGTGAAATTAGCAGGTCGGCAGGGGCACAGGTCAGGTGGTTAATGCTGTAGTTGGGGCTTTGATGAAGTTAGTCCCATTGCAGGGCTGGGAGCTGGGGTGCAACCTTCTGTGCGTCATGGGGGCTCTCCTGTTCCTCCAGTAACATGGTTAGGAGACCTCCAGCTGCTGGCCTGTCCCAGGGGCTCCTGGAGGCGGGACTTGAGAAACCAGAGGCTAGGCTGAGCCTGGAGGTACGGCCAACAGCCAGGTCACCTACTGTGTCCCCTTGGCCAGGGCACTTGCAGCACCTGAGGGGCTTTGCAACCCCTAGAGATCTTGGGGTGATGCCCCTTGACTTCCTAGAAAAAGCCTTCAACAGGTTCCCCTTGGGGAAAAGCACCCAGGCCACTTCTAGGCTTCTAGCCCTGCCCCCCTGCCACCACTATGGGTGTCCTTCCGCCTAGCTGTCCATCTGGAAATGGGGATGAATTCCTCCCAGGTCTATTTTTGACCAGGTCCCGCCCTCCCCTCAAGGTTTATGACCTCGCAGCAGCTTCTCCTCTCATGATCTCCACAGGCTATCCCCTGAGCACACCCCTTGGTTCTTGCTGTTCCCTGGAACAGTGTGCTCCCACCTTCTTCCATTTCCCATCAGTTACCTACAACTTGCCAGGCTGGGAGTTGAGATGCATAGATGAGCAAAATCTGCCCAGGTCCCAGCCCGATCGGCACTCACAGCCCCTTTCCTGGCCACACTCACAATCCCCTCTTCCCAGCCTGGGAACCAGACACCCCGTCACTAACCAGCCTTGAACCCGGGCACCTGGAATCACCTCCATTTCTGGCTCCACTCCAGCTCTCCAAGGAACAAGGAGTTGCCAGCATGCCAGTCCTTCAGGGACGCACACGTGTGCACACACAGGCACACACACGTACATGCACACGCATACACACACAGGTACACTGACTTTGGTTGCTTTACTTATTATGGTTATTATGGTTATCGTAACTGTTACCATCATTTGAAAGGTAAATCCTTTGGAGTCAAAATACCTGGGATGAAATTCTGGCTCAGCCACCTGCCAGCTATGAGACTCTTCTCTCTGTGCCTCAGTTTCCTCTTATGTGACACGGGGAGGCAACCAATCTGGGACAGTGTGGGCATTAAATGGCACTGTATCTATCTGCCTTCACCTGTTCCTCATTAGGGCAGGGTCTTTGAGTTTGCTGTTCCCCGCCCAGAAATGCTTTTCCCCCCAGATAACTACATGGTCCGCAATCTCACTTTCATTCCTATTTCCTCCTCAGGAGGCCTCCCCGAAGCACCCACAAAACACTCCTGTGCCCACACCCTTGACCCCATCCTTCATCTACGAGTTACCCGCCTGTATTTCCTCTCTAGCATTCATTACGACTCAGGACAAGGTTCTAAACACCTGCTCGTTTTCTGTCTCCCCAGTAGAACATCTGTCCCATCAGGCAGGGATCCGTTTCGCCCATTGCTATATCCCCAGCACCTAGAACTGTGCCTGGCATATAGTAAGTGCTCAATACATATTTCTTGATTTGCATTGAATTAAAAGTGCATGACCCATCCGTAACTTGGGATTGTTTCAAAATAGAAGTATGATTAAACAGTATTTTTAAAAAGACTGGCACTCTGTGGGCCCACAAGTAATCAGGACTCAACCTTGTCACCCCTCCCGTGATTGGAAGCTCACTCCCCTTAGGGGAGTCGGCCTTGCTCTGACTTAGAGAAAGCCCCAGTTCCGTAGGACTAGGACCTGCTCCTTGTGACGCCCAACCCTTCTGGTGACTCCTAGGCCTGATCCCTGGGCCTCAGACCCATCTGCTCTCCTGGCCTGCAGGAGCCTTGCTGAGACTTGGGGACAGCAAATAGAATCCACGAGGCTGCCTTTCTCCAAGCTGAGTCTCCCCAGCTTCTCTTAGGATGAAGTCTTCCACCTTCTCCCCACCCTAGCCACCCCTTCTGGACCCACTCCAGGCTGTTCCTGCCCATCTCCCCAAGCAGGGCCTGGAGCTGAACACAAGCAGGATCAGAATTCTGAACAGAAGAACTATCCATTCCCCGAGGGCATATGCAACTTCCTGGGCAGTTCCTCATTAACACCTTTGGTCACACAAAGCTTGTGGCCCACTAAGATCTCCAGCTCCATGTCCACACATGGCTGACACAGCCAGGTCTCCACAGCCTGACTTCCTCCTTCTCTTTAAAGCAGAATTACAGTAGTCACTCCAGTTCCAAGGGTTGCTCATCTTATTTCTGATGTGGACAATAGTTCCGCAGCCTCCCAACGGAGCATGTCTGAGAACTTAAAGTCTGTGCCTTTTCTGGCTCCTTCAAAGCCTTAGTGCCGCATTGAGGACACAAGGCTGAGGACAGGGCCCTGTGGCCCAGTTATAGAGACCTCACTCGGGCTCAGACAAACACATACAAGCCCACACGAACCCCTTCATACAACAAGTATTTACTGAGGATCTACTCTATTTATGCCTTGGGCTAGAGGCCGGAGGTGAGCAAAAAACAGGATCAGAGCTCCCGTTTTTGTGGACCTTATGGTCTGCTGGGGCAGCAGACTGAAATCAACCACCCTCCCCTTCTCTGTGCTGTACAGATACAGACAAAAACGTGTGCACAGTGTCCACACACATGACCCTCAGGCTACAGACCCCCCCCACTCCCCACCCTGCACCATGTAAGGTTACTTAAGGGTTATTTGGGATATCACACAACAGGGTGCCAGTCCTCAGAACACCTGCCAGGAGGCCTTGTATGTGTCCATGGTCTGGTCTGCCTATAGCTGGCCTCACTTTCTCTCCTACTTGTCCCTCTGTCCACAACCCAGGAAACTGCTCAGAAGATGCCCACCACCTCTCTGGCTGGTAGAACCCACCACTAGAACACCACGCCGATAGCCTGCCCTGAAGTCCAGCCCAGGGGCCCAGCCATGAGCTCTACAGAAGCAAGCAAAAGTCTTCACCCCAAACTGTATTTCTGAGTCCTAAACAGGACCCAGGACCTCCCATCTCCTGCTCCAATAGCCATTTCCTCCCAGTCAGTCTCACTCTGGCCTGCCTGGGATTAGCACACATCCCTCAATACCCCAACACACTCTCTCTCTCACACACATACACACACACCTAGAAATATTCATTCTTCTAATGCCAGACATTAGAAGACATTCTTCTTAGTGCCAGACATAGCTCTAGACTTTAGGGATATAGTGCAATGAGGCAGGCACAGGCCCTGTCTCCCTTGGACCTGCAGTGTATTCAGGAAGGCACACATCTCTTGGTAGTTCCACAGACAACCCTAAGGGCTGGGGCGAAACAGGTGAGGGCCTTAAGTGTGGGATAAGTGGAGAACTAATTCAGAAGAGTGGTGTTGGGGAAGGCCTCCTTAAAGAAGGGATGCTTAAGCAAAGGCCTCGAGATAAGAGGGCATAGACCAGGGAGAACAGCATGTGCAAAGGCCCTGAGGTTGTGAGGCATTTAGTTCCATGGAGGACTGAAGGGTTGGCCAGTGTGTCTGGAGCTCAGAGAATGAGGGTTGCAGGGATGGGAGACCAGGAAGGTGTGTAGGGCCAAGCCACCATGGCTTGGCCCCCCTGGGAGGACGAAGACTGAGGTCTTTACACTTAGAGCAGAGGGAGCCACCGCAGGCTTGCAGCAAAGCAGGCAAAGTGATGTGACTTGGGTTTGGCAGGTTGGCTGCCTGACAAGTCGCCAAGAGCGCTGGGAGTGAGACATGGAGCTGGAGGCATGTCTCCCTTCAGAGAGCCGATGGCAGGCACAGAGGCACGGGGCTGGGTTGAGATGGACAGATGCCAACCCCCACGACACAGACAAGAGATCCCAACGGCTCACCCACGCGTGCAACGCCTCCCACCAGCGCAGCCCGGGCGGAGGGGGCGCCCGCAGGCCTTAGCATACATACTCCCCCGCATGGGGGCTGCCCCTTCTCAGTGGCCCATCAGGTCCCCAACCCCACACATCGGGGCCAGTTGTTTCCATGAACTCACTTGGCGCGTTTATTAACCACCAGCCACGCAGGTGGCGTGTGCACGGTGGGCGGCCCCCGGGAGCGGCCCCGGGGGGTGCTCACTTGTTGTCCACCCGCTTGAGCTGCTCCTTGCCGTTGATGGTCACTGACTTGAGCTGCCCGTCCTCCTCTACCTCCACGCGCTCCTGCCCGTTCTCCACGATGCGCTTGGTCGTGACCTTGTGCCCGTTGACCATCTCGGTGGACGACATCACCGACTTGAAGCCGGAGCTTCCGGCGCCCGAGCCGCCGAAGGACGTGGACGAGAAGGTGGTGCGGTTGGCCCCGCCACCCCCGGCCCGGCCCAGGGTGTCGAAGGACGAGAAGGCTTCCATGAAGGCCGGGAACTCGCCGAAGCCCGCCGAGAAGGCCCCCCTCAGGCCGTGGCACCGGCCCGCGCGGTCACTGTTGAAAGGGACGTCCCAGAAGTCAAATGAGAAGGGGTCTAGACCTCCGAAAAACTCGCGGAAAATGTCCTCGGGGTTCCGGAAGGTGTAGCCTGTGTCGAAAGGGCTGCTGTAGTGGGTGCTGGCCCCGCCACCGGCACGCCAGCTGTCGCAGCCCGCGCGGTCATACACGGAGCGCTTCTTGGAGTCGGACAGGACCTCATAAGCCTCGGACACCTGCTTGAACTTCTTCTCGGCCTCCTCCTTGTTGTCGGGGTTCTTGTCGGGGTGCCAGCGCAAGGCCAGCTTGCGGTAGGCCTTCTTGATGTCCTCCGGGGAGGCGCTCGACTGCACCCCCAGCACTTCGTAGTAGTTGGCCATGCCGAGGGGAGGGCGGGGGCAGAGGTGAGGTGGGCGCGGGGGCCCGGGGGACCGGGATGGACTCCGAGGAGGCAGCAGCTGGTGTGGGTCCCTCAGCGGGGGCCTTGCTGGAATCTGCTGGCTCCGGGCGCGGCTCTGCCCCGGCAACTTTACCTTTTCATAGTACCAGCTCTCAGGGACGGGTGGGCACCTCCACTGAGAGGGGTGGGGGGAGGGGGACACTGCCACAGTGGGGCCAGGCCAGGGGCAGACACCCCCTGCAGAGCGGAGGCTGGGCCCTTTGTGACATCAGCCCCATGGGCGGGGCAAATCCCACCCCCAGCTCTGCACCAGCAACCCTCCTCCAGCCCTGGGGCACACTGGCCTGCCCTTGCCAACAAGGTTAAGGTCAGCAATTTGGCTGGCTGAGAATTTGGAGCTCAGTCATGCTGGGCCTGTGGGCTGAGCTCCCTGGAGCCACGGAGCTGAGACAGGGCCGGCCACAGGATCTGGCCAAGGTGGGCAATGCAGGTTGGAGACTGTGGTGGTGGGGGGGGAGGGAGGGCTTCTTGGGACAGGTCCACTTAGCCCACTGGCCGGGTTGTTGGGATGGAGGGGGAGCCCCAAGTGGGAAATCAGGCAGGGAGGCGGGAGAAGGGGTTCATTCAGGTTCACTCTTCTTGTGCCTCTTCATCAGGTCAGAGCCTCAGAGATAAGCCCCACAAAGTCGGGCGTGTTCGTCGGTGTCTAAGACCGTACCTGGAAATCAGTAAACATCTGTTGAATGAACAAGGCTCAGAGACACGTAGGATGTACTCAAGGTCACGCAGCACATCTGTGAGACAGAGAGAGTGAGAGAGGCAAACCCAGCGCTGTTGGAAGACAGCAAATAAAAAGAAGCATTCCACTCAGGTCTGGTAAGAAAAATCCAGATAATAAGTGTGACTAGTGGGGCCCCTGGGTGTCTCAGTGGGTTAAAGCCTCTGCCTTCAGCTCCAATGGTGATCCTAGGGTCCTGGGATAGAGCCCCACATTGGGCTCTCTGTTCCGCGGGGAGCCTGCTTCCTCCTCTCTCTCTGCCTGCCTCTCTGCCTACTTGTGATCTCTGTCTGTCAAATAAATAAATAAAATCTTAAAAAAAAAAAGTGTGACTACTGAACATAGTGGGGTGAGTGGTGGCCCCCCCAAAAGCTATGTCCCTGTCCTAAGCACTGGAACCTGCAAATGTGATCTCCTTTGGGAAAGGGGTCTTGTAGATGTAATTAAATTAGAGATATTGAGATGAGAGCATCCTGGATTTTGTAGGTGGGTCCCCAATCCAATGGCAAGCGTCCTTATGGAGCCACACAGAAGAAGAGGGGGATGGCAAGGCAGCACAGGGAGAGCCCGCCGTTACCAGAAGCCGGAAGGAGGGAGTGCAGCCCTGCCAACACCTTGGTCTTGGACTTCTGACCTCCAGAATGGTGAGAGGTTGCATTTCTGTTGTTCTAAGTCACCCAGTTTGTGACAATTTGCCATGGCAGCCCTGTAAAGCTAGTAAGGTGAGTGAGTTAGGGACCAGATGTTCCTAAGTATTTACATTTCTTTAATTCTTGCTCCAATGTTAGATCATATTTAGAAATAGTAATTAACAGTACCAATGGACAGCTAGTCCCCCCTTCCCCTCACCGCACTCCTGTTAAGAGGGAACACATGCAAACCATCTAGGAACTGCACCAGTGAGGAGCAGGGCTATCGGGATCACTAACTCTTACCTAAGAGAGTGTTCTATTCCTCTTCCTTCT
This sequence comes from Mellivora capensis, assembly GCA_004024625.1. Classification (NCBI taxonomy): domain Eukaryota; kingdom Metazoa; phylum Chordata; class Mammalia; order Carnivora; family Mustelidae; genus Mellivora; species Mellivora capensis. The sequence goes on along the minus strand of PISX010001087.1, from coordinate 148,921 downwards.
CTCCCCCTTCCCTCTCTTCCCTTTCCTTCTCTTCCCCTCTCCCTTCCTTCTCTTCTTCCTCTCTATAGTCCTTATCCCTCTCTGTATTCTTTCTCTCTCTGCTCCTTCCATACTCATCAGTGCTGGGTTCCCAGCACCTAGCAGGGACAGCGGGTTCTAGCCGGTCCCAAATGCTGGGAGGAATGAAAGCAGAACCTGGAGACACTTTACAAACCTGACTTAGAGTGACAGATGCAGTCACCTCCCAACCCACCTCACTGGGAGCACCACCCATCCGCTCTGCCCCCGTCCATCCACCCCCAGGGGCTATCACACCTGACACAGGTCGCTTGGTAGAGGAAATGATCAGCAAGGAGCTAGTCCACTGGGGATAGCTACAGATGAAAATGTTCCTGTGTTTTTGTAACTATATTTCCGTCACTATCGTTAGAGGCTACTCTCGACAGTCTTGTCCACCAGAGCGCGGGAAGGCTGCCTCCCCACACAATTCTCCACGATGACTGTGGGGATGGTACGGTGGTGAACCAAGCATCACTAAGACAGGAGAGGTGATTAGGCTAGCGGTGTTGACGTGGAGCCGGTGGTGAGAGGGAGAACAGCCATGGTGCTAATGGTGGAGTTGATAATGGGAGAAGGAGGTGCTGGCAGTGGCAACAGTAGTCATGCCTGGGGTGGGAGACTTAACACGTGGAGGTGACAGTGGAGGGGATGGTAGCTGGAGACCCGTGGTGGTCGAGGTGGTGTTGATAGTGATGGTGGTGATGGTGGAAGTGTGACAGGGAGGTGATGAAAGGGCTGCTAGGGGCACTATCGGGGAGGTTGGCCATGGTGACTGTGGTCCTAGAAGTGGACACATTGGTGGCGGTGATAGGGACAAAGGCAGTGGGGTAGTGCAAGCTGCGTGTCAGGTGGCTTTGCTTCAGTAATGACCCCCACATCTCGGAGCCTCATGACAGACATTTCACCCTTGCCTACTTCGCCTGGGCTCCAACTCACACGTCTTCTCCTTCTGGATCCCGGATGAGGGCGTGCTCCAGTCTGGAACATACCATTCTCATGGCCGGGAGGGTGGGAGTGGGAGCTGGAAGACACGCGGAGTGTCGCTGAAAACTTCTCCCAGGATGTGATGTGTGTCACCCATGCTCACACCATGTGGCCCAGGCCAGCATCAGTGGGGCGGATAGGGACCTGTTCAGGAAGGTTCTGCGAGTCTCCAGCAATAGCTAGAGAGGAACGATCTGCCGAGGAAGCCGGCAATCCTGCGGCATGCTGCTGGTGGTCGTGGGGCTGATGGAGCTGGTGGGATTGGTGGCCCGGGTGCCGCCGGCGATGGCGGTGCTGGTGCTGATGGCCATGCCACGTGGCTGAGGGGAGCTGTGACAGCCATGGAGGGAGCCACGACAGTGGGAGTCACGGTGTGCTCTAGCAGCAGTGCTGACACCGATGGCCATGACGTGGCAGACGTGGATCTACCTCCCTCCTTGAAGGTCTCCTCCATGGCCTAGAGAGTCAGGGAAAATTCTCCAGAATCCCCTTACCTTTGTGGCTCCCAGGGGGAGTCTGCCAATGCACATGATTTGGAAAGTGAAAGAGAAAGCAGCTGAAGGCAGGTGACGACTGGAGGTTTGCAGCAACTTCCAGGCCATCCTCTGAGACACCCCGGCGTCAGAGCCGCAGGCTGAGCCACTCCGGGGAGCTTCCTGGAGTAGCGTGAGATTCCAGCAGCTTTCAGGCCAGCTCTTGAGACCCACTCACACTGGAGCAGTGATGACCTGTGTCCCTGATCTTTACGCCCCCGGGGCATCCCATGGTTGCGAAAATTTCTATTAAATAGTCTTCATACCTGTGACAGTCACCAAGTGCGTGATGTGGTCATGGTGACGGCGGCTCCGAGGGAGGAGGTGGCGGTGCTGGCCTGGGCAGGTTCGTGGTAACGGTGACAGTACAGTGGTGATGGTGTGATGGCAGGCGCGACAGAGGGGATGATGATGGCAGTAATGAGAAGGGAGGTGGTCAGGGTGGAAACGGGGGCGCTGCAGGTGATGGGGGCAATGGGAACGGTCGTCACGGTAACGGTGGCACTGGTGGGGCTGAAGTGGTGCAGACGATAGTGACGGCCGGGATGCTGGTGGCGGTGGCAGTGGCATGATAATTGGGATGTGGTGTGGTTGGTGATGATATCGGTTGAGGTGGAGATGGTCGTCATGGTGCTGATGGTGACAGTGAGGATGAAGATGAGGGGAGTAGTGCTGGCGATGACAGTGAAGGGAGGGAGGCTGGTATGTTGCTGGGGACGGGGCAATGTGACATTGGTCAGGGGAGGGGGCTGGCAACAATGACATCACCACAAGTGAAGCCTGAGGGTCCCCTAACAAGGTAGTTGGAGCAGAGTGTGGGTGGTTACATCAAATTAAGAGACAAGGGACCCAGGGGGGCGCCTGGGTGGCTCAGTGGGTTAAAGCCTCTGCCTTCGGCTCAGGTCATGATCTCAGGGTCCTGGGATCGAGCCCCGTATCAGGCGCTCTGCTCTGCAGGGAGCCTGCTTCCTCCTCTCTCTCTCTGCCTGCCTCTCTGCCTACTTGTGATCTCTGTCTGTTAAATAAATAAAATCTTTTAAAAAAACGAAGGTTAAAAAAAAAAAAAGAGAGACAAGGGACCCAGGATGACAAGATGCCCCCAAACCCCACAGAGACTTCCCCTCAACCCAGGCTCCCCTTGCCCTGCCTTGCCTGAGACTTGTGCTTTGCCCACACTGTCTTTCCAGTCTTTCCACCCAGCTGGACCTCTGCATCCTGCTGACCCCAGGCCCTGTGCTCAGCCTGAGGTCCCACTCTGGGGTGGTCTGTAGGAGGTAGCTAGGATCACACAGCGTTGGAAACCTTCTAGCTTTACGGCTGTCCCAGAGCTCAGAGTGAAGAAGGTAGGCTTCCTGGGATGGGCGGACTACAGGGAGGGAGATCCCAGCTCCCCATGCCGAAGGTACCCTGAAGATAGGGACTCTCTCCAGTTTACCGAGGGCGAGGTAGAGTAAGCTTCCCACAAAGGCAGGTGTGGAACCTGGCACCATGCAGAGCTGATTTGCCCTTCTGAAAATGGCTCTGATTAGTCTCCTCTGACACCCACCACTGAAAGTGTCAGCAGCAGGGGCCTCTGGGGTCCCTCCAGAGTCTCATGGGGAGACAGGGACGTGCAGGCATGACGTTAGCTCAGGCCCCCATGCTCCTGACTCTCGCTGGCTGTTTGCTCACTTTCCCTTTCTGAGCCTCTCTGTCCTCGTTCATCAGTGGGGTATAGAAACTCTTCCTTTTGGGGCTAGCCCCTCTGGTCTGCACCCTCTGATGTTCCGGGTCCCCATCTCAGGCCCACCCTAAAGCCTGCCCCCCGAGCCATGGCCTGGTTAGAGAAAGAGGATCTTGGGCGACCAGGTGATCTCAAGCAGAGCCTAATCCGGGGCACGGGAAGGCCCAGAGAGGGCAGAGCACACCCAAGGTCACACAGCGGTCCCAGGAACCCTCCCCAGGCGAGCTGATGGAGGCCGATTAGGCAGCCAATTGGTATTCTGAGCAGCCAGAGGCCCCTCTCTGTCTCTGTAATTAATGGAGTGGCTTTTTAAAAGGATTCTAATCACCCTCGATCCTATCTGCTTATCACTAGCGTTCCTAATTAGATGATCCTGGCAGTCACTCGGCTAATTCCCTCCAGTCTCACGCTGCCCTGCCCAGCGTGGGGCAGCCCACCCCACCCCCACAGTCCACCATGGCCCAGCCAGATGGGCAGTCCGGGCCTTCTCTCCCCTCAGGGCCCCTGGTTCTCTAACTGCATTACCTTCAGGATGGATGGGTGACAGCGATCGATGGGCCACTGGATGGACAGTGACAGGTGAGTGAAGGGACCGAATGACGGACAGCTTTGAGGGTGGATAGATGGACAAACAGAACACTGAGAGGTTCAGATCTCAGTCTGTCAGGTCCGAAAACTCTGCCATTTACCAGCTGTGTGTTTTGGGGGAAGTCACTCAACCTCTCTGTGTCTCACTTTCCACATTTCATCTGTAAAATGGGAATAATAATAGCATTTCCTCATGGGGTTGCTGCGAGGACAGCTTAGAACAAAAGAAACCCTGTGTACATGGGTTTGCTAGCCTAATGATGGCAATGTTGATAATGAGTGGAGAGACAGATGGAAGGACAGATGAGTGAAGAGAAGGAGTGGTAGATGGACGGGTCCATAGAAGAATGGGTAAAAGGATAGGTGGACATATAAATTGGTGAGCTGATGGGGAGCTGGTCACATGGTGGCTGACTCAACAGGTCGAAGGAACAGTGAGTGCTCAGTGCCAGACAAGGAGGCATGGGAAGTGGGGAGAATCCTCTCTTCTTTTCCAGAGGGAAAAGGATGATCTTAGCTCAGGTCCCAATACAGACACGGCACACACCTACTTTCCCTCCCTAGGACATCCAGGGCAGTTTCCTGGTAAACCCTCCTGGCCAGTGGAAATGGGGGCCCACTAAGTCCTTTCCCCCACCCAGGTAACACCCTTCCTGGTATGGTGGCCCATGTGGTGTCTGGAGGCTCAGATCTAGCCTATGGTGGGGGTTTACCACCTGAGCAAGGGCATCATTTGTGGGACCCCTGAGTTCCAAAGTGTGCCAGCCTGTTGGGGTGGCCACTCTCTTCTCCCCACCCACAGTGCCCTAGTTCTCAGCACACCCCCACAGGGACCAACCCTGGGCAGGGCTCTGATCCTACTTCCAGCAGCTAGTCCTAAGCCTCCTGGAAGATTCAACCCCCACAGCCTCCACACATACCTCTGGACCTCTGCAGCTTCTGGGGCTTCCTGGGTCTTTCTGGAAAGAGTATAGAACAAAGAAGCCTGAAGTATCTTCCAGAGTCAAGGCCTACATGCATATGTACACATTCATACCCACAGTCATCCACCCATCCACCCATCTACCCACCCAATCATCTGTCCGTCCATCCATCCATCCATCCATCCATCCACTGACCCATCCACCCATCCATCTACCCACCCAATCATCTGTCCGTCCATCCATCATCCATCCATCCATCTACCAATCCATCCACCCATCCATCCATCTACCAATCCATCCACCCATCCATCCATCTACCCCCCCACTCATCTATCCATCCATCCATCTACTCATATACTCATCCACCCACCCATCCATCCATCCATCCACTCCCCCATTCATCCAGCCAGCCAGCCCTTCATCCATCCACTTCACATGTTTCTTGAGCTCCTATGCATGCATGTACTATAAGCCAGGCACATTCTGTGTGTGCAGGGATATATATGCCAGTGAACACGCTAGCCAGGGCTCTGTTCCCATGGAGTTACCAACTAGTGGGGGAGACACAAGAAACTGATAACGAATACACATTAATTTTTTTAAAGATTTTATTTATTTATTTGACACAGAGAGATTGACTGTGAGAGAGGGAACACAAACAGGAGGAGTGGGAGAGGGAGAAGCAGGCTTCCCCCTGAGCAGGGAGCCCAATGCGGGGCTCGATCCCAGGACCCTAGGATCATGCCTCCAGGCGAAGGCAGATGCTTAAGGACAGAGCCTCCCAGGTGCCCCACGAATACACATTTAATACAAAATCAAGTAGTGATAGATGCCGTGAAGAAAAACAAAGCAGAAGGAGGGCTTCGAGTGACAAGGCTTCTCTTTCAGACGAGGGTAGGCTGATATGGCCCCCCCTACCTCCACACACGTGTCAGGCATCTGTGCCCCTGCACGCATGCGCACACCTGTACCCTTGAGCACAACTGTACACATGTGCACACAAACACACCCGGATCTCCCACAAGGCCCGCAGCTCTGCTGTGCCTGGGCATTGGGGTATGATGTCTCCAGAGATGCTCCTACCCAACCCAGCTGGGGAGATCTGGCCCACATCTCTGGCACAACTGTTTTCCTTCTTCCCCACCCTGGCCTCCTCAGGCCTGCTCACCTGGAGCCCAGCGCACATCTGGGTTGTGCTGGGTCAACTAGAGAAAGGTCTAGGTGACTTCTACGCAATTTGTCATTCAGATCCAGGAGTCTTTCCTGCGCTGGCCTGGGTGCGAGCTAGAAACAGAGCAGATTTCAGCTGTGACCCCCTTCCCTCAATCCACAGAGGGTTCTCCCAATCTCAGGCTGTGGGAAAGGTAGCAGACACACACAAACATGTGAAAACATCTGAGCCTTGCATGACCAGTTTAGTTATGTATTTCTTAATAAAGCAGGAGCCTTGAAATGTTGGGGCAGCTTCACGCAGAGGGAACAGAAGGAACAAAGCCTCATGGGGTGGGAGAGCACTTATCTGCCGTCTGTTTTGCCTGGGACTGAGGAGTGAGGGGGATGGGAGCTGTAGAGGGCTGGGGACTGCAAAGGTCATGTAAAGCTCAGATACCAGACCCGAGCTGGGGAGCCCTTGGGAGGATTTGAGTCACAGGGAGAACGTGATCAATTGCATGTTCTAGTGAGATCTCTCTACAACGGCGATACTCCCCTTCATACCCAACAAATGGGTAAAAAGGTCAAAGTCTGACATCACCAAGTGTTGGCAAGGATGTGGAGCAACCAGAATTCCCATACCCTGCCGGTGGGAATGCAAACTGGAATGACCAGTTGGGAAAATGCTTTGGCTTTATCTCATAGATGTGAAGGTACCCAGTCCCAGGACTAAGGGATTCCCCCTGTCGGCGTTTGTTCCCAGAGAAACACTCATGCATGGCAGAGGGGTGGGCACAGCTGCCTGTACCCTGTTTAGAATGGAACACAGAAGGATGGGTAAATACACTGTGTGATCTTTAATAGCGTCACAGCCGTGAAAAATGAATGGACCAGAACTTCATGTACTCATGTGAAAGAATGTCAGCAACGTGACAGCAAATAACAAAAAAGGTAAGTCATAGAAGAAAATGGACCATTACGATACCATTTATATAAAATGTTAAAACATGCAGGGTCATATGATCTGTAGTGTAACGATTCACGCATACATAGTAAAAATATAACATACAGGGGAGTGGTAAAGCCCTGGCTGCTTCTGGGGGGGGAAGGCAGGCAGGCAATATCCCATAATGTTTTCTTTCTTTCTTTTTTTATTAATTAACTCATTTTTTAATTTTTAAAAATTTTTAAATTAATTTTTTAAATTCTTCATTAACTACTTTTTTATTATGTTAGTCGCCATACCGTACATCGTTAGTTTTTGATGTAGCGTTCCACGATTCAGTGTTTTCTTTCTTAACTTGAGGGTGTCAGCGGGACTGCCAGTTGCCTCCATTCTGGTGGGCAGGACCTGGGGCCTGTGTATAACCAATAGGATGTGGCAAAGGAGATAGGATGTCATTCCCAGGATTGCGGGACATTATCTAGAACTCGCATGTGGTGGCCACTGTCTGCAGGGTGTCTGTCTGTGGCTGGCTTTGGAGGAGCAAGAGGCTGTGAGTCCCCCAGCTGCAAGACAGCTCTTGTATTAAAACCCGAGAACGCTTAGGAGCAGAGCAGACCCTTGCTTAGTCGAGCCTCTGTTGAGGGGCTAGACCTGGTCACGCAGCTTGACAGAAGGCAGGCTTGTGGGACCTGAGGCTCATGACCCCACTAAGCCATGCCTGGGCTTCTGACCCACAGAGATGGTAAGATAATCCATGTGTGTGGTTCTCAGCAGCTAAGCCTGTGGTGATTTCCTATGCAGCACAGAAAACCCATACTGAGGGGGTACTGGGGCATTTGTTATGGTATTAGCTATATTTTGGGGGTCTTTGAAATAGTTCATAATTGAAATAAAAAGCTTAAGAAAGATCAGGAGCAGGGGTGCCTGGGTGGCTCAGTCGTTAAGCATCTGCCTTCGGCTCAGGTAATGATCTCAGGGTCCTGGGATTGAGCCTGCATTGGGCTCCCTGCTGGGAGGGAAGTCTGCTTCTTCTTCTCCCACTCCCCCGCTGTGTTCCTTCTCTCTCTGTGTCTTTCTCTGTCAAATAAATAAATAAGATCTTGAAAGAGAGAAAGAAAGATCAGGAGCAGGTGAAGGGATGGTGCACAGTGGAGAAGACAGCCCAGGGGTGGAGTCCAGATGGTACCAGCGGTGATGGGGGAGGGCTTGTGTAACAATGTCCCCTCCATTCCTAAATTAGGAGCAAAGGGAGGGGCCCATCCCAACATCTCCTCAAAGCCTGGGAAACCTGGATCCCAACTGCCAGCGCCAGATCAGCACAGCGGAACCTGTGGGGAGGGGCAGGGAGAAGAAGCAAGGACAGCGTTTTCCCAGAGTTCCCCAAGGAGCCCTGCCGTGTGGGCTGGGGAGGGCCAGATGGGACGGTGGAAGGAAGCAGCTGCACAGGGTCCGCCAAGCCCCCTCTTCGAGGAGGAAACCCCCCCAACTCTAGCCTGCCTGCCAGTGGGAGCCATCCTGTTCTGCCCCCTCCCAGGAGGACCCCCATCCCTGCCTGGGCTTCAGTTTTCCCAGCTGTACAGGAGGGATGATCTGTGGGTACTCTAACTGGTTGGGGTCAGGGTAGGGGAGAATACTGAAGCACTAACCAGGTATCCACTGGCACTCCTAGGGACCCTGGCAGTTTGGGGAGATGCGTGGGAAAGAGAAATGAAAAGGGCAGGCAGCTTGCCCAGGGTTCCCAGACACCCTGGATTCTAGGAGTGGAGAAACTTGTGGGGGCTCAGTCGGAAGCCCAATGGCTGAAATAGCATTAGCAGAAGGTCTCTTTGCTAGGTAGGCTCTCCAAGAACTGAGGACCCTTTGCCTTCCTCATATTATCCTTAAAACACCCTGCAAGTTGTGGTCTTATTTTATTGGTGAGGAGTCAGGATTCCAAGAAGTTAAGCCACTTGCTTGGGGCTGCACAGCAAGGAAGAGGCAGGTATGTCTGACCATAGCCTGGCCTTATAACCTGAGTGACGTTGCTTAGGGACTGGGAAGGCCCTGAGGGGCTCAGTGAAAGAAGAACTCAAATAAGGTTTCCTCTAGGATCTCTGATGGGGTTTTGAAGGATGAAAAGGAGTTCTCCAGGCAGGTCTGAAGGGAGAACATCCCAGGGAGAGAGACCAATCAGAAACGAGGCAGAGAAAAGAAAACAGGTGTTTGTCACGATTCTTCTTTATGTCAAAGCAGCAACACATGATCACAACGTGTTAAAATAATTGCACAAGTGTCTAAACTGAAAAGTACCTCCCCTTGCCCCACCCCCCACCTGCCACTGCCCCTGGATGATCAGACTTCTCCAAACTAACAACTATTCTTCACTGGGTATGTATCTTCCCTGATTATTTTCTATATCTACACAAATATTTTTGTTTTATTTATTTTTTTAAAGATTTTTATTTATTTGACAGAGAGAGAGAAAAAAACAACAAGAGAGGGAACACAAGGAGGGGAGAGTGGGAGAGGGAGAAGCAGGCTTCCCATCGAGCGGGACTCCCTGGAATCATAACCCAAGTGGAAGGCAGATGCTTAACAACTGAGCCACCCAGGCGCCCCTCTACACAAATACTTTTAAAGCCAAAAAAGAGTCACGCTTTGTATATTCTGCAACTTACTTCCCCACCTCCCCCAAATTCCCTGCAACTTCGTTTTTTCTTTTCCTAGTGTTTCTGTGAGGCGCACCTGAGTAGGGCTCGCTGGGGCAGAGAGCCTGCAGAATTCTAGTCGATGTTCCTGCCAATGGCACGTGCCCAGAGTCTACACATCTGCAGCCCTTCCATGTCTGCTAAGAGAAGCAGACAGTGGTAATTTGCATGTATGATTTGCATGTACTTGATCCTTTCTCGGGAGGCAGAGTACCTGTCGGAATGGTGGAATGTTTATTTACATTCCTAATGGGAAGGACCTCTTGCTATGGCTTTCACTTGTTTTTGTCTTTTTTTGCAGTGACTGTTGGTCTTTTTATTATTTACTCTGTTTTTGTGTTTGAGTTTTTGTGTATTTTGCAAAATTAGCCCCCCCCCCGTTCTGCAATAATCATTATCAAATATTGTTTTTTATCATGAAAGCTATTAAACCTTATTACAGAATTGCTGGAAAATGGGGAGAATAAAAGGGAAAGTATCTATGACATGGATATCACCATGTGTCAACATTTGGTGACAGTTCTGTCCCCTTAGATGCTGTAATCACTGTCGTCATCCTGTTACACATACACCTCTATTCTGCGACTTGGCTCTAAAGGCATAACCTTCAGGAAGCATTTGAAAGTTTTTGTAGCGGAAATCCTATCGTTCCCTCTATTGTGGTAAAATAAACCTAACATAAAATTTACCATTTTAACCGTTTTTAAGTGTACGGTTCAGTAGTGTAGTACCTTCACACTGCGATGCAGCCAGCCCCACCATCCGTCTCCAGAACTTTTTCATCTTCCCAAATGGAAATTCTGTCCCCATGAAAACCCAGCTCCCATTCCCCTCCCCCGCCCCATGCAACCACTGCCCGACTTTCTGTCTCTATGAATCTGGCTACTCTAGGTGCCTCCTATAAGTGCCATCCCATAGTATTTGTCTCTCTGGTCCTGGCTTCTTTCACTGAACACAATGTCCTCGAGGTCCATCCACTCTGTAGCACGTGTCAGACTTTTCCTCCTCTTTACGACCAAATAATATTCCATGGTGCGTCTAGAGCACGTTTTGTTTATCCTTCGCCTGTCGAAGAACTCTGGGATTGTTTCCACCTCTTGGTGCTTGCGGGTAATGCTGCAAATAAACATGGGTGTGCATGGGGCGCCTGGGTGCCTCAGTGAGTTAAAGCCTCTGCCTTCGGCTCAGGTCATAATCCCAAGGTCCCAAGGTCCTGGGATTGAGCCCCACATCGGGCTCTCTGCTCCACGGGGAGCCTGCTTCCCGCCCCCCCCCTCCGTCTCTGCCTGCCTCTCTGCCTGCTTGTGATCTCTATCAAATAAATAAAATATTTTTTTTTAAAAAAGCCTCTGCCTTTGGCTCAGGTCATGATCTCAGGATCCTGGGATCAAGCCCTGCATTGGGCTCTTTGCTCAGCGGGGAGCCTGCTCCCCCACCCCCGCTGCCTGCCTCTCTGCCTACTTGTGATCTCTGTCTTGTCAAATAAATAAATAACATCTTTAAAAAAAAAATAGGTGTGCAAATACCTGTTCGAGTCCCTGCTTCCAATTTTTTTGGGGTATATACTCTCCTTGTGCCCTTTGGTTGAACATTTAGCTTGTATCCAGTCTCCTGGTTTATAAACAATAATGCCCCAAACAGCCCGTATTGGAGTTTCCTGCAAAAGGTATTTGGATGAATACTCAACATTCTTGAGTCTTAAAACTGAGATTATCTCTGAGCTCATTCCAAAAACAAGTTACCAGTTTATGCTTCCACGCCCTCCCTGCTGCAGATGCTTTTACATCTCGCATGTTCAACAACTTCCTTTTCCCTCTTCGGTTCCTAGAAAGGCTGACCTTAACCTTGGGATTTGTGGTCCCTCAGTTATCCCTCAGTTATCTGGGGGGGAACCAACCTAAGTGATCCAGGTGGGTTGCCAGGGTTGGTTTCAAGACTAACTCTTTAATAAATCTTGAATGTGTGATGATGTCAGGACTCCCAACAGCATCCTCACAACCCAGGCAGGTATGGGCATGGGGGGCGGGGTGGAGTTGGAGGCTGGGAGAGAGGCAAAAATGGCCCCTTGGGCAAACCTTCTGCCCTTTTTAAGGTGACATTCCTAATTTAAAATCATTTGCAACTCACCCATACTTTTGCAAAACACCACGCAGCCAAATCAGAATTTGTGGGCTGGCTGGAGAAGACCACATGCCACTGGTTTCAGATCTCTGAGTTAGGTGTTCACCCAGTGAGATGATGACCAGTTAGTTGTTCCAACTCCACTTCCTTCAATAACCCTCCACCCTTGCATTGATCCAGGATACCTCCTTTATCATCCATTATCTTGTAAATAATAGGGTCTATTTCAGGCTTACTGGAGTCTGAGCATTGATCTCCTTATTCTTACAGTAGAACCACAGGTTTGAAAGGTTGTGATCATAGAATCTTAATACTGGAATGTGTTACACACACACCTCACTTTATTTTTCCTAATTTTCTGACTTGTGCTGGTCTTGTTAGTTTTTACAAATAAAGTTTGGAATCACTGTATCATTTTGCCTATCCCTCCTCCCCCAACACACACACACACTGGACTTTTTTTTTTTTTTTAAGATTTTATTTATTTGACAGAGATCACAAGTAGGCAGAGAAGCAGGCAGAGAGAGAGGAGGAAGCAGGCTCCCTGCTGAGCAGAGACACCCCCCCCCCCCATGCGGGGCTCGATCCCAGGACCCTGGGATCATGACCTGAGCCGAAGGCAGAGGCTTTAACCCACTGAGCCACCCAGGCGCCCCCACAGTGGAATTTTGATCTATTGTCAGTGCTATAACTCACTCATGGAGGGCAGCCCACTGGCCTTAAGAGGGGCTCCTTGGGTGCTTCCCAGCCTCGCAGGGGAGTTTGTCCTTCCCTTCCATCAGGTGGATGGCAGGCATTCCTCCCAAATCTTACCTCCCTCCCCCAGGGCAATGTCTACTCTAGGGCCCTGGGGACTTGGAAGGCTATTTGCCTTCCCTATTTCTAGTAGTGGTCACCAGGAGATGGGAGCGACTTTTGGAGAAGAACAGAGATGGTCTCTACAAATTACAAAGTGGGGGTGTTGATTTCTTCCTATAGAAAATGGGAATAAAAAGGTGGGCTTAGAGGCGTCCCTCCCTGCAGGAGGAATGGAGGAGGGGGCCCTGGGCCGGGCCAGCCCCACCTGGGTGCAAAGTAATGGAACAAAGGCCAACCCACCCCAGGCTCCCTGGCGCCAGGCGCTCCACAGAATCATAAAGGCACCATCTCCCTGCTAAGGCAGCCACTTGCAACACTTGCCTGCCCGCCCCGGCCCTGCCTGGGAGCTTTAAGGCCACAAAATCGAAACTGTTTACCGGCACAATGACTCTGGGCTGCAGGAGTCATTGTTGGGAGCTGATGATTTGATGGGGGAGGGAACAGAAGCCGCAGAGGCAGGAGTGCCTAGGGCTTGAACTTCGGGGCTCCAAAGCCACATGCCTCCCGGTTCCCAGTGGTCGGTCTACCACTCGACACCATCCCTACCACGGTCACCACAGCCTTCCCCAGCTCTGGCCGCTGCCTTTGTCAGAAACAGCTCCTGCCCTCGCAAGAGCTTCCTGGCAGCCAGAGAGAGCTGATTCATCAAGGCAAGATGTGTGTGCTTCATCCAAACCCCAGAACGCTAACAACCAACAGGTCAACAAACACATGTGGGATGAGTGAATGAATCTATCCGAAAGACATTTGGGAAGCACCTACCGCAGGCCGTGAGAGGTGATGGAAACACTAGAGTGAACAGATCCAGCCCTGGCCCCTCTTGGACCTGACATTGCAGGGAGAGGGAATCTGCTCATCTACTTGTTTCTTTCCGGCAGCGTCTGGCACCTTTGACAATGCCTGCCACAGCGTGCTCCAAAAATACTGGTTGGTAGTAGGAAGGCGCTATGACAAGGATAGTAATAGAGAAATGGGGCAGGTGGGGGCAGCTCTGGATTCTGGGCTTTGGGTCCAGCCACACTGTTGCTCTGGGATCCAGATTCTAGGCCCTGGGCTCCACATCCTTGGCACTAAGTCTTGGGTTCGGAGCTCCAGGCTCTAGGCTGAGGATTTGAGGGTCCATGCTCAGGACCCTCAGGCTGAGTTCTGGGCTCAATGTTCTGCGATCTGGATTCTGAGGTCGATGTTCTGGGCCCCAGTTGGATTTAAGTTCTAGATTCTGATCTCCAAGCTCTTAGTTCTGAATTGGAGGGGGACAGGCCCTGTGGTCTGTGTTTTGGGTCTGGTTCCTGAGTCCTGGGGGATTGGTCATGCACTCAAAGCTCTGGACTCCAGGTTCTGACTCTGAGCTCTGGAATTCAGGCCAGGTTAATAGGATGACTTGCCGGAGGCCAGGCAGAGTTATTGTGTTTACTGCATAGAAGATAAGCTCCCCAAGGGCAGGAATTCCTATTTCTTTCATTCAGTGGTATAGCCCCCACACCTAGAAGAGTGCCTGGTGTGTAGGAGGCTTTCAACAGACATGCACACCTGAATACATGATCATCTAGACACACAATGCTGCAGTCAAGAGCCAGGGCATGAGAGGGCAGGACCGTCCCTGCCTTCACTGTGGCCACAGCTGACGGGAGGGGAGGCTGGAGTGCTGGGAGCTGGGGAAGGGCCAAGAGGGCCACCATGCTTTGAGACAGGCAGGCCAGGACCCATCCAGCTACATACCCGGCTGGTTCCTACCTGCTCTAGGTTTCTATTCTACAGGAAAAGGATGCAGATAGGGTGGTGGTAGAATGGCACAGCAGGAACAGAGGACTCCAGAGTGAGTCTGAGTCCCAGGGTTGCACCTTCTGCGCTGCCCTGATGAGCTGAGGTATCTGGGACCTCCTAGGAGGCCTGTTGCCCTCCACAGGACCCTTGCTTCGCCGAATCCAAGCAAGAACCCTGCCAGCACCAACAGTCTGGGATAGGAAGAATGAGAGGAGGGGCTTCCTGGACCACGTGGACGTCAGGGCTGCCAAGGAGCAAGGAGGCTGGCCATCAGAAATCCTACTCGTTGCAGACCCAGGGTACCAGAGACAGTGATTAGAGCCAAAAAAGGTCATCATCAGGGACATATGAATAGAATGACTAGTAACTGGGGACAATAGCATCGTGGGAGATAACATCATTCAAAGACACCATCAGAGAGGTGGTGGTTTACACTGAGGATCAGGAGGTCCTGGTGAGCAGTATAATCATTGGTTATATCATTCCTCATTGATCAGGGACATGGGAGACTGAGGATGTGAGCAGCAGGAGTGTTACCTGGTCCCCATATCCTTGATGACTGAGTGTAGGGGAGACAAAGGTGACCACATTCAATGACCAGAGCCACCCAGAGATCCAGGTGGTGGGTGAGCTACTGGGCACAAAAGGCAGCAATGGTTAGAGAATTTAGCGACCAGAGACCCAGGTGGCTGGTGATACCAATGATGAGGAGGCTGGCAGTCGGTGCTCCTGGTGATCAGGATATAAGGGACACTGGTCATCAGGGACTTGGAAGATGAGACTCCACAATTCTTATGCTGGACCCTAGCAAGCTGAGTGATGAGCACTGGGGAGCCAGGGATGTCAGTCACCAGAATCACTGGTGACCACATCGACAGAAAATTTGATGGGAAGAAGATCCCATGATTAGGGACATTGGTCATTAGGCATATTGTTGGTTAGAGATGTTGGTGAATGGACATAAGTGATCAAAGTCATTGCTAAGGAAACATTGGTGATGACAATAGTGTGATTGGAGATACTGGGGAGAAATATGAGTGATCAGATCTATCAATGATTGGAAAAACGTTGATCGGTGACATTGATGGTCATGCTTCTCAATGAACTAGGACATTAATGATTGGGGGCATTGGGGACCAGCGCATTGGAAATCAGGAATGTGAGTGATAAGATGGTCCAGTGATCACAAATATGGTAAATGAGGAAATGCAGTGGTCATCAGAGATGTTGGCACCAGACACATGGAATATTAAAAATTTATGAATAGAGATGCTGATCAGGAATATCGGTGGTAGGAGATACTCATGACCGGGTATATTACCAGTAAGCCAGGACAATCACTGAAGACACTGGTGATCACATTTTGTGGCTGTCAGGGACCAGACACGTCCCTGATCAGAGGCATGGATAAAATATTGGTGATTGAGTGTTGGTGATCAGTTGCTAGTAATCAGATGTCTACGGTCACAAGCTCCAGCAATCAGACATGTCACTGACCAAGAATAGCAGTCATGGTAGCTATCTCCAATGACCACCTTTGTTGAATGAAGATGATGGCAATCGATGACATTGGTGATCAAAAACATTGGTGACCATATTTGTCAATGAACAGGAATATTGATGATCAGATAGCTCAGAAACAAGAGCTGATCAGCATCTGGGAGGAAGTAGATGGGAGTGGGGGTGGGGTCAATCCTTGTCGGGTTCTATGAGAGCCCCAGGAAAAGGATCAGTGTGTAGACCAAAGGCTGGAGAAACTACAAGCTTCCCCGTGCTTCCCCAGTATCCACTCAGACACCAGGACCCCCAGGGGGGTGAAAATGAGGAAGTCCAGATGAGAGCAATGCAGGAGAGTGGGGTCGGGATCTCCGGCCCCAGGCAGAGAGGGCCCCATCCCTTATTCCAGGAGCCCTTCTCTCCAAATCACTGGACCCATAGGGACCGCTAGGACTGACTGCCTATCACCACACCCAGGACTCAGCAGCCAGGAGCCCACAATACCGGCCAGAGGCATTCACAAAAAGTATTTTATTATTCTTAACAGTATTCACTTTAAAGGAATAGGAGGATAGCATACAATTTTTTACAGACAATATATAAATGTTGTACATAATTAACAATAACTTAGTTCACTAATCCAAAATGAAACAAGCCAAATAAAACATAAAAACAGAAAATACTGCGGATTCTTTTTCTTATGCGGATACTAGTACAAAATAAGTTACTTCTGGCTGTGGTGCCCCCCTCCCCCCCGCAGCGATCGCCGGGGGGGCCCCTATTGCACTTGGTCGACTACCTCGGCATGATCCTCTTCCCCGGGGCCGGGCCTTTGCCGGCCGCCACACCCCACCACCTCCGCATACAGAATCTAAGCTCGGACACAGTTATGTACAGCTGTACCTTGGGAAGGATCCAGCCAGCCACAGCAAAGCGGAGCAGAACCCAGGCATCTCCAGGGACCCCAGCAGGGTCATGGCCTCTCCCTGGACCCACCCCCAACTCCTGCCTTCGCCACCTGCCAGACCAGCCCCTGGAAGCCAAGAGCAGCCAAGGCCCCTCCCCAGGCCCCCGGCTCCCCGTCCTAGGGCTGTGGGATCCAAGTACTTTTCCAAAAATAATTGTGAAGCTACAGCCTTGGTTTGTAGGTTTTATTCCTTTCCATAGCAAGGACTTCCGTGGCAACGTACAATCGACTGGACCCAAAATGAGTTTAAAAATAAAACAACTAACTCCTCAGCGAGTTAAGCTTATGCAGTCTTTGATATATAATATTTTTTCTTTTGTCTCAGAGTGGGAGGGGAGGGGATTGAGGGGTGTTGCAGAAAAAGGATGTATGTACAGGGGTTCACCTGGCTGGGGCTCAGACTCATTAAGGGGACACGGGTCACACCAGCTTCGGCCTCAGAGTCAGGGGAGCGATCTGGGAGACATTTCCCCTCTCAAGAAAATGTTGTTTCCTTCCTGTGACCCAGCCCTGGCCTGGGAATCAGCGCAGGACCGCCCCTGATTGTCTCTGCCCTCCAGGGCCCGGCCGCCAGGGCACGCACCGCTCAGCCTCCCCAGGCTGCTGGCCTGGCCACACTGGCTCAGCCCAACCTGGGCTTCAGCTGTTTCAGGAAAGGAAGCCAGAGGAGAAGGTGTGGGCCACGGGCACCCCCCCTTGCCCCACACACCTGCCCCCAGAGCCCCAGCAAGCAGATGGGCCAAGCAGCACTTGGTGCAAAAGAAGACCCAGAAGAGAACTTGGGGGGCAGCTCAGACCTCCACGTCTCCCCAGTCCTTGTTAGAAATGAGAGCACAATAAATTATTTTTGCCTACTCCCTTCTTCTAAAAACGGTTTGCTTCGTGTGTCCCCTGACCCCCCCTTCTTCTCTTTATAAAGTTGTCTGTTCTGTTCTCCAAACAATTGTCCATGATGGAAACCCCGCCTGGGCAGCAAGCCGGGCCAAGGCTGCCTCCCAGCCTGGGTGAGGACCTTCACAGTGACCGCTGAAGGCCAAGGGGAGCGCCCACAGGAGAGGCAGCTCGGGGCTCCAGCCGGGCTGGCAGGAGTGGCATCAGTCTTCAGGGAAGGGCAGGCCGCTAAGGGTTTGGCCCACCCTGCCTAGGGTCGCCAGCCTTGCACTGCCGGCCACCCTCCTCGGCATCTGTCTGTCCATTGCCGGGGGGCTGTCCCTAGCCCATGGCGGTCACCATGCTGGATGGGTGGGGGTGGCCAAAGGAGAGGCTGGAGGAGGGGTGGATGGGCGTAGGGGTGGGCAAGATGTGTCCCGAGTGGCTGAAGGGCGGGAGATGGCCCACAGGCGCCATGTGTCCGGCCAGGGCAGCGGCGCTGAAGGGGGAGGCCTTCTCCTGCATGCACTTCGACAGCTCCTCGAAGCACTCCGCACCTTTCTTGTTCTTCTTGGACTTGGTGGACATCTTCCGATTCCTCGTCTGGATCCCTTCCTTCTTCATGGTCAGCGGCCTGTTCACCTGGAAGCAACCACAAAACCTTCAGGAAGTCCAGTTCCCCAAACAAGAAACCAACCCCCAGCTTCCACATGGGGCAAAGACAGGTCTGGGCCGGGGACCCCACTTGCAAACCCCCCACCCCAGCCCATCTTGGTCTTCCTGCCAGCATGCTACCCTGTCAAAAAAGGTGCTTTTCCCTGTGTGGGATCCCCAGGGCAGGGAAGGGGCGCTGAGCCCACTAAGTGCCAGCACTGCCCCCCGGCCCCCACCATCGACATGACCAAGCTCCATGCCTACTTTTTGTTTTATTTTTAAGATTTTATTTATTTATTTGACAGACAGAGATCACAAGCAGGCAGAGAGGCAGGCAGAGAGAGGAAGGGAAGCAGGCTCCCCGCGGAGCAGAGAGCCAGACTTGGCCGGATCCCAGGACCCCAGGATCATGACCTGAGCTGAAGACAGAGGCTTTACCCCATTGAGCCACCCAGGCGCCCCTTTTTGTTTTAAAGAGGCACTCCTTCCTGGGACCTGCAGCCCCCCCCCCCACCGTGGGGGACACACTTCCAGCCGGCTGGTCCCCTCTTATGGGAAGGTCTTCTGGCACTGGGGGGCGGCAGCCGCCTCCCAAGCCAAGCCACGCCAGAGATTGTGGCTGCCCCCCGCCCCCCCCCACCCCGGCGCACCAGGGAGCACAAAGAGCAGCAGTCCCTGGGGAGGGGCGGGCCAGGCTGGGGAGGGGTGGACTCACATTGTGCAGCTTGTAGTAGAGGCCACAGGCGTTGCAGACAGGGTCCCCGTTGGCGTTTCGGCGCCATAAGGTGGTGGTTGTCGTCTGACAATTTGCACAACAGGTGCCGGCTCTCCTGGCGGCCGACTGGGAGGGGACGGGCGGCGTCAGCAGGCTGGGCTCCCACGCCCCGCCTCGACCTCCCTCCCCGACCCTTACCCCACCCCCCCTACCGTCCCACCCCGTCCCTGCCAACTGAGCCCGGGAGCAGGAAAGCTCACAGGGGAATCCAGGCATCTCAGAAGCTGCGGAATTTTAGAATTTGAGACCTAAACCAGCACAGAACTTAGAATAAAGAACTCTCAGAAGCCTGATCTCGGAATCAACCGGGTTGCAAGAGCTAAAAGGACACATTAGCCCCTGCCCCGCAACCATCGAATGGGGAAACTGAGGCCCTGAGGAGGCTGGCTCAGTCCTCCTGGAGCTCCTGGGTCTGGCTCTGCAATCCCACGTGAGTCCTTTCAAAATCCACCATCCTGCGTGTGACGCGCCCTCCCTCCCCCGAAGAGGCCAGGCAGGGACGTCAAATGTTTAGGGAAGTCTAGAGCTGCGGCCGTCCAGTACCATAGCCACTAGCCACGTGGGAATGTTCGAATTCAACCCAACTACAATTTAATAAAATTAGAGCTTCAGTTCCTTCTCGGGCATTAGCTACATTTCAAGGAATCAACAGTCACGAGCACAGTGGACAGGGCAGGGCCAGAACATTTCCATCAGCGCAAGGCTGGTCCGTCTGGCATCCCGCACCCCAAACCACTCACTGCTGACTGCCCCGAAGCCCCTCAGGGAATGCAGGCCAGAGGTGGTCTGGAAATGAGTGTCTGGTTTCTGAAGAAGGGCTCCTAACAAGGGAGAATGCTCCTAACAAGGGAAAGTAAGAGGGTCTTGACGGAGAAAGCAGACCTCCTCTTGTGGGCCCACCAGCGCACGCCCCCCCCCCACAAATATTTCCCAAAGAACCGCAGGCAGCAGGACAGGGGGTGGGGGAAGGAGACCGGGAGAGGCTGGGACGGCCCTTGGCCGGAGCTCCCTTGCTGGGTCGTAGGGACCAGCCGGACTGCTGCCTCGGGGGCGGGGAGGGTGAGGGTGAGTAAGCGGCCTGGAGCTGGAATTCTGACTCAGGGGCCAACACCGTATCCTCCACCCCTACCCCCACCCCGGCCCTCACCCTGCCCTCGCTGGGGGGGGGGCCGAGAAGGGGGGCCCCCAAAGCGGCAAGCGATTTAAGCCTCGTAAATCACTTCGCCCTGAAAAAAATATATTTATTATTCTTAGCATTTTACGCATTATTTGCAGAGCGGAGGGTATTAGAAATTTCAAAACAGCCCAGCGAGAGGCAGGACTGAGCCGAGGAGAGGTTCTAAAACTCGCGGGGTCCGGAAACAGATACGCGGAGTTTCCTTATCTTCAGGCTGCAGATGTCCGGATAGGAAACTCCGGCAGGAGATCCGAAAGGGCATTTTTTTTAAATCACTCAAATGAAAATACACAGTATAGGTGACTCCATGGAAAAATAATAAAGGGCAGGTTTTTTTGGTGGTTGGTGTGAGTGTGTGTTTTATTTAAATAAGCGTGAGGAGATTGTGTGCTGGGCTACAAGGAAAATTACTTCATGGCCCTATTTTTAAAAAAAAGAGTTAACCAGAGGCCAGGGGACAGGAGTTGGGCCCTTGGACACTCAACGTCGGAGATTCCTGAACTTGGTGGGGTGAAGATACCTGGTTGGTTGCCGAGGGGGAAATCTGACCCCCGGGGCGGGAGGGGGGGGAATCTGGCCTAAAAGAAGGGCCACCCCAAGTGATTTTAATCATAAAAGGATTTCAAGAAGCAAAGCAGCTGCCTGGGAAGGGTTTGTTGGTGTTACTATTATTTTTTAAATAAGCCGCTGGCCCGGCCCAGGTCGGCGGCCTCTCCCCAGCCACCTGCTGCCCCGCGCTTACCAGTCTCCGCTTGGGCTTGATGAGTGGCCGGTTCTGCCCATTCATCTTGTGGTAAAGCCCGCAGGCGTTACACAGGTAGTGCCCGGTGCCATCTCGCCGCCAGAGAGGAGTGGCCGTGGCCCCACAGTTGACACACTCCCGGCCTTCTGAAGGGGGACAAGGAGAGACAGCGGGCCTGCCTGATGGACAAGGTCACGGGAGAGAGCCAGCGGGCAGGCACGGACCAGGTAGCGGCCGGCCTCAGCCCGGGCTGCCTCGGGGGGTGACTTTTAGCTCCAGCCCTGGGCAGGAAGAGGGACCCGGAGGAGGTTCCCCCCCCTCCCCCCCGCAGGAGAGGAGTTCAGAGAGTAGCTTTAAGGCCAAAGCTCCATCTTCAAAACCCTCTCACGAAGGAAGGGAAACAGGGCAGGAGGGAGGAGTGGGGCCAGGACCCCAGGGATTCTCGGCGCGACAATGAAAGGGTATTTACAGCAAACTTTGCCGAGGGCAGGGCGGTGGCAGGAGTGGCCCCGCTCGACCTGGCGGGGCCTGGGAGGGCTCTGGCTCATTTTCTGGTTCTGCCTTTTTTCTATCTTCCCCTGTTCCCCAGCTGTGTCTGCCACCTCCCAGATTCTCAGCGCTCAGCTCCATCCCCCTCTGTTCTCCAAGCAGGGGGATTCCTTCTTTCTCCCTGACTTCCCCCTCTTCCGCTGGGGCCCTAGAATTCAGTCCCAGACTCAGATGGAAGGTGGTGTTCTTTAAAATAAAAGAAGCCGTAAGCCCTTTCGTTTTTAAGCCAAGTAGACTAAGCGACCTTGGTCTTCTGTTGATGGTGGGGGTTTTGGGTTTTTTTGTTTGTTGTTGTTGCTAAAAGACCATCTGGAATTCAAATCGAATGGGTAAAACAAACTTGGGAGAAGGGGCTAATTAAAGGCAAGGTAGCTGGCCTGAGCGGAATGGGGACCCCAAGGTGGGGCTGAGGGAAGTGCCCGAGGTGGCGGCAGCAACCAGGCCAGGGAGCTGGACAGCCTGGGATCACGCAGCCCCTGGGAAAATGTCTCTCCATTTAGTTTCAGCTAAATTGTCTATATATATGGGCAAGGAAAGGTTCCTGAACTCAGGAGTAAAAGCTTAAAAAAAAAATCTTCCTCTTTCTCTGCTTACAGGGATCGGGAAGGAGGCATTGACAGTCGGAGCCTTGCACCAGTCCTGGTTTCTGATCTATGGCCAGATTCTTGGACAAACCAGCTAGGCTCCGGCCTGTCTCCGCAAAGGCACCTACACTTCTTCCCCCTCACTCCAGCCTTCAGGGAGGGACAATGAAGGACATGCCAGGCGGCAGGGAGCAGGAACAAGTCCTGGGAATGTTGCTTTGGGGGAAATCTCCCAGGGAGATTGGGAAATATCAAAATCCCAAGATTGGACTGATTGAGTTGGAGAACCAGATTCCTTGAGGGTCTGGGGCATCTGTAGTGCTCCCACAGCCTGCGCACACACTCACAAACACACGTACGCACAGCCTCCCTGTTGTCACTTGCGTACTACATTCTCTCATAAACTAAGTGAAGAGACTGTTCAAATTTTCACTTAAGATCCAGGGAAGGGAAGGGGGAATTCCCGTACTGTGTTCTGTCTGGTAGTAGCCAACCTTGAAAGGGAGGGTGAGAGGCGGGGAAGGGAAACGAACTTTGGGGACCCCTCAGAACAGTTAAGAAAAGGGCAAAAGTTTGAGGGCTCCCTCTCTCCCATTCTGGAGTCTCAAACATCTGTTGGAGGCTATTGGAGGGGAACATGACCCACCCCTAGATCTGGAAGACATTGCCCCATCTCCCATATCATAGCCCTCCTCCCCCCAGCCATACACACAAAAGCACAAACCATCCCCACTTCCACAAGGTCCCTGGCGCTGGCCTTTACCTGAGCAGGAACGTGCCTTGCTGCGCTGCTTAGGGGTGAAGCTGGAGGCAGGGCCACCCAGGAAGCCTCCAGGGTGGAAGAGTCCGCTGCTGTAGTCATGGGCAGCAGCCGGCACGTAGGATGGGTAGGTGGGGATGGGGTGGTGTGTGGCAGGCTGGGTGCCCATGGCAGCCAGGCCTGGGCGCAGGGGACTGCCGCTTTCCATCTTCATACTATCCGTCAGTGACACCTGGTACTTGACGCCATCCTTGTCCTCCCCCCGGGCTGCACTAGCCCCTGCAGAAGAGGAGGCTGGAGAGGCAGCCCCGGTGGTGCTGGGGTCGGGAGACACTTCCTTGGGTGGAGTGGGTGGGAATCCAAAGAGGTGGGAGCCCGAGTGGGCTGCCGTGGGAGTGAGGGAGGCCACAGAGCTCCCGCTGCCTCCCGCACTCCCACCCCCTGCCCCTGGGTACACGGAGAGGGGGCCTCCGGGGCCTCCGGCCGCTGAGGGGTGCAGCGGTGTCTTGGAGAAGGGGCTCACGGTCCAGGGATTGTGGTGGTGGGCCGCAGCGGCGGAGAGGGCAGCTTTACCCCCGTCGAGCCAGGGCAACCCAGGACTGTGCAACAAGTGTGGGCGGCACATCTGGCCTCCTGTCAGACGGGCTGCAGGAGAAGGGAGAGGGGTCAGGGTGGGCCGAGGCTGAGCCGCACCAGGGCTCTAATGTACAGGACCACAACTCCCAAGACAACCAGCAGTAACCTTTCCAAAGAAAACCAAAAACACAAAACCCCAACCGGCAATAATCAAGAATGTCAGTCCAGAGCTGAAGGACAAGTGGCACAGAAGGAACCCCACCGGATTGGGGCCCGAAGGGACCCCCCCACAGGCCAGCTGGAAATGGGCAGAAACCCTAGGGTGCCCAAACCCTCCCCAAGAGGCTGCTGCCCCCACCTTTCCCCGCCCCAATTTTTCAGTTGCTCCGATTCCTGCGGATCTCACATCCGGGAAGCAGGCAGCCGGGCCTTCCTCCCCTCCCGCGCCCGGCGCGCGTCGCGCCGCGCCTGGGCTCACAGTGACCCACTGGCCCGGGGCTCACCGTGCGCGGGGCTGTAGGAGACGCGTGCCCGTGCGTGGGCTGGGTTGGCGTAATAGGGGTTGCCTTGCGAGTCTAGGTGGTTGAAGAAGACGTCCACCTCATCCGGAGGCAGCAGCTGCGCGGGCTCCATGTAGTTGTGCGCCAGGCCCGGGTGATGCGAGTCGGGGTGCTGCGCATTCAGCACGGCGGGGTGCGCCATCCAGCGCGGCTGCTCCGGCGCCACCTCCATGACCGGCAGTGGAGGCTCGGGATCTGGGCCGAGGCGGTGGCGGCGTCCCTGAGCGACGGAAGGGGGCGTGAGGGGCGCCGCCACGGCCCGACACCCCCAAAGTTCCGCCACGCGGAGTCCCGCACGCCCCTGCGCCTCCGCGGAGCTCAGCGGAGGGAGAGTCCCGGGTGGGAGGAAAGCTCAAAGCTCAAAACGAAAGGAAGGCGGAGGAGAGGGTTCCGCCGCGCACATTCACATGGTGAGCCCCAGTCCCAGAGCCAGGCGTTCACGCGCGCCGGGTCGCGCACGGGGACAAGCCCCGATAGCAGTTACCCCAACAAACACATATGGAGTCTCACTTTAAGTCAGACACACACCGAACCCCCCCCCCCGCCCCTTCCCGGTACACAATCACATAAACACGGGCCAAAAGTTGGAGACAGGCGCCCGGGCACCCACTGGGGCACATGAGCCCAGAGACACGCACATATCTACACTTGGCGCCAGATACACATACCGACTTGACGACACCCCACCCCCCCCGCCGCCCCGCAAACACGCACACGCAGCCCCAGCGGCTGGGAGCCAGCCCCCTGCGTGCACTCCCAGGAGGCACAATCAGGACCTCTCAGCAAGCCACACCAAAGCAGTCACCCGCAGCCTGGCCCCGGCCTTGAGCCCCGGAAGAGACCTCTCAGAGCTTGGCGCACCCCAGGCCCCCGGCTAGTTCTCGCACCCCAAACTTACACACGCAGCGCCGCGGGGAGGAGGGACCGCGGCCTCAGGGACGGGGGATCAGCACCGGCGGGAGCCCCGGCAGAGGCGGGCTCAGGAACCGCGCTTAGGGCGGCTGGGCTCACGGGGTAGGAGCGGGGGACAGCGCGCGCCTCGGCCTCAGGCCCGCCCGGCTCCGGCCCCTCGGCATCCTCCGGCCGCCCTGGCGCCAGCTCGCGACTCCTGCACAGACATGAAGCGGGGGCCGTGCACGCCTAAGAAGCCCGCGCCAGCCAATCAGGGCCGCGCGCCGCCCAGCCTCCGCCCCCCATTGGCTGAGCCCGCAACTCCGGTCCGCCGGCCTCCCGGACTGACCCGCGGGCCTGCCCCCCTCCGCCGGCGGGCCCCCTCCCAGCGCCCTCCCGGCGGCCCCTGCTGCCAACGCCCCCCGCCAGGACCCTCACCCCACTGGCCAACTGCTTCTCCCCTTCTTGAGGACAATCTTGGATCCCCCTAACCTCACGGCCCTCTTCCCAGTAACTAACCTCCAACGGGGGACCCCTCCCCGGGAGCACGGGTCGTGCACCCTTCGGGTGCCTGGGCGTCCTCTCCCCGGGACCGTAGCCCTTCCACTCTCTGATACCACCTCCCAGCTGAAGTCTCAACTACCTACCCGGACCGTTCCCTCCCCCTACTCGGGCTCTGGCTGGGCAGGGGGTTGGGGGGGACAGCTGCGGGACAGCAACAGCAGTGAGGGGCAAGAACTACGAGACTCGAGTGGGCACCTGGGCCTCGGACAACAGGCCGCTTAGGACTGCGCTTGACCGGGTGGAGGTGGCCTGGCTGGCGGCTCCAGAGAGGGGGAGGGGGCGTCCCCTTCCCGGGCGTGGCCTTCGCAGACCAGCGGGCCGAACTGCCTGGGGCGAGGCCATGGAGACCCGGACTGGCGCCGGCGCCGGCTCGAAGGAGACGCCTCTGGGCAGGAGGAGGCATTTTTCCCTCCCGGGGGTCCCTGAGGCGGCCCCTGGGGAGAGGGAGGCGGGAGACTGAGAACACCGTCCCCTAAGCCACCTGGAACTGCTCGCCACACATCTCCAGTGCAGAGATCCCGCTCTGTGGGGGGAGTGGGCCCCGTGCACAAACCTCCTTGCTCTCTCCCATTATACAGACCGAGGAGACCGAGGCTCGAAGGGAGCCTACGGCCGACGAGGGAGGCGGGGGTGGGTGGGTGAGTGTCGGAAACAAAGAACTTTTGGGGGGTTGAGACAGGTGCGAGGGTAAGGGGGGAGGAATCGCCCTCCTTCAGCCCCTCTCCCTTAGCTGAGTCTACAGCTCTCGGAGTTAGGAGCCCAGAGAGATCCCAGGTGGGTCCGGGGCAGGGGAGAGGGCGGGGGTCTGGGCCACCCCCGGGAGGGTGGGGGGAGGGGCGGCGGGATTGACAGTCGGTAATTGGGTAACTGGAGGCGGCTTCTCCGGCCGGGCGGCCCCGCCACCGCGACGCCGGGCCCCTGACGTCACCCGATTCGCCAGGAAATGAACTTTTTAATAATCCGAGGAGGGAGGAAAGCCCTCGGTCCCCTCGGCTCGGGGGGCTCCCGGCCAGGCCCAGCTCCGCGGGCGCGCCCCAGTCACCCTCTCGCAGGCCAGCTCTGGGCAGCGCCGGGGGTGGGGGCGTTGCGGGCACCGGCCAGGGGCCTCCTCCTGCCTCTGCGTCCGACTGTCCGTTCATCTGTCCGAGGCCCTGGCTCAGGTAAAGACGCGGGGCTGGAATTGCGGAGCCCCATCTAGCTGGGAACCGGAGCGTCCCGGGCGCTTAGGGACCCTCCTGCCACGGCGACCCGCTGCGCCTCCCGCTCCGCTCCACTCCGAGGCGCGCGGGGCCCGCCCGGGCTTCTCGGAACTCCGCTCGGCAGGAGAGGAGCAGGAGAGGAGGCCGGCGCCAGCCGGGTAAAGCGCTCTGCGGCCGGAGAGTGGGAGCGCGCCGCCGCGGGCGCCGGGCCTCCGCCGCCGGGCCGGGCAGGTGATTGGCTTCAGTGCCTTCCAGTTCGCGTTCCCCGAAGCGCGCGCGGTCTGGCCCGGACTCGCTGCCTCTCTGTTCGTCTGTCTCTCCTCCCTGCCTTTAGCTTACGATTCTTCATCAACGCGTAAAATGCGATCGTCAGAGCCTCGAGCCTGTTTTGCGTCCCTGGAGCCTAGCGGGAGCTTATCAAAGACACCGCAGCCCCAGGGACAATCCCGGGTGTCCGACAAGGCTGTCCCATCAACCTGAGCCCCGGGACCCAGAGCAGGAGGCAGCCAGCCGTTTGCCGGCCCGGGACCGTGCATGAACGCCGGAGCCGAGCGGAAGCTTTCCGTGGGGCTGGGATCCGCGCCTTGGCTCGCAGGGACGTGGCCGCTGCGGGCCCTCCGGAAAACAGGTAATTCGCTTTATTTCCCCCATAAGCGTAGTTCAAATGACCCCCATTCTGGGTGGGTCTGCAGTTTCATCTTTCCGAACTTCGCTAAAATGCCCCTCTGGGCCACCGCAGGAGTGGAGGTGACCAGCCTGGCCGGGCGGGCCCCCTGCCTGAACTGCAGCTCCGAGCTGCCCGCTGGCCTGGCGCAGAACCGAGCGCGGGCGGGGATTTAATTACCCCGCTCGGCGACTCAGAAAATCGCCGCGCAGAGAAGCTTAGCAGGGCGGTTAAGCAATGCTTGAGCAGGGGCCTCGGGAGATCCGCACCAGTCTCCCTTCCCGCAATCCCGGCCTAGAGAAAAAAAGGGAGGCGGGGAGAAGGGAGCTCCCCTACGTCTCCTGAGGCCCCCCGGGCTTGCCTTCCTCCAAAAGGCGGGCAGGCAGCCGGCTTGGCGGAGGCCTCCACTATGATTGGAGCTCCTGCGTTGGACACGGGACTGCTGCGTTCTCCCGCAGGAACGAACCCGCCTGGGAGAGAAAACAGGGACGCCAGGCAGGAGAAGGCCCAGCTGGCCAGTAAAACACCCCCCACTCCAGTCATGAGTGTACATGGATGCCAGACAGACCAAGGGACACTAGCCAGGCATCTTGCCCAGTAGGCAGCGGATACCATCTTATCATTTGAACCCAAACAAACGACGGGGAAGGATCAGGGAGCCCCCCCCCAAATCGGCTGGGATTTCGGGGGGCATCCTTGCGCCTGAGAAGAGCAGATATATTTCAGTTTACAGCCTCAGGATTCGGGGTCTCCGGAATGCCCTCAGAGGGACGCCTTCCTTTTTTCATGGTTTTTTTTTTTGTTGTTCGTTTCTAAGGGTTGTTGCTTATAGCGGGTGCTGCCTTTTGATGGCACTGAGAGGCTGTCACTTTCCTTACATAAGAACAAGACTTCGAGAGGGACTGGGGAAGGGTAGCAGAAAAACTGAATTTTCTAACTGCCTTTTTCAAGTGGCCTGAGATTCCCCGAAAAAGCATGGGTCGTTAGTGCGGCTTGAGCAGCTTTCTCCCGCAAGCGGGCAGCGCAGGGATCCGAGGCCCGCTTCTATAGGGCCTCACCCGCCTGGGCCGTGGCCCT
Organism: Mellivora capensis; assembly: GCA_004024625.1. Lineage (NCBI taxonomy): Eukaryota > Metazoa > Chordata > Mammalia > Carnivora > Mustelidae > Mellivora > Mellivora capensis. Next base: position 120,476 of record PISX010001087.1, on the reverse strand, counting down.
CAGCTGCCGGGTCTTCCCCGTCTTGCATGGCCCTCCCCTCTGCGTCCTTTGTTTAAACTTCCGCCATCCAAGGTAGCCCCTCTGGGACCATAAGTTGGCCCTCTCTTTGTAACCTAATTCTTCCCACCTTTTCCTATGGGCATCTAATTGGCCGGCAGTGGAGGGGAGATTCAAAGAAACCAGTTTGCTTAGGGGGCCTGCCTTCCATAAGGATATTGAATTGTCAACCCAGCGACCTCCCAGCTCCACGCTGGCAATGTGCCTTGAGGGGTACTGAGGAGGAAATGGGGGCCGCTTCAGCCAGAGGGGTTCAGAAGTCCCCACTGGGCAAGGCCTCAGATCTGCTAGGCCTGCCGCCATCCCTCCAGAGGGGTTCTGCAATGGAGGGAACAGGGCACCAACAGCCCCTTTGCTCGTTGGGGTTCAATTCCAGGCCCCCAAATGTGAAGGCTCCCTCTCCTCTGGCCTCCATGATGGCTCTCCCATCCCTTACATCTTTTGGGCCTTTTTGAATCGAAAAACCCAAGGCCCATCGTCCGAGAAGTCTGGGCGCCCTGAGTCGAGGCGCCTTGGAGATCCTCTATCTCCTTATCAGGTTCTAACCACCTACCTCCAAGCCGGACAGCCTCCCCCACGGGCCCTGCTGAGACCTGCAGCAGTGGGCGGCGTTTTTCCCTGCTTCACGAACAGCCACGGTTTACTCTGGGTGCCTCCCGGCCCAGCGGCCCGGCAGCATGACAACTGGCAAATCCGTTTCGTTAGACGCAATTTGTTTGCAATTTGTCTACCCGGCTGGGAAACGCTCTCCAGACGCACTGCCCTACCTGGTTCTCGAATCCTGCCTACTCATAAACGAATCCCATCACTAGGTGCCTGTGTAGACCCGGAGCTCACCGCCAGATGTTCCCGATCCCCGGGAGACGTAGCTTTTTCCAAAACAACGAATTTCCTTCCGTGTTTTCCGGGAAAGGAGCGGCCGCCACTCTCGGGGGCCCTGAACGCCGGATCTTCCCCCTCGCGGTTGGGGCAACCGGGAGTTCAAGCCTGGCCGCTGCCGAAGAATTCTAAATGCCCGGCGTCCAGACAGACCCAGACCGCCGTCTACGCCTCCCGGCGGCAGATCCCGGAGCCCGCGGCGGCCCTATTCTTATTGAAATCCCACTAAACAGATTCTTACTCCGGCTTGGGGCTGGGGGGAGACTTCCAGACCGGCGCTCTCCCCCACCCGCACCCCAGCCACACAGGATAAAGGGCCGCGGGGCGCGGCGCGCGGGGGCGCATGCAGGCGCGAGCCGGGTTAAGCCGCGCAAAGCCGGCGCACGGGACCAGTCGGCAGGTGCAGCCGCGGCTCGGCTGCCCGACTTGGGCGCCTCCGCCGCTGAGGCCCGGAGGTGGGGGCGGCCGAGACAAAGACCTCAGCTCCGGGGGCCGGGCGGTGGGGCGCTTTGCGAGGCACAGGGAATAACCCGGGCTCTCGGCCTATGTATGGCTGAATCCGAGAAATGGGAAAGCGGGAGGCCGGACGCGGGCCTGCTGTCCTCAACTCTGCAAATACTCCCTCAGGATTAGGCCCCTGTGCCCTGGGGTTCGAGCCGCTGGTAGGACGAGGGCAAACCCGAAGGCCATATGTCAGGGGCCACTGGGCTAGGCAGATCGCGTTTAGGGGGCAGGGTGGGCCAGACCTGGGGGCTGTGAGGGCCTTGGCCAGGCGGAGGTGGGGGAACTTACCCAGCGAGGTGCGGCGGGCGGCGCCCCCGGGTGGACGGGGCCGGAGCGGAGCGGGGCGCTCAGCGCGGTGCGTGGCTAGGTGGACCCACAGGACACTGGCGCGGGCTGGCAGCGTTCACCAGCAGGGCCCGGGCGGCGCGCCGAAAGGCTACATGGTGCGCGGCGGGCCGCTTTTGTTCGCCCGGTGGCCAACGGGGGCCGGCTGGGGTGGGGGCGAAGGCAGCCAGGAGATAGAGGCTTGAGCAGCGAGCCCGGGCGGCGCTGGCCTTGTTACCTCCCTCTCGCTCCCGCTGCCTCTCCCTCCCCTCCCCCCCTGCCGCGGCCGCTGCTTTTTATTTCGACAGCACTTTGAGGGGGCGGGAGCGGCGCAGGGGGGCAGGAGGGTGCCCAGAGCTCTGCCCCCCCCCACCCCGTTTCCCTGGTCCAGCCGCGGGGCGGCAGGCCGAGGGCCGGTGGGCACTCAAGGCGCAACACCCTACTCGCCCATACTCCAGATTACTCCCGCCCTTGCAGGGGCGCACAAATGAGCACCCCTGCTCTCAAGGGTGTATGTTCAGAAAGTCCGGGATGTCTCTTTTTGGAGACTCTCCCTGGGGACCCTCACAAACCGTGGCCACAAGTGCTCACACACGTACACAGCCGCCTGCTCCTCTTCTCCAACCTTCTTCCAATAGTGCTCACGCACAAACACATCTGTGCACACGCGTTAGTGCATACAGCTGTGGCTGCGTGGACATCCTCAGCCGGGAGATGCGGGTCACACCGGCATGCACACGTGCACACACCCAAATGTAGCTTGCGAATCTGGCACGCGCAGCGTGTGCGCGCATTTGTGCGCGCGCGCGCGCGTTTGTGTGTGTGTGTGTGTCTCTCTCTCTCTCTCTCACACACACACACACACACACACCTCCCTCACTTCCAGGCTGATTCGGCTAAATGTAGACACATGGCCTCTCCCTTTCCCACCACTTGAATTCTCCCAAGAGCAGACCAGAGCATTGCAGAAGTGGAGTGTGAGGTGTCTCCCTGGCCCATCCCCAAGGAACTCTCTGGCAGGAGGGAGCTAGGGAGTAGAGGGCTTGTCTTTGGAAGGCTAGGCAGAGGAGGTGGGTGTGGGAATCTTCCGGGCAAGAATGCTTTTGGTTTTGTGAGCTAGGAGAACCTTGGCATTGTACTTCTGAAGTCCCCACCTCAAAATTCAACTCCACAGTGGTTGGGTGGGTGGGTGGGGGGGGGCGTGTGGTCCCATTCCAGCTGCCCTGGGGACTGAAAGTGGCCTGGGGATCTTGGGCCCAAAGAGAAAGTGCTTTGCTTTGGAAGCACGGGGAAAACTAGTGTGCGTCGCAGAGAGGAGTGTCCAGCCCCCCACCCCCACTCTGTGGACATCTTCTATCTGTGGGTCTTTCTTTGAAGCTGATAGTGACTGTGTTGCATGTGTTATTTGCTATGTGCACACAGGAGAATATCTATCCTGGGTGCCCCCATGCATCTGTGTGCATTTGTGAGCACGTGGGAAGTCTGCAAAACTGAGTATATTAAAATGCCCGTCTCTTCTTGTGGGTCCCTGAGAGTTTGTATATTGAGAGTCTGTGTTGTGTGGGCCCCTGAGAGTTTGTGTATTATGTGTGGCTGTTTCAGAACATGACCTCCAAAGTGCACATGGTAGAGTGTCTCCATGGAACTGGGTGTGCGTCCCTGTGGCTATGTATCTGTGTGATCATTGTGTCCATGAATCATTTGATGGGAAGCAGTCACTTCCAAGTGCTTGTTTATAAAATGGTGTATGTCCCTATGTGGGTCAGTAGCTGTGCGTCTGGGTATCCTGTGTCTATGAATTGGGGTGTTTGTGCATGTCTTTGTGTCTGCCTGCCTGTCTTTACCAGTATCGGCTATCTGGTGTGCATCATTATATCTTTGAACTGATTATGGGAGGGTGGACAGTGTAGAACGTAGCCAAGTGTGTCTGCAGATCGGTGTATAGCACTGTGTATGAACTGGTATGTGTTGGAGTGGGTGTTTGTGTCTCTTTACCTAGGGTGTGGGCATCTGTGTGTACAAATGTATCTTTGAACTATGTGTGTTACTCTACCCAGCATTACCCTGCGTCTGTTGTCTGGGGAGGAGTGTGTCCCTGGGTGACACACAGTACGTGTGTCTTCCCAGATCACCCACCGTCCCTAACTGGCGGGGCAGGCGGCCAGTGGAGCTCCAGGGTGCCATTTGTGAGGGCACTTTCTGTCTGTCTGTGGGAGGGGGAGATGAGCTGATAAGGCTTATCTGCCGACGCCAGCGCAGTGCTGAATAACCGTTCTAATGAGGTGGCCTCGCTGGGACCACCCACTCCCAGGGCCCCCAGCCTCACTGGGGCACAAGAGCAAATCCCCATGAACCCAGCAGGGCCGGAGTGTCTCCTGGGCCTTTTCTAGTTCTGTCTTGTTTCTTCAAAGGCGGGTTCCAGGTTTTACACCCCCCACCCCACCTGCCATCTCTCCGCTGGGCTGGGCTAGGCTGGCCAGAGCAGGCTGGAGCCTCCCAGCCCCTGGTGTGCAGTCAGGAACACAGCCTTAAGAAGCTAGGGGATGTGAGGCCCATTGATGTGGGGGGCCCTCTAGGGTGGGGGTAAATTGAGAGACATGGAGGCCCAGGGATGGCAAGACCCAGAGAGACAGGGAATGGGGCACGAGACAGGGAAATCAAAATTTTAAATCTTAAAAAGAAACTGGCATAAAGGGACAGAGACACCAGTAGGGAATGGAGGGGTGGGCTGGGACATGCAGGAACAGACAAAAACAAACAATTAAAAAGTGGCAGAAAGAGTCAGAGAGAAGGGAACAAAAGCAGCCAAAGTATTAACCAGAGAGGGAGGGAGACACATGGACAGAGAGACAAGGGACCGATACAGAGAGGAGAGAGAGCGCAAAACAAAACAAAAATAGAGAGATGGGAAGACAGAAGGGAACCGGGACAGGCCTTGAGAGCAGTGCGAGAAGAGGGAGAGCGGAAAGGACTCCAAAAGTGTCAGGGAAAAGTGGGGACGCAGCAGACAGGCTGGGCGGGATGGACAGATCGATGGAGGGACCGAGGCAATACAGAGCACCGCGCCCCACGCGAGCGCGGGAGGCCATTCGCCAGGCTGCGGGCCCGGAGGGCGCGAGCGCAGAGCCCGCGGGCCGGGCGGGGCACCTAGCCGCGGGCAGCGGCGGCGGGCAGGGGGATCCGCGCGGGGCTGCGCCGCTGTCCGGGGTAATTTTTCATCTCGGCCGGCTAATCTTTGTTCCCGGCGAAGATAATGAATAGCCAATCGTTATCTGCCCGGCTCCCGGAGGCTGCCCGAGAATGGGGTTGTACAGGGCTGGGAATTGTTTCCAAAGTGCCGCGGAATAAATGGTGTTCCTTATCTCTGCCTTCCAGATTATCGGAGCTCTTTCAGAGCGCTCACAACAAATGCGCCCGCCATCGAATGCATCATTTACCACCGCAGATCCACGCGCTGATGGGCAGGCAGATAGCCGTCCGCGGGGGGCACGCCGGGCGCCCTGTGCCCGCGCCGCCTGCCTGCCTGCCTGCCTGCCTGCCTGCCTGCCGGGGGGGTACTCGCCTGTGCGCCCCCGGGTGTGCCCGGCGTGTTTGGATGGACATTCGCCTGTGCCAGTGGATGGGCACTGAACAAGAAAGGGTATTAGTGTGCATGCGGGGATGTCAAAGAAGTGTGCTGCAGGAAAGTGCCGATGTGCAAGCCCACATGCACATGCGTGGTGGGCGTCTGTCCCTGGAGCTGGCCCCGCTGAGGCTATTTGAGGGAGCACAGAGGAAGGGTTGTTGCACGTGAGTGTGTAGGCATGCATGTTACTCGGGGTGGGCAGACACGTGTGTGAAGGAGTGGGTGTGCAAATCTGTGTCTACAGGTGTGGTGAACGAGTGTATTGTGTACTTATCTGCCCTGGGTGAGGCTGTTTAGGAGTGCACCCAGGGTGCGTGTGCATGTGTATATTTGGACACGGGTGTGTTACTCTCCCGAGTGGTGTGTGCCCGCAGGTATCCCACAGTACTCAGTGCTGTGGGTTCATACCGGCCTGTAAGCACACCTGTGACTGCTGGGAGTGAGTGCACAAGGTGCCAGTGTTCACCCCGGTGTGCACAAATTTGCGTGAAGGCGGTTGCGTTGTTGTGTATCTGTCTGCCTGGGTGTGCCGGGCTGTGCTGCAGGAGGGTCAAGAGGGAAGGGCAGTCGTTGGGTTGTGCCTGCGCCTGCACGTGTAGGCTCCGTACGCACGAGATGGGGAGCTGGGACCCCTCTCCAGCCTGGGGAACAGCCAGCCAGCGGGGAGCGAAAGGTGTGCGGGTGTGACAGACGCCACAGTGTAGGGAATGGGATGTGCTAAACGGTGTGTGCGGCTGTGTAAGGGAGAAGGGTCTTCAGAGGAGTTTGGGAACACCCAGGGGTCCCATCCCGCCTCAGCAAGCACGCCCTGCCGGGGCCCCACAGCCTCGCCGCTCCGGACCTGAGGAAAGAGACCGGAGCCCCGCCGCCCGAGGTCCCCGCGCCGTGAGTGACACGCGCCGCCGACAAAGGCTGTATTTTTCCAGGCTCGAGCCCCGCCCGCGTGCGCGCAGGGGCGCGCGCGCGCGATGGTCCCCATGGCGACGCAGATAGCGCCGCAGCCATTTTTCCTATCTCCCCCGGGTCTATTATACGGCGGGATTAGCTCATCTCCAGGCAGGTCAAACCCAAAGTCACACAACCTGCGGCGCGGGCCCCGCCTCCCCGCCTGGCTGCCCCTCCCCCGCCTGAGGGGTCCGGTGCGGCCCCGCAACCCCCGAGTCGCGGCCCTTGCGCAGGCGCAGAGCGCCACCTGGCGACCGCCAGTGTCCTGAGTGGGGTCCCCGGGAGCCGGCAGCCTGAACCCGAGTCACCAGACAGAAGAGCTGGCGCAGGGGTCCTTTCCTCCCTGAGGTGGACTCTCCAGAAGTAGGGGCTTTGTTTTGTCACTGCTGTGTCCCCAGGGCTGGGCTGACACACAGTAGGTCTCCATTAGTGCTTCCTTAAAGGATAGATGGCTGGCAGGAAGTTAGAGACCTAGCAAACTGTCAAAGGTCACACAGCTTAGTTGGCAACAAGAAATCATTTCTTAGAATGTATCCACTGAATTTAGGATAAAAGCCAAACTCCTCCGGAATCTGGGTAATAGCCTTTGCTGATCACTCAGACCTATTTTCCCCCTTTCTTGATCCAGTCACAGTGGCCTTCTTTCTGTTCTTTGAACAAGCCAGAACATTCCCACCCCAGGACCTTTGTGTCTGCTGTTTCCACTACCCAGAGTGTATACTGCCTCTGTTCAAATGTCACCCCTCAGAGAGCGAAACTGAGCCTTCAGACTTTTCCTTTAGAGTAAGTACTTAGCACAAGTAAACTAGTCTCCTTTCTGTTTGCACAAGTTGCCAGCTTTCCTGCCCCACTGGAATGCTAGGCTTCCTGGGTGAAGGGGAGTCAGTCTGGTTCCCCAGCAATAGTCCAGGGCTGGAAACTCCTCTCCCAACTGATCGGTATCAGGCACAACTTTGGGAATGAGTGAATGGGGGCAAGAGAAGGCCAGAGCAAGTGGGACAGACTGTGCCCGGCTCTCATGATCATTTTTCCTTATCATTAGACCATTCCCCCCTACCCTGCCCCTGTCTTTGCTCACCCTGGCCCCAGGATGCCTGGCTCCACCAACCTCCTCTTCTGGCAAGTCCAGAGGGGCCTGGGACTCAAGGGAAAGAGCACCATGGAGGCCCCTAGGCAAGGCGCACCTGCCTTGCTTGTGGGGGCAGAGAACACTTATCACCCTTTGTTCTCAGGGAGCCGTGGCCTCTCTGGGAAGGCCTGGGCCACGGGGTGAGACTTCACTCATAATACAAGATAATTGATAATTAATTGCTATCACGGGAGGGGGACTATGAAGTAACTAGAACTAGAGAAGGCCACAGCCCCCACTGAACTTCCAGGCCCGTCTCCAGGCCAAGCCTCATCCTGCTCAGGGGGTTGGAGACAAACCCTGTGAGAGGCTTTGCCCAAGGACTTGGAGAATTAGCTCCCTGTTCCCTCAGAAGTGCCCCAGTTCCCTCCCAGGAGAGGAGCTGTGGGTTAACACAGGCTCTTGGTCCAGGACTCCCCCCAACATATACTCACACCCCTTCTGGCTGGGCGGCCTTAGGCAAGTCACTTTCCCACTCTGAGCCTCAAGTCTGCTTCTGCAAACCTCCCTCCAGGGTTATGAGAATTACTCATAAGCATGTATTTAAAAGGAGTTTTGTGATCCAGGCTTTGAAAATTGGCAATCCAAGTCTCAGGGGCCCATGCAGTGACCAAGTGTTGCCAACATTTCAAAGTGGGAGACTTCACATAAAGAACTTCATTTTCAGCTTCTTGAAAATTTGGAAGGTTGGCTACCCTGGGCCCACATTATGGCCTGATAATGTAATGCTGGAGTTCTGTGTCACCAGCCTCCTGTGCACTGGGGTCTTCACCCACCCACTTCAGACCCACGGGTCAGGGATGTGTCCCTCATAGAAATACCGTTTGCCGTAGCTGTGTTGGTTTTGGTCTTCCTTCTCTGTATCCTTTGGTGGAATTTCCAATATCTTTCTCCCTCTAGATGCTGTAAACCACTTAACAATGAATTAATAAATCCAATCAACACTTTAAAATAATGTGTTTGGCCACACTGTTTTAGACCCTGGATATACATACAGTACGAATAAAAGAGAAACAGGGAACAGTCAGACATAACCACACAGATTAATACATCATCACAAATTGTGACAGAACTCTGAGGGGCAAAGAACATGTATTTACAGATATTGAATCCAAGCGTATTTGCAGAGACCTACGTTGGGTCAGGTCCTGTGCTGAGAGGGGAGGGCATGGGACAAAACACGATATGGTCACTGTGTGCAGACAACTCACAGGGTGGTGGAGGGGTAGGTATATTAAGAGATTCTGTTAAGGGGCGCCTGGGTAGCTCAGTGGGTTAAGCCTCTGCCTTCGGCTCAGTTCATGATCCCAGGGTCCTGGGATCAAGCCCCGCATCGGGCTCTCTGCTCAGCAGGGAGTCTGCTTCCCCCTCTCTCTCTGCCTGCCTCTCTGCCTACTTGTGATCTCTGTCTGTCAAATAGATAAATAAAATCTTTAAAGAGAGAGAGAGAGAGAGAGAGAGAGAGAGAGAGATTCTGTTAATTCCAGCCTGTGAGAATTGGAAACACAGGGTGCTTAGGGAGAGGCCCTTATCCTAGTCTGAGAGCATAATATATAAAGAGTGCCTACAAATCAATAGAACAAAAATAAAAGAGAAAAAAATAGGCAAAGGGTGTGAACAGAAAAGGAACTAGAAATGGCTCTTAGATTGATGAAAACATGCTCAGTCTCACTCAGAGAAATGAGCATTTAAAACATGTTGAAACATTTGGGAAGAGAGAAGTCCTAAAATTAGATTGTGGTGATGGTTGGAACTCCCTAAGTTTACTAAAATTTATGAGATGTACATTTAAAATGAATAAGCCTCATGGTGGGTAAATTATACCACGTAATGCTGTTTGAAAATAAACCCTGAAACACTTTGAGATACCATTTTATATCTATCAGTATTAGCCATACCAAAACATTTGATTACATACTGTGTTCCTACGGGACTGGGGAGACATGTTGGTGGGAGTGCCAGCAAATGCACTCTTGGGGCGGGATAGGGAATGTGACAATATCATATTTACAAACACATTTATGCTTTGAACCAATAATTCTATTTATGGGGTATAGATATGCCCTCATGCTTGTGAAATTTGTAAGGAAATTCACTGTAGCCTTGTACTTGGTGGCAAATGATTGGAAACGAAAGATGCTCATGTAGAAGAGATGGTTAAAGTATTGTCATATAACCAAAAAGTAGAATGTTATGCCACTATCATGAAAGAAAAAGAAGAAAGAGATAGAGGAAGGAAGAAGTAAGGAAGGGCAGAAGGAAGGAAGGTAGGAAGGAAGGAAGGAACTGTTTATGTCAGGATATTGAATGATCCCCGAATAATTTTAGTGGGAAAATAAAAATGTATAGGAGTAAGTATGGTGTGCTACCATTTATTAAAAACAGGGATGAGAGGGGCGTCTGGGTGGCTCGGTCATTAAGCATCTGCTTTCTGCTCAGGTCATGATCCCAGCATCCTGGGACCTAGCCCCACATCAGGCTCCCTGCTCATCAGGAAGCCCGCTTCCCCCACTCCCTCTCCCCCTGCTTGAGTTCCCTCTCTCACTGTGCCTCTCTGTCAAATAAATAAACAAAGTCTTAAAAAACAAAACAAAACAAGGATAGGAGAGAGTATATTTGTGTACATATTTATAGGCTTTCTCTGGATGGCAAACAAAAGAAATCATTAACAATTGTTGGCACGCACAAAAGGACGGAGGTATGGGTGGCTGGGGCCAGGGATCCGAGAAGACTTTTCACTGCGTAAGCTTCAGTTACTGTTGAAACTCCACAGATGAATAAAGATACAGAGATTAAGATAGAGATAGATATATACAGTTTCACATATTCACATGTATAGCCATATATATCCCATACAAAAAAACTACAGATTAAAAACCAGAATGAGAAAAAAATTATTAAAAAGATAAAGAGGGAGAAGAACAGAACTTTGCCAAGAAAAGTTGGGACAGAAACTTCCCATAGCTGACCAGAATGGAGAGAAGAAAAGGATTATCCTGTCCTCTTGGCCAAAATATGAACTGGTATAAATATTCTGCAGGTGGGCGCCTAGGGGGCTCAGTCGGCTAAGCATCTGCCTTTGGCTCAGGTCATGATCTCAGGGTCCTGGGATGGAGCCCTGCATCAGGTGTCCTGCTCAGTGGCAAGCCCAATTCTCCCTTTCCCACTCCCCCTGCTTGTGTTCCCTCTCTCACTGTCTCTCCCTCTGTCAAGTAAAGAAATAAAATCTTAAAAAAAAAAAAGTGGGGCGCCTGGGTGGCTCAGTGGGTTAAAGCCTCTGCCTTCAGCTCAGGTCATGGTGTCAGGGTCCTGGGATCGAGCCCCACATAGGGCTGTCTGCTCAGTGGGGAGTCTGCTTCCCCCTCTCTCTGCCTGCCTCTCTGCCTACTTGTGATCTCTGTCAAATAAATAAATAAAATCTTTTTAAAAAAGTATTCTGCAGGTAATTTGGTTGCACCTTCAACTAGAAAGTTGAATATAGAAATGCCACACGACTGGGCAAGTTCTCTTCTAGGCATATGAGAGCTCTCACACATGAACAAAAGAGATGTGGGGCAGGAATATTCGTGGGGCACTATTTGTAAAAATAATAAGAATGGTAATTAAAATTTTAAAAAATAAAAAAGAAAGAAAAAGAAAAGGAAAGAAAAATTTTTTTTCAAGATTTTATTTATTTATTTGACAGAGTGAGAGAGATCCCAAGTAGGCAGAGAGGCGGGCAGAGAGAGAGGGGGAAGCAGCTTCCCACCGAGCAGAGAGCCCGATGCGGGGCTCGATCCCAGGACCCTGAGATCATGACCAGAGCTGAAGGCAGAGACGTAACCCACTGAGCCACCCAGGCGCCTCTGGAAAGAAAAAAATTTAAAGGAAACTCTTGATGTAAGCTAATGGCCCATCTTGAGGGCACTGGATAAACAAACAAATAGTGGAAAGTTCTTTGAATGGAATGCCATGCCGCAGTCACATTGTACGGACTGGCGCAAAGCACATAACGTTTTAGTCAAAGAAAGAACTGGCAGAATTTTTAAACACGGAACAGTACTGTATATTGTTTATGGAAATGAAGCATATGGAGTAACAGTACAGAAACATAAATGGAATTAAATCTTTTGCAAGATTTAAAAATAAGATCTGGAGGGGAGCAAGCCAGGCCATGTTCCTGGATGGGAAAACTTAACGCCACAAAATGCCCATTCCTCCACAGTTTCTGTATCAATTTAATGTCATTCAAATTAAAATAAGATTAGGGTGATTTTTTAATTTAAAAAACTGGGTAAAATGGACCTCAAAGATTGCATGGCAAAATAAATGTCCAAGAATAACCAAGGAAAATTGGAAAAAGAATAACATGGGGTTTTCACCTTGCCGAAAATCAGAACATATTATAAAGCTGCTATAATCAAATCAAGATGGTATTGGCATAAGAACAGACAATAGGAAAGAAGAGAGAACGCAGAAATAGATTCCAGTAGAAGTAAGAATGTAATGCTTGACAAAGGTAGTATTTCAAGTCAGTCGGGGGAAGAGTAGATGGTGAAATATTTGGTACTGGCACAGGGGACTATCTATCTGGAAGAAAATAAAATTGGACCCCTCATATATCTAAATAAAGTCCAGATGGATTACAAATTTTAATGTGAAAAACAAATGACTTGCAAAGAAGTTCCTGGAGGTGACACTTGAGATCTAGCTGGGGGAGCAGAGGGTGAAAGGACTCAGAGCCTTCTGGAAAGAGCAGGAGCTCAAGATGGCCGGGGTTGAAGGGGGAGGCCCCGGTGTATGGGAACCCTCCCCAAAGTCTGGTTACATCCATTACCGTCTTCAGAATTGTTTGCCACATCTCTTTACCCCTGTGCTATTTCATTAATAATTTTACTTTATTTTTTTTAAGATTGTATTTATTTACTTGAAAGAGAGAGAGAGAAAAAGTACGGGGTAGGGGGCAGAGGGAGAAGTAGGCTCCCCACTGAGCAGGGAGCCCAATATGGGGCTCGATCCCAGGACGCCGGGATCACAACCCAAACCAAAGGTAGCCGCTGAACCAGCTGAGCCACCCAGGCACCCCAGTCTTTACTTTAAATCAATTCCTGTTTTTATAAACCAAATCGTTTCTAAAAGGTAAATTTGTATTACTGCCAAAAATCCCAGGTTCAATGGGCTCGTTATATATTTTTTGAATAGGTTACTACCAAGATGGGAAAAAAAAGTCTGAACTACCTTGGTAGGATGGGTTAAATTGGCATATTGGAAATCACTCTGCCACCTTGTGGGCAGGAGGGACTGACTGGAGGGGTAAGATGGGGAAGGAGTGAGTGGGGAAGTGGTCAGAGCAACAAGCCCTAGAAGATAGTGAGGTACAAGCCAGGGTCCCCCACACCCACTTTCAGGGTGTCATTTCCAAATCTGACCACTCCCCGCATCAACACAGCTACTTCCCCGCCATCATTTCACCTAGATTGCTGGGCTAACTTCCTCAGTGGAAGTCCCCCAGATTCCCCCTGTCCATTCAGAACACAACAGCTAGAGGGATCCTGTGAAAATGTAACTCAGACCCTGTCCCTACTCCGTCCCATACCCTCTCAGGGCTCCTGCCTCACTCAGAGGAACCCACGCCATCTCTTCCCTCTTTGTCTCTCTCAATTCCTTCCCTTTGCTTGCTCAACTCCAGCTCAACTGGCTTCCTTGCTGTTTCTCAAACATATCTGACACATGTCCACCCCAGGACATTTGCACTTGTTGTTGCCTGTGCCCGGATATCTACACGGCTTCTTCCCTTCCTTCAGGTTTCTGCCCAAATGCTGCCTTCCCTGAGAGGCCTTTCTGGTGAAGGCCAAGCCAGCTGTGGGTGACAGCCAGGGTCTAAATGTGTCCTGGAGACCTTGTAAGCTTTGTGCTGCATCTGGGCAGAGAGGCTCTCCCTAGAGCCTGGGTTTAGGGCCAAGCCTCCCTCAGATGCCTAAGCCACTGCACCTGAAGCCAGAATCCCTGGCCTTTCAGTTACATGACCCAACCATATAGCCCCTCACGTTTTCTTCCTTTAGCCAGTCTGAGGTAAGTGTTTTCATCTCTCGCAACTAAAGAGTCCTAGTAATCCGAGCCGTGATAGAGGAAAGATGACCACAAAGTCTCCATGACTGACGGAGATATCCCCTTCCCTTGAGTCTGGGTGGTCTCTGTGACTATTTGACAAGAGAAAATGGTGGAAGGGACACCAGGTTTCCAGGTCCAGGGCTTTGATTACTAGCTTCCACCCCCTCTCTCTTGAAACCCTCTCCATGGGAGTCCTGACCCGCCGTGTAGAAAGTCCAGCTACCCTGAGGTCACCAGGCCACCAGGAAGCCAGAGCCAGCCAGCTGGAATGACTGCAGGCAGAGAATGAGTCACCTGGTGTTGAACCATCCCAGCTCAAGCTCAAGAGATCAGTGGGCAGACAGGAGACCTGCCTGCTGCCTCCTGTCCAAATTCCTGACCCATGGTTTTGTGGGTTATAGTAATGAAGACTTGTTTGTTTGTTTTTTTAAAGATTTTATTTATTTATTTGACAGAGATCACAAGTAGTCAGAGAGGCAGGGAGAGAGAGAGGGGGAAGCAAGCTCCCTGCTGAGCAGAGAGCCCGATGCGGGGCTCGATCCCAGGACTCTGAGATCATGACCTGAGCTGAAGGCAGAGGCTTAACCCGCTGAGCCACCCAGGCGCCCCATGAAGACTTGTTTTAAGCCACTAAGTTTCAGGGTAGGTGTTTTGTTGTTGTTGTTGTTGTTGTTTTGTGGGGTTTTTGTTTTGTTTTAATGCAGCAATGATAAAGGGAACAATAGTTATCTACTACATATATTTACTGGATTGAGAAGCGAGTCAGAGAGGAGAGGCTGCTGACACACAGCAGACTGGCTCGTTTCCTCGGGAATCCTTATGCTTGTCTGGGTGGGTCCCAGTCCTTCAACAGAACAAGTCCTGGCAGCCGATTGCAATACTAAAAAACATGCCTGTCACAGGCAAGGTTCTCTGCAGCACCAAAGGATATCAAAATGTCCACAACAGAGGTAACAACACACCTGAAAGCAGCCCCATCTGGCAATCCTCCCGGGAAGGAGGAGAAAGGAGCAAGGAATCATGGTAGAGCCCCACAGTGGAGTCCCAAGGGCCGTGAACATAGAGGACAACACCACGGTCAACGTGCATGAGCCTCGCCGAGGACATCGCAAGAGAGAAGGAGGTCATGGAAGAACACATGTAGATAGTGTTTGAAAAATGTCCCTTTAGGACAGTCTACACTTTTGCACATATGTTTGTGCGTAAGACTGTGAATATGAAACTGGGGTCCGCAGCCCTTTGCAGAGGACTTAAGGGATCTTCCAAGAGTGGTGTTTTCGCCCACTGGGCAGGTCCCAGCAGGTGCAGGGGTCTGGTGCCAGCATAAAATGTCCTCGTGCCCAGCAGCTGGGAAGCACAGAGGATGTCACCAGTCGGACCTCGAGCTCCGTGAATGGTAGCAAGTATTATTGCCATTAGTAGATGCCCCTCATCTTACAAGTGGGCAGAGCTGCGGGGAGGGAAGCCGACTGCAGAGGCCAGTGGCTCATAGGTAACAGCTGGAAGTGATCCAGGCCTTCTGCTTCTTTCCGCCCCTCAAAGTTACAACTTAATAGTCTATGCCCTGGGATGACCCGGGGCTTCTGGGGATAATTGTCCTCTCAGCTGAGAGAGAAACATGAGGAGGACTGTCCCCTTCTCCCTGGTATGGGCTGCATTGGGCCCCCTCCCCATTCATATATTGAGGTCCTAACACCAAGGACTCAGATGTTTTTCTATGTGGAGACAGAGCCTTTGAAGAGGTGATTGAGGTGAAATGAGGTCATATGAGTGCTCCCTAATCCATTCTGAGGGTGTCCTTATAACAACAAGAGATTAGGACCCAGACATGCACAGAGGGACGACCACTCGAGGGCACAGGGAGAAGGTGGCCGTCTGCATGCCAAGGACAGAGGCCTCAATGATACCAGTCCTGCTGACACCTTGATATTGGACTTGGAGCCTCCAGAACAGTGAGAAAATAAATGTCTATTGTTTAAGCTGCCCAGTCTGTAGTCCTGGTTATGGCGGGCCCTAGAAAACAAATACACGCTCTTTGAACAAACTCGCGTGAGGACATGACATGTGGGCATGTGGCAGCTGCCTGGGGGGACACGTGGTAAGGATTCGGAGCAGAAAGACAGGAAGAGCCTGGATCCCCAAGGACATCACCAAGCTGCTGTGACATGCCTGGAACTCCCCCCTCGGACTCTTTGTTCTCTAAGGAAACTGAAGTTCTGCGTTGCCTTAAAAGCATCCTGAGCAGCCCAGATTCCCACCTGTGTGGTGCACAGTGGGCTAGCCGCGGGACCCCCTTCCCACTGATGCTCGCGCTTTTCTCTTCAGGTTTCTCTCCCGAGGACATCAAGGATGCCAAGCTGAGTTCAAATGTCATCTCCTGGACAAAAGGGGCCTGGCCACATGTGACCCTCCACTGGGTCCTAGACCAGGACAGAAATAGCTATAAGGATATTCCCGAAACAAGTGATGACATCTGAATATGGTTGTGGGGTTAGAGAACAGTCTTGTCCTGTATCACATTGTCCTGATTTCCATAAGTTTATGTTAAGAGAATATCCTTGGTCTTAGGAAACATACATTGAAATATATGATAGGAAAGAGGCAAGGGGTGTCCAACATACTCTGAAATGGTTCACATTTGATCCACATATGTCTGTGTACATATTAATACAGAATGATGAATGATAAAGCAAAAGGGGCAAGATGCAAACAATTGGTAAATCTAGGTAAAGAGTATATGGGAAATTACATTAAAGTTAAGAGTTATCCAACATGAAAAAAAAAACCTCTTCTATAAAAGTAGTCATCCACGCTTCCTTTCCAGCACAGCCTCTCACTATATATGGATTATCCTGGGCCCATGCCTCTGGTTCTTATCTGTCTGCTGCGCTTAACACCCAACACTCAAAGACCATGTATTTCCACAGATGTATATCTTGAAGCACACATTTTAGGTATTGCCTGGATTGCGTACGTTTAAGTAGAAAGGGAATTCATTGGTTTGCAGAACTGAAAATCCCAGGGTGGAACGCTTTGGGTGGCTTGAATCAGGACACAGATGACATCCTTACTTCCACATACGCTTCTCTTGCTTCCGTGGTTGGTCCTTCCCAGACAGGCTCCAGCCTCATGGCTGCAAGATGGCTGCAGCAGCTCCAGCCCCTACATCCTTTCATGTCCAAACCCAGTGGGGGAGAACATGGGACCTCTTTCCCCAAGGTTCTGAAAATTCTCACCAGTTTTAATTTGCTCATGTGTTCACCCCTGAAAGGGGTCTCTGTGGCCAGGAGGACACAGTGGCCAGGCTGACCAGGCCTGAGCCAAGTACCCGCCCTCAGCATCTGACTGTGGGCCTGGCAGTGACCCTAGAGGAAAATCAAGATATGGCTTCAGAAGAATGGGAATGGACGTTGGGTGGCAAAAAACACAGAAGCCCACTCAGCTCACATCTTGACAATGCAACATCCATAAACATCCTTCACTCCATTTTCATTCCTGAGGGAAGTGTAATAGCAGAATAACGGGCCCTGAAGATGCCCACCCTAATCTCTGGAAACAGAATTTGTCCCTCACATAGCTAACAGGGCTTTGCAGATGTAGTTAAAGTTACTAATCTATTGACCTTAAAGTAGGGACTGACCCTAACTTATCCTGGTGGGCTCAGTGTAATCACATGAGCCCTTAAAACCTTAGACCATTCCCCAGCAGGTGGCTGAAGAAGAAAGTCGAAGAGGAAGTTAGAGTGGGGTAGGCAAGGGGAAGAGAGATACCAAGCATGAGGAGGGTTCCAAGCATGATTACAGAGAAATATTGGCAAAGAAATGTCTTAGAATGTCCCAGTCTTAAAACAAATAACTGAATTCTGCCAACAACCTCAGCAAGAAAGGGGTTCTTCCTCCAGACCCTCGGAAAAAGTCCAGTCTGCCGACATCTTGATCAGCTCCAGAAGACCCTAAGCAAAAAAACCCAGTGGAGACACCCTCTACTAGGACTTTGACCCACAGAAACTGTGAGACAGTGAAGGCAGGCTGTTTTAAGCCTCTTGGTTTTACGGTAAACTGTGATAGCAGCACCGGAAGGGTATAGAGGAGGCAACACACTGTCTCTTCCGGTCACACGTCTGGCCCCAGGACCAGGATTCCAGTGATCCTGGGTTGAGATCTTAACTCCCCCGCCACCCCCACATGACTTGTGCAGAGAGGAAAGGAGAAGTATGATATCAATTCCCGCGTGGGAAAGGGGAGAGTCCATGACCACCGCAGCGGGCACTAGCTCATAGCACAACTCAGAATAATGGAAACTGTTAGACATGGAGTTGCCCTATGACCCAGCAAAGCAACCCCAAGGTATGTACCCAAGGCACTTGGAAACGTGTCTCCCCATTGACACTCACGCACCAACGTTTTTCAAAGGAGCATTGTTCATGATGGCCGATAAAGTAGAAACAACCCAAATGCCAATCAACTGGTGAGCAGATAAACCAACTAGTCCAGCCCTAACAAAGGAATATTATTTGGCCATAAAGAAGAATGAAATACAGATTGACGCTATACCACGGAAAAGCAGATGTGCCGTCAATGGGTTTCTCGATTATTCAGAGATATGCCACCATGATCACGGTCTAAGTTGAGAAGATTCTAATAACTCCCCCAAAGAAACTCATTGGCAGTCACTCTCCACCTCTCCCTCCCACCAGCCCTGACAACCACAAATCTACTTTGCGTCTCTATTCCAAACATTTCATATAAATGCAACCATCCACTCTGAGGTCTTTGTGACTGGCATCTTTCACTGGGCATGAGCTTGGCAAGGTCATTCATGTTTAGTGTGCATCCTGACCTCTTTGCCGCCTGCTTGGGCAGCCAGTTCAATTGCCCAGTTTCCCGCCCATCGTTCTCCGTGGCCGTGTCTGAGATGGGCATTGGGGCTCTCATCTCTCTGGTACCCAGTTCCTGATGTTGCAGATCCCAGAAGATGCCAGACATTGGAGATTGCTCAGACTCCATAATAATATCATATAGTCTTGTGCTGTTTGTTTTTGTTTGTTTGTTTTTGCCAGACTTGGAGGTTTTTTTCTGGTAGTGCAACCCAATCAGAAAGTCTCAGGTTTTCCCCCTCTTTATTTCTTTACAAAAACATATTACAAAGGATGTCAGGCACACAAAAGATTAAACAGAAAAATATAAAAAATGTACCCAGGACCCAGATCAAGCATGGAAACATCACCAATATTGGTGAAACACAGGAATTCACTCCATACTTGTACAAAAAAGTACAGCTTTTTTATAACGTGGTAGGGAGAGATTCTCCAAGCATTGCACAGAAAGCAGGAAGTATAAAGAAAAGGATGGATTCATTGAACTACATAAAAAGTTCCAACTTCTGTATAGTGAAAGATACTACACACAGACTTAGAGGACAAACAATAGACAGAGAGAGGGTATTTGCATTGCTTATAACGAAACAACAGTCAATATCCATAACATGCAAAGTGTTCCTAAAAATCCATAAGGAAAAGACAAACAACCCAATAGAAAAAATAGGCAATTCGCACAAGAAGAAATATAATGGTCAATAAACATATGAAAAGAAAGCATGCCCTCATTGATAATCAAATAAATGATAATTAAAAACAACAATGAGGTACCATTGTTCATTTAGCAGATGGCCCACACACAAAACATTATACAAGAAACAAGACTGATAACATCCATCGATAGTAAGCCTATCAGAAAGCAAGCACCCTCCTCTGCTATTGGTGGGAATATAAACTGGTGCAACTTTTAGGGAGAACAATTATCTAGGATCTATTTAAATTTAAAGTGTGCTTATTATCCATAGTCACACACTTAGTAATATTTTATGCAGAATTAGTAGCACGTGAGAAAATAAATGTACAAACATCATTAGCAAAAGTATTGATGTGCTGATAGGGAACATTGTCCACTGTTTATTTCAAGTGGAGAAAAGCAAATTATAGAATAGATATAATCACATTTTTAAAAACCTATATGATAATGTGTATGTGTGTTCTTTAGGGTTGTCTATGAGCAGCATCATTTGAATTACAATAACAGACCTATTTCTTTCATAATCCAGAAAGCAATAAGGACTCTTAACAACCTGATAAAGAATGTATAATACATATGTGATTTAAAAATAGTAAAATCACGTTTATTATTTTTCTTTTGTAGATGGTGACTTTTGTGTCCTAGTTAAGAAACCTCTGCTTAACCCAATGTCACGCTGATTTTTTCCATATGTTTTCTTCTAGACTTTTAAGAGTTTTAGCTCTTACACTTAGATCTATGATACCTTTGAGTTAATTTTTCAGTACGGTGAAGTTCCCTTTTCCCATAAAGATACTCAGTTGTCTAAACACTAAAACTTTGTTACTCTATGTTTAAAAAATAGCATTTTCCCCCACTGAATTACTTTGGTACCTTTGTAAAAAAAAAAAAAAATCAATTGACCGTATAAGCGTAGATGCATTTTGGGACTCTCATTGATCATTTCATTGGTTTATCCTTACATCAATATCACACTGTCTTGATTGCTATAGCTTTATAGAAAGTCTTGAGATCATATTGTGCAAATCTTCTGACCCTATTCCTCTTTGTCAAGATTATTTTGGTTCTTCTAGGTTCTTTGCATTTCCAATAAATTTTTAAGAGATTTTTATTTGTTTATTTGTGAGAGAGAGACAGCACAAGCAGGGGGAGCGACAGGCAGAGGGAGAAGCAGGCTCCCTGCTGAGCAAGGCTCCCACTGCAGGACTCCATCTCATGACCCTGAGATCATGATCTGAGCTGAAATCAAGAGTCAGATGCTTAACTGACTGAGCCACCCAGGGGCGCTCAACATATCTCTTAATAAAGCCTGGATTTTTATTGGAATTGTAATCATTGTATAGATCATTTTAAGGATAATTGTCACCTTAATAATATGGGGTCTTCTAACTCATGAATATGGCATATATCTCCATTTGGCTAGATCTGCTCTAACTCCCCTGTGAAAGATTATATAGCTTTTTGTTCTGTTTTGTTTTAAGATTTTATTTATTTATTTGAGAGAGAGAGAGCATGAGAGGGGAGAGGGGCAGAGGGAGGAACAGGCTCTCCGCTGAGCAGGGAGCCCAATGCAGGGCTCTAGTCCAGTACTCCAGGATCATGACCTGAGCCGAAGTTAGACGTTTAAGAAACTGAGCCACCCAGGTGCCGCTAAGATTTTGTAGTTTTTGAGTGGACATCTTAGACTTATTCCTACATATTTTATCTCTGATGATATTGTAAATTAAGTTATTATTTAAATTCCATTTTCTGGGGCGCCTGGGTGGCTCAGTGGGTTAAAGCCTCTGCCTTCGGCTCGGGTCATGATCTCAGGGTCCTGGGATCGAGCCCTGCATCGGGCTCTCTGCTCAGCAGGGAGCCTGCTTCCTCCTCTCTCTCTCTCTGCCTGCTTTTCTGCCTACTTGTGAACTCTGTCTGTCAAATAAATAAATAAAATCTTTAAAAAAAATAAATTCCATATTCTACTTTTTCATTGACAGTATATAGAAATATATGGAGGAGTGCCTAGGAAGCTGGGTCAGGTGAGGGTCCATCTCTCGATCTCAGCTCAGGTCTTGATCTCAGAGTAGTGAGTTCAAGCCCCACATTGGGCTTCACACTGGGTATGGAGTCTGCTAAAAAAAAAAAAAAAGAGAGAAATATGTGGATTTTTGTATATTGATTTTTATCCTGAAAACTTGCTTTTATTCACTTGTTAGTTCTAGCAGCTTTTTAAAAATTATTATTCCTTATGGTTTTCTGTGTACACAATCGTGCTTTTGCATGTAAAGACAGTTTCGCACCTTTCTTTTCTATCTGTGTGCCATTTACTCCTTTTCCTTACCTATTACACTGGCTAGGACCTTCAGTATCAATGTTGACTAAAAGTTGTGATAGCAGATATCTATATCTTGTTCCTAAATTAGCACTGGGCGTTTCACATTTGAGTATGATGTTAACTAAGATTTTCCATGATGTCCTTCATCAGCTAAAGAATGTCCCTTCCGCTCCTAGTTTGCTGAGAACTTTTATTGTGAATCAGTGTTAAACTTTATCAAATGCTTTATTTGTATCTTTCAAAATAATCATATGGCTTTCCCCTCTTATTCTACTAATATGGGAGATTATATGAATTGATACTGGATATGAAAAATCACCTTTGCATTCCTGGGATAAGCCCCACATGGTAATGTTATATTATTCTTTTTATATGTTGCCATATTCAATTTGTTAAAATTTTGTTTAAAACTTTTGTTTCTATGTTCATGAGGGATTTTGGTCCACACTTCTCTTTTCTTGAGATGTTTTGTCTGTTTTGGGCATCAAGGTCATACTTGCCTCATAAAATTAGTTGAGAAGGGTTCTCCCATCTTCTATTTTCTGAAGTGGTTTGTGTAGGATTTATATTGTTTTTTCCCTAAATGTTTTCTTTGTAGGAAGGTTTTAAATGACAAAATCAGTCTCTTTAATTTAAATAGAGTGATTCCAAATTTCTATTCTTCTTGGATCAATTTTGGTAATTTGTTTCTTTCAAAGAAATTGTCCATTTTATCTAGGTTGTCAAAATTATTAGCACGAACTTGTTCATAATATTTTTTATACTCCTTTTAGTATCTGTCAATATCAATAGTGATATCTCTTCTTTCATTCCTGATATTGGAAATTTGTATCCTTTCCCTTTTTCTCTTGATCAAGCTAGTCAGTCATAGGCTTACCAATTTCACTGATCATTTCAAAGAACCAGATTTTGGTTTTCGTTGACTTATTGTGTTTCTATTTTCACCTCATCAATTTTCGCTCTGTTTTGTTTCCTTCACCTTAAGATGAAGTATGTTTTTCTCCCTTTCTCCTAGGAGAAAAGTTGATCAACCAGAGAACCTGAATATATGCTTTTGTTCTTCAACTGTTGAATGGATAAGCACACTGGTATAAGCATACAATGGATTATTCCTGGGCAGTTGTGGCAGAATAATGGTCCCCACACAGATGTCCATACCTGAATCCCCAGAACCTGTGAAGGTGCTACCTTACAGGACATCTATCTTGCAGATGTGATTAAGTTAAGGATCTTGAGCTGGGAGATTTATTCTGGATTATCTGGATGTGCCCAATGTAATCTCGAGGCAGGGGGTGGGAGGGGTTAGTCAGAGAAGAAAGCTGTGTAATGTTGGAAGCAGTGGCTGGAATGTAGATAGAGGAAGAGGTTATGAGCTAAGGAAAATAGGTGACTACTAGGAGAAAAGTCCAAGAAGTGGATTCTCCCCTCGGAAGCCTCCAGAAGAAACCAGCCTGCCAACCCCTTGAGGTTAAGACCTATGAACTCCAGGATTGTAAAATAAATAAATTTGTGCTGTTTTAAGCCACTGTGTCAGTTTGCTACAGAAGCAATAGGAAACAAATACACAACAAAAAGGAATGAACTACTGATACATACAATGACACAGATGATCTCGATTATGCTGGATGAAAGAAGCTAGACTCTTGGTGGGGATGTGGAGAAAGAAGGACCCTCAGGACTCCTGGCTGGCTCAGTTGGTGGAGCATGCAACTTTTGATCTTGGGATCATGAGTCCAGGCCCCTCGTTGGACATAGAGATTATGTGAAAATGAAATATATTTTTAAAAAAGAAAAAGGAACCTTCTTACACTGTTGGCAGGAATGAGAATTGGGGCCGTTCTTGTGAAAAACAATATGGAGGCTCCTCAAGAAATTAAAAACAGAATCACTATACGACCTAGTAATTCCACTGCTGGGTATTTATCCAAAGAAGACAAAAACACTAATACAAAAAGATACATGCACCCCTATGTTTACAGCAGCATTATTTACAATAGCCAAGCAGCCCAAGTGCCCAACGATCAATAAATGAATAAAGAAGATGTGGTGTATATATACAATGGAATATTACTCAGCCATAAAAAAAGAATGAAATCTTGCCCTTTGTAACAATGTGGATGGAGTTAGAGGGTTACGCTATGTGAAATCAGAGAAAGGCAAATACCATATGATTTCACTCATATGTGGAATTTAAGAAATAAAACAATGGAGCAAAAGGGAACAAATAAGAGAGCAAGGCAAACCAAGAGACTCTTAACTATAGAGGACAATCTGATGGTTTCCAAAGTGGAGGTGGGAGGGGGGATGGGGAAACTAGGTGAAGGGGATAAAGGAGGGCACTTGTGATGAGCAGGGAGTATTGTATGTAAGTAGGGAATCATTATATTGTACACCTGAAACTAATATTACTCTGTATGTTAACTAACTGGAATTTAAATAAAAACTTAATAATAATAATAATAATAATAATAAAGAAGCTAGACTCAAAGGTCATATACTGTGTGATTGCATTTATATGACATGCAGGCAAAACAACAGGGAAAGAGATACGATTCGCACATCCTAGTCCGGATTAGCAGACCCACCCAGTTGCCTTTACCAACTTACGAGTGATAATAAATGGTTGTCATCTGAGGCCATTAACTCTTGGGGTGGTCTCTTGCCCAGCAGAAGCTAGGTGATTCAGCAATGGGGGTTGGGGAGAGGGCTGGGGTGAGCTCAGGGGCTTGGCACCGATCTTGTCCCAGGATTGCAGGAGCAGAGAGTGACTGAGGCTCAGGGTGGGGCCTGGGGACCAGTCTGTTTCTCCTTCCCTTAGTGAAGACTGCTGGAGCTGACCCTACCAGAGTCTCCGGCCTTTGCATACTTGGACAGCACTCCATCTCTGATACACCTGTGGTTCCCTGGCCAGTCCCACTTCCTGAGAGCCTGCCTTTCCCACCATGGACCTTCTCCCGCCCCTCAGGCTTCCCTTGTGCCTGGGGTACCTGCTGCTGATCCTGGGAGTGGCATAGCCCTAGACCAGGTTACTGTAGGTCACTTCTTTCCAGCACACAGCTCTGGACAGTGCAGTACCAGAGGCCACACATCTTTCAGAAGCCTCTATGGCTAAGGGAGCCGCCTCCTCCTGTCTATCCTCCAGGAGGACAGCCTCCCATGACACAGTTAGCAGGCCAAAGTTTGCAGGGCTGAGAAGCACGCAGCTCTGGGGAAGCCCTCAGGCTGAGCCCACAGCAACTGGGTATGGGGGTCAGAATGGGTTCATCGGCCAGAATTTAAGAGCAGACCTTCATTGACTGCTTACTATTCCGAGGATCTTATCTCTGCTTTCTTGTTGAATTCCTACAATATTCTGTAAGTCAGATACTATTTTATGCAAAGTCTTCAAATGGGGAAATTGTGGCACCAACAGGTTAAGAAACCTATATGATAATATCACACAACTCTTAAGAGCACAGCCAGCACGTAAGCCTAGAAAGTCTTTCTGCACAGCTGGTACTCCCAACCACAATGCCACCTGCCCCCAACCTGCACATCTTAAATCTGACATACTTCCGCCATTATTCCCTATGTAACAAGATAGAGGAAGGCAACCAGGGTCAAGGTTAACTCCATGACCAGCCAGTGGCTATGAGAAGCATGAGAAAGAGTGTTGGGGATAGACCCCGGAGCCAGCCCGCTTTGGTTCAAGTCTGCCATTGTAGTATCTCGAGAACTTAGCCAAGACGGTTCACCAAGCCGTGCCTCGGGTTCCCCATCTGTGATGGTGTTTTTGGTTTGTTTTTTTTTATAACAAGATGGTTCTCTTTTTTTTTTAAGATTTTATTTATTTATTTGACAGACAGAGATCACAAGTAGGCAGAGAAGTAGGCAGAGAGAGGAGGAAGCAGGCTCCCCGCGGAGCAGAGAGCCCAATGTGGGGCTCGATCCCAGGACCCTGGGATCATGACCTGAGCCGAAGGCAGAGGCTTTAACCCACTGAGCCACCCAGGTGCCCCTGTGATGGTGTTTTTCATATCAATTTAGCAAAGCTGCGGGCTTGGTTATTCAATCAAATGCAAATCCAGGTGTTGCTATGGAGGTGTTTCAGAGGTGGGATTAAAGTAGTCCATAATCGGTTGACTTTTAGGTTATCCTTGATAATTGGGTTGGGTCTGATTCAATCTGTTGAGGTCTTGAGAGCAGAACAAAGGTTTTCTAAAAGTCTCACCTGTGGTTAGCGGCTCCTGTTCTGGCCTGTCCTTCCTGACCACCTGCCCCAAGGATTTGGGACTTGCCCACCTGCCCTAACATCACATAAGCCGCTCCCTTGCAACACATCTCTTACTGAAGATCTCCCACTGGTTCTTCTCTGGCTGAACCCTGGCTTGTGGACCACGGGTACTACCTTCTTCATAGGACAGTGGTGAAGAGTAAATGAGTTGATATAAATAAAGTGTCTAAAATTATGCCTGGTGTGAAGTGAGCACTAGGAAACCACTCATAGTACAAAGAGGCTACAGAACATAGAATTTATGATGATAGAATTTATGATGACCTTTGGTGCCCAGATCAGACCTTGCCCGATTCTACTGCTCAGAGGGTGAAGCCAAGGACTCTGTTCGTCCCACTTAGATCCCACAGCAGGCTGGCTCCAATGGGATGTAGAACACAGAGCTTTACCTGGGGGCAAGCACTGATGCCTGTTAGCACCTGTCAGCCCCCATATATGAGACATGTGTCAGACTTCTAACCTACAAAAGATGAGATAATGAGTTTGTGGTGTTTTAAGTCATCATGGGGCACCTGGGTGGCTCAGTCTGTTAAGCCTCTGCCTTCAGCTCAGGTCATGATCTCAGGGTCCTGGGATCGAGCCACACATAGGGCTCCCTGCTCAGCAGGAAACCTGCTTCTCCCTCTGCCCCCTCCCTGCTCATGCTGTCCCTCTCTCTCTCTCAAAAAATTAATAAAATCTTTAAAAAAATAAATCATATGTTCATAACCATACTTAACAATAACCACCTCACCAATCACCATTGAAGAGCACTAGGGAACCAACTCATTATTTTGAAAACTTTAAAAAAGTGAAAGAAGCAAGCATTTATTTTGTCTTTCCTATATAAACCGCCCCTCAGGGCCTTCAAAGAGTTGGTGAATGAAACTGTGTCTTGATAGAAGTATGTCAGCTCATGAATGATGAATGAATGATACAATTAGAATACCATCTATCAGCGTGTGATCAGTAATGAAGAAAAAGATCTGGACAGCTATCATCAGTGGCTACTAACATCACAAGAGAAGAGGCAACCAGATGTTACGTGTCCCTGAAGGAAGTAGATGTCACCATCTATGAAAGAATTTTGCCCCCCGCAAATCAAACCTGAATCTCATCAGGATCTAACAGGAAATAGAGAGAGGAACATGATAAAAGATACCAACAGGGACGCAGATCAGCAAAGGGCAACACATAATTTACAAGGCACAAAAGAGGAGCATCACAGATTAAAAGAAATCTGAAAAATGTATCAATCCACCACAATATACAGATCTTATCTGGGTCCTTGTTCAAACAAATAAACTGAAAATAAGAATTATGAGTAAGTCAGAGGGCATCCGGGTGGCTCAGTTTCGGCTCAGGTCATGATCTCGGATTTGTGAGATCCAGCCTGGAGGTGGGGAGTGTCCCACACAGTGAGGCATCTGCTTCTCTCCCTTTCCTTTTGCCCCCTCCTCCTGCTCACTTGCTCTTTCTCTCAAATAAATAAACAAATCTTTTTTAAACAAAAGAGTAAGTCAGGACATTTGAAAGAGACAACTTGGAAAGAGAATGCTATTTCTCCGTAAAAAGTCTTGCAGAATTATTTGACTCTTTAAATCAATACATATTGACCTTGGTTAAAATTTTTAATGTTGGACGCCTGGGTGGCTCAGTTGGTTAAGTGGCTGCCTTTAGCTCGGATCATGATTGCAGGGTCCTGGGGTCGAGCCCCAAATCGGGCTCCCTGCTCAGCGGAGAGCCTGCTTATCTTTCTCCCTCTGTCTACCGCTGTGCTTACTTGTGCTTTCTCTCTATCTCTCTGTCAAATAAATAAATAAATAAACATCTAAAAAATGTTTTTAATGTTAAAGAAAGAAAAAAAAGGAAGATGAATGGAACATTTTTTTCATATAATCCTTTTTTTTCTTTTTTTTATTTCATTTCTTTTCAGTGTAACAGAATTCATAGTTTTACACCACACCCAGTGCTCCATGCAATGTGGAACATTTTTGATAGTTATTTGACAACATCTAGTAGATTTGAAATTGAGATGCCTTCCTACCCAGCAGCAATATTTCCACAGTAAAATGTTAAGTACAGACCCCAGGAAAATGTTTCCCTACATATGAAGTTGTTTATTGTAGTGTTGTTTATAATAAGCAAAAAGCACAAGGATGAGAAAAAAGACAAAATATTCTTCTACTTTATCTGTAATATTTTTTCTTTTATTAAAAAAATCTGAAGAAAAAACAGGAAACTGTTCCTTGTGGGGAGTTATTAGATTGCTTTTTGTATTTTTCTGTATTTTAAAAACTTTGACAAACTAAAACAAAGTTTAAAAACTTTGACAAACTAAAACACAGATTAAATCAACAAATTGACCTGCCACACCCAGCACTGGATACTAAGAATGTGGAGCTGGATAACACAGCAATTACCACCTCAAGGAACTCAAAATTTGGTGACTCTCAGCCATCTCATGAATTTCCCTAGTGCCACAAAAAGAACAATGACATTGTAGTCTGACGAGCCTGGGTTCAAAATCTAATATTGTCATTTATTAGCTGTGTGATTTTTTGATGGACAATGAATTGCTCTGAACTTTGGTTTCCACCTCTATAATATGGAACAAATAATAAGAATTTGCAGAAAAACTATGTGTAATGCAAACAGTAATACCAAGTGTTTAATACATAGAAGGTTCTCAATAAACAATAGCTGTTACTATGAATAGATTGTTTAGTCCATTGATTCTCCTCCAGCTTGCACACCTCCTCCAGCTTCCCACCTAGAAATGTGGGAAGCTATACGATGCCGGGTATACTGTTGGACACCCATGTCAGACAGATCTCCATTCAAATCCTATTTCTATCACTTAGTAACTATGCAATTTCAGGCATGTCATTCAGATATCTACTTTTTGCAGAGTTGTGAAGACTGAAGTGGAAACCTTGCCTTTCACAGTGCCTGGAACACAGTAAGCCCTCACTACAAGATGGGATTGAGACACCAAGGACGTCTTCCTATTCCCCACACCCACCATCACTTGTCACTTCCTTCCCTGCTCTTCACCTTAGAGCCATCAGATAGATGACTTCCAGCTCCTTAGTCGTGCTGTGGCAGACTTGTTGGTTGCCTACTGTATTTGTTTCCTCTTGCTGCT
The DNA here is from genome assembly GCA_004024625.1 of Mellivora capensis. Lineage (NCBI taxonomy): Eukaryota > Metazoa > Chordata > Mammalia > Carnivora > Mustelidae > Mellivora > Mellivora capensis. Next base: position 91,636 of record PISX010001087.1, on the reverse strand, counting down.
GTAACAAGTGACCGCAAACTCGGTGGCTTAAGACACCACAAAGGTCATTCTCCTACAACTGTGGAGGTCAGAAGTCTGAAATGAGTTTCTCTGGGCTAACCTCAAGGCATTAGCAGTGCAGTTCCTTCTGAAGGCTATGAGGGGAAAATCTGTCTCTCTGAAGCTTTCTAAGTGGCTTTTTATGGGGCCTGTATTCTTTGTATCATATTCCTGTATTCTCCCTTGTCCCATCTTCAAAGCAGGTCTCTCCAATCTCTGCTTCCTTGCTATGTTACTTCTCCTCTGAGTCTGACTCATCCTATATTCCTCTTACAAGAACTGTTGTGACTACCTGTGGTCCACCTGGATAATTCAAATAATCTCCCTAACTTCATCACATCTGCAAAGTCCCTTTTGCTATAGAAACCAACATTCACAGTTCTGAAGATGAGGATGTGGACATAATTAGAGGCCATTATTCAGCCTATCACTGGCCCTCAAAGATTATCAGCCTATCCTGGCCCTCAAAGATTCACATGCATCCCACACAGAAGACATATTCATCCCATCCCAAAGTCCCTACCCATTAAATCCACTGTCAAATCCAAAATCTCACCTAAGTCTCATCAGCTTTAAAGTTCTAAATCTCAGGGCACCTGGGTGACTCAGTGGGTTAAAGTCTCTGCCTTTGGCTCAGGTCATGATCTCAGGGTCCTGGGATCAGGCCCCGCATCGGGCTCTCTGCTCGGCAGGGGGCCTGCTTTCCTTCCTCTCTCTCTCTGTCTCCCTTTCTGCCTACTTGTGATCTCTCTCTTTCAAATAAATAAATTTAAAAATCTTTAGAAAAATAAAGTTCTAAATCTCATCCTCTAAGTTAACTTTCCTGGTTCTTGGGGATTAGGACACGAAAATATTTAGGAGGCCATTATTCTGCTACCATACTTATGAACCATTATTCTCCTCCATCTGTTCTTCCATTCAAATCCCAAATTAGCCTATGTATTGGGAAACCATGTACTTGAGAGGGGCTGGTTCTCTCTCCAGCCCCAGGAGGTGAATCTCAATCTAGCCTAGATTAATCCTCTAATAATTCCCTTCTGAGGCAGAGACTGCTCATTGTTCCTTAATTCCATTTCCTTCTTCTTCCTGTAGTAACAGTACTGTCCCGAATAAAGCCTACATTACTCAACCTACTTTGAACCTGGGGGTGGACACATGATTCAGTTGAACCGATAGGGAATGAGCACAAGTCACATCTGAACTTCTGAGCTATGCCTTTAAGGGAAAGTGGAATTCCTCCTGTGCCTCCTCCCTTTCCAGTTGGCTGAAACAAGGACATGCTAGAGAGAAGTTGGCACAGCCATCTCAGATCACAAGATGAAAGCCACAAAATGGCAGGGGCAAAAGATAGAAAGAACCTGGGTCTCAATTCATTGTGGACATAGAAATCAACCTAGGACTACCTCCTTAGACTCTAACTTGAGAGAAAAATAAACATCTCTCTTGTTTAAGCCACTTCTATTTTTGGATGTTTGTTACAACACTAAACCTGAGTCCTGTATTGACTAGGCATGAACATGTGCCCTAATGGTGGCCAACTGGACATGGGAGGTGATTTTATGGGTGCTTTTGGAAAATGTTTTCCTCTTTCCAAAGGTGCATAAGGAAGGTAGCCTGTCTCCACCTAGCTTTTGCACCTTGCTGTGTAAGGCTATGAATCTTGCAGCTGATGCAGCCATCTTCTGACCTTGAAGAGCCAATCCTACAGATGAAAGCTATCCTGCCAAGGTTGGAAAAGGGGAAAGAGGGGACAGTCCAGGGGTACTGGATACTGTCCCTGAGCCACTGTATAAACCAACCCAAGAATGCCTACTTCCAGACTCCCTGTTACATGAGATAATGACTGTCTGATGCTAAAACCATCTCTAGCCAGTTTTTCTGTTGCTTCTAGACAAAGAAATTCTAGCTACTTGGAGAGTTTCCTCATCAGCTCATGGGCTGAACCAAACCATCCCAGGCTCCATGCTGGAGGAAGCCTCAGGATTTTGCATTCTTCCTGCCTTGGTCCAAAGTGCTGTGGCTCCTCTAGGATCTCCAGTCATCATATCCCTCTCTGGCCAGGCCTGCTGAGGGCTGTGAAGGCCCCATTCCACCCAACATCAGGATTTATTAGGCACCTATCAGTCCATTAGGCTATATGTGAGCTCTTAAATTTCCTGAGCCTCTCTTTACTTTATCTGCAGAGTAAGTTAATATATATATATAACCGCCCCTCTTAAAGGATCTTTGGGTGAATTAAATTAGATAATGGATTATTTTTAAAGTTTGTCATACAAAGGGCTGATATCCAAGATCTATCTATCCAAGACCCAAGAATTTCTCAAACTCAATACCAAAAAACAAATAATCAAGTCAAAAATTGGGCAGACGACATGAACAGACACTTCTCCAATGAAGACATACAAATGGCTAACAGACACATGAAAAAATGTTCATCATCATTAGTCATCAGGGAAATTCAAATCAAAATGATATTGAGATACCACCATATACCAGTTAGAATGGCAAAATTAACAAGGCAAGAAACAACAAATGTTGGAGATGATTTGGAGAAAGGGGAAACTTCTTACACTGTTGGTAGGAATGCAAGTTGGTGCAGCCACTTTTGAAAACAGTGTGGAGGTTCCTCAAAAAATTAGAAATATAGCTACCCTATGATCCTGCAATTGCACTACTGGGTAGTTACCCCAAAGATACAGATGTAGTGAAAAGAAGGGCCATCCTCACCCCAATGTTCATAATTGCAGTGTCCGCAATAGCCAAACTGTAGAAAGAGCCAAGATACCCTTCAACAGATGAATGGATAAAGAAGATATGGTCCATATACACAATGGAATATTAACCAGCCATCAGAAAGGATGAATACCCAACTTTTGCATCAACATGGATGGGACTGGAGGAGATTATGCTGAGTGAAATAAGTCAAGCAGAGAAAGTTAATTATCATATGGTTTCACTTACTTGTGGAACATAAGGAATAGCATGGAGGACATTAAGAGAAGGAAGGAAAAAATGAGGGGAGATGGAAATCAGAGCGGGAGACAAACCATGAGAGACTACGGACTCCAAGAAACTGAGGGTTTTTTTTTTTTTAAAGATTTTATTTATTTATTTGCCAGAGACAGTGGGAGAGAGAGAGCAAGCGAGCGCAGGCAGAGTGGCAGGCAGAAGCAGAGGGAGAAGCAGGCTCCCTGCCTAGCAAGGAGCCCAATGTGGGACTCGATCCCAGGACGCTGGGATCATGACCTGAGCCGAAGGCAGCCGCTCAACCAACTGAGCCACCCAGGCGTCCCACTAACTGAGGGTTTTAAAGAGGAGGGGAGTGGGGGATGGGTGAGCCTGGTGATGGGTATTAAGGAGGGCACATATTGCATGGAGAACTGGGTATTATACATAAGCAATGAATCTTGGAACACTACATCAAAAACTGATGATGTACTGTATGGTGACTAACATAACATAATAAAAAATAAAAATAAAATAAAAATAAAAAAATAAAGTTTGTCATATGTCAGTTTATCCTACTAGAAAGTGAATTCTTTTTTTTTTTAAAGATTTTATTTATTTATTTGAGAGAGGGAGAGAACACAAGCAAAGAGGGGCAGAAGGAGAGGAAGAAACAGACTTTCTGATAAGCAGGAAGCTGGACATGGGGCTTAAACCCGAGATTCCAGGGTCATGACCTGAGCCAAGGGCAGACGCTTAACCAACTGAGCCATGCAGGCACTCTTAGAAAGTGAATTCTTGAGCACAAATGGATAACAATATCTGTATAATCCCCAGAACTTATGACAGGGTCTAACACCAAGCAGATACTCAGTAAATATTTACAGATGAACTTTAGATATATGCCACAGCAGTTTTCTCTAGGTACAATAATTGGTTCAGTGTTGGCTGAAGCCAAGCTAACTGGGTCAAGCAAAGTGAATCCCAAGACTTTTGCTTAGGCAGCTGGAAATTAGATTCACTTCCCACTCAACTCCTCAACTGTGGAGGGTTCTTAGTCCAGAACTGCTGCAGCTAACTTGCCACACAAGAGGAAAGACTGCTTGAGTATGAAATCTCAGACAGAAAACTAACAGGGTTTTGATGACATAATTTAAGGCCCTGAATCAAACCATACCTGAAGACCACTCGGGTTTTTCTGATTACATGAAGCAACATCTCCTCCTCCTTATTTTATTTCTTAGGAAGGTTTGGGATTCCCAACTGCTGTGATGAATAACAGAATGCCACTTGGTAAATAGGTGAGCCCATATGCGTGTATGAAATCACTCCCACTGGACAGTTTAGAAGAAGTGCTGATGGCTAGTACGGGCTTTGCTCTGACTGGGTATGGTGTGGTAAATAATCACTTTTGCTGTGGAAATTAAGAGGCAACCAGAGGGGTGCCTGGGTGGCTCAGTGGGTTAAGCCTCTGCCTTCAGCTCAGGTCATGATCTCAGGGTCCTGGGATCGAGCCCCACATCAGGCTCTCTGCTCGGTGGGGAGCCTGCTTCCCCTCTCTCTCTCTGCCTGCCTCTGTGCCTACTTGTGATCTCTGTCAAATAAATGAATAAAATCTTTAAAAAAAATAAAAGGCAATCAGATAGGGTCACCTGGGTGGCTCAGTCAGTTAAGCATCTAACTCTTGATCTGAGTTCAAGTCTTGACCTCAGCTCAAGTCTTGATCTCAGCTCAGGTCTTGATCTCAGGGTCATGAGTTCAAGCCCTATGTTGGGCTCCATGCCCAGTGTGGAGCCTACTTAAAAAAAAAGGCAATCAGATGGTTTCCTTGTCCAAAATTGTTCTAAAGAATCTACAAAATAATTCACAAGTCTCTATAACCAAACCAAGAACATCTGATGTTCATTCTACTCTTCTGAGTAACCTCCCCTTAGAACGTCAATTGGGCACAAATATGTCTTCAAATTTGTTCTTTATTGGCCAGTTTCTTTCTTTTGCCAACCAGAGGGTACCCTTTGTAATTTAAGGCAGTCCCAAGACTGCCTGAACAAGGGTGGCCAGGAGAACATAATTGGTTGGAGTAGACTAGCACCAGAGAGCAGCAAAACCACTAGTTTGAATGGCAAAAGTCTTCACCCTTGAGTACAGCAGGACTGTAGGCTCCACATACACTCCCAGGCTGGGTCCTAAGGTTACAAGAGGTGTATTGGTGATCTCTGAAAATCAGCATCTTGTGAGGGAACAAGGGAAGCAGGATGGGGCAGAGAGAAGATGGGCTATGGCACCGTCACTACAAATACTCAACCAAACTCATGGGGAGCTCTGGGGTTGAAATGGCCTTCAGAGTTGTCCCAAGTTGGAGCAAGGGGGCTGAGCCTTTAGACTCCTACTCTGGCCAGTCCCCGAGAAGGGGGTTCAGCTTTTGGAAGAGGTAACCCTCTTTAACTGAGAGTGGGTTACTGGAGAGGAACTCAGAGAGAGCCATTAGCAGCCATCTCTCCAGGCAACTGGGGAGGCGGTGATCTGGGGATCTTCCTAACACTTTACACTGTCCACTACACTCCTGACTCTGCCAGAAACCTTGTCAGGATGTGGGAGTGTCCCTAGTCCTCTCCATACTTGGCTCCCTTTCTCAGAGATCCCTGGCTTTTACTTTTGGGATCACCCCCCAATCCCTGAAACACCAGTGCCCAAGGAACTGTGGGCAAATGGCCAAGCCTCAAGCCCTCTCTGTCACCCCCTCACAAGTGTCCTTGGTGCTTGGGATGGTGGGATTTACCCTCTCTTGTTACCCAGCGGACCCCTCATTCTTTCCTCCTCTATCCTCAGAACTCACTCTGGAACTCACCCTCCGCCATGCCTTCTCTGAATGATACACCTGTGGACCCTCTCTTGGCACATGCCCCAGTAGGATTCTGCCCATGAACTGATGGGTGAGGGGTCTCCTTCCAATGGAACTTTTGGGGCTTATCTTCACATGAACACCAAGAAGAGCTGTTGGCATATGATGGTGGCTTCTCAGAAGTGCTCGCCTCCATCTGGCTGCTCTGCGGAATTCATAGTTCCCCTCTCTGGTTGGGGGATAGTGGGGCCCCGAGAGCCTCTTGCTATGCCCAGCAGGGGACTGTATGCATGGCAGGGAGCGAGGGGCATGTCCTGTGGCTGGCAGATTCCTGGGAGGCACCATCAGTTGTGTTTCACTCTCAGACTTCCTCCGGCCTATGTGGGAGGCTTGGCCATGCCAGCCGACACGTGTGGCACAGAGGGCTGGGTTGCAAAATATATCCGGCATGGCAGTTGGTGAAAGAGTTATGCAATCGCCACCAACTTACGGAAACCACCGTGACATGCTTTCTGGGAGGAGAGACGCCTGGCTTTGCCATCCTGGCCACAAGCTGGGGTTCCACGCTGGGGCTCTGGAGTGGCCCAGCCAGTGGGGTGTCAAGAACCATGACAGATCTTCCACGAAGCCACCTGGGAACATGTGAGCTGCAAGCCCCAGCATCGCTGACATCTTCTCCCTGAGGGGCTCTAGTCCACTCTCTGCTTCACACTCTACCAACTCCCGAAAACAGTCTAATTTGGTTGTCAGCTGCCCCTCGGACTTCCAGATCCTCCACAGGAGGTCCCACCTTACAAAGGGACAGGGCCAACCTTGGAAGGGAGTCTGGAGGGGATGTTTTTGGAGGGATTGGGGAGGAGAATGGAGACCCATCCTGTAAGGAGTTGAAGTGGCTCATTGTGGAGAAGGGGACCTAGCCAGTGACTCTATGGCTCTTCAGGGCTGTCCCAAGGGGGGGGAAGCAGGTGGCATTCAGGGCATCAATGACAAAGCTAAGGCCCATGAAGAAGTGACAGGGAGACAGCCAAATGCCCTCCCAGAAATAACCTCCTCTTGTACAGAGCTCTCCATGGATGGGATGGAATGACAAAAGGGAGTGGGCTCATTATCATGAACTAGAGAACCACCTGCCAGATGTCACAAAAGTAAGCTAAGCAGCATCTCGGCCCCGTCGTGGAGGTGCCACCTCCCTGCACAGGGCCATGATCAGCCATTCCTGAGAAGTAGCATGATGGAAGGAATTTGGCAAATCAAGCAGGGAACCGGGTGAGGAGTCCACCCTACCCCCCGCAAAGCCCCTCCTGCTCCCCTGCGCCCCCACATTCCCCCCCGCCCACCGTGGAGAAACAGACTAAGAAAGGGCTTTGAAGCAGAACCCACCTGAATCTGAATCTCAGCTCTGCTATTTACCCTCAGTGTAACCCCAGGAAAGTCATTCACCTTCTCCGAGCTACAGTTTTTCCTCAGATGATGACAGGGGAGGAAGGACAGGAGGGCCCCTAAACCAAAAAAAGTTGGTTTTATTTCAGTCCCACCACCTGGCTGCCTTAAGTCCTCAAACCGAAACCGTGTTCGTAAGGATCACCACCTTCCAGGATGGCAAAAATGACACCAGGTTGGAACGCAGGCTTCTAGACATTTTCGTATGTCCTCTGTCCGTGTGTCTGTATACTCACTGAGGGGCTATGTGACAGAAGCTGTATGCTTTGCATACTATCCTTCCCCTTGCTTTTCTCACCCAACAATATATTTCAGAGGCCTCTATGCTTGAATATAGATCTACCCCATTCTCCTTAACTGCCTGGTTTAGGGAACAGTTCTACTATGGTTTATTCAGCTCTCCCTCTGTGAATGGACACTGAGGTTACTTCTATTTTTTTCACCCTTACAAACAATAGACACCTTCACTGATGCCTTCTAGGGTGTATAAACAAAGTTTCCATTGCCAAAGAAGTGAAACCCCAATGTCGGAGAGTATGTGCCTTTGTAATTTTAACATGTATAGACCAGTGAATGTTCATAAATAAATGAACACAATTTTCAATTCGGTTACCTTAACCCCAGAGGCAAATTTCAGGCATTGTGATTTTTCTTCCATGTTTAAATTGCCGTTAAAAGTTGCATACAAGGGCGCCTGGGTGGCTCAGTGGGTTAAGCCTCTGCCTTTGGCTCAGGTCATGATCTCAGCGTTCTGGGATCGAGTCCCGCATCGGGCTCTCTGCTCGGCAGGGAGCCTGCTTCCTCCTCCTCTCTCTCTCTCTCTGTGCCTACTTGTGATCTTTCTCTGTCAAATAAATAAAATCTTTAAAAGAAAAAAGTTGCATACAAATGGAATACATGCTTCTTGTAAATAAAAAAAACAGATACCCAGGTGTGGGAGGTTTTTAAAGTACAAGTCCCTTTCCTTCCTATTCCATCTGTTCTCCCAATTATGTGCATATACTTCAGATCATTTGCTTTGCATTAACAAAGAACACATAAACATGGACCTTTTCTTTTTCTTTTTTTTCTTATTTTAAAATTTATTTGACAGACAGAGATCACAAGTAGGCAGAGAGGCAGGCAGAGAGAGGGGGAAGCAGGCTCCCCGCTGAGCAGAGAGCCCGATGAGGGGCTCGATCCCAGGACCCCGGGATTATGACCTGAGTGGAAGGCAGAGGGTTTAACCCACTGAGCCACTCAGGCGCCCCATGGACTTTTTCTTTTTATATGAATGAGATACAGATGGATAAATGTAAAACTTGATTTTCCACTTTACTGACATAACTTGGACATCTTTCCATGTCAGCATAGGCATATCCGAATCTCTACTTTTAATGGTGTCATAGAATTTTATTGTAAGAGGCATCATAATAAATTTACTCAGTCCCCAACTGATGGACCTTTTGGTGGTTTTCAGTCCTTTGTTATCATAAATGGAGCCGTAGTGAATACCCTGGTACACGCATCTTTGTGTGCTCTGAAAATACATTGAACTAAAATAAGCAAAATTAATCTTAGAAGTGTTTAAAGATAGGAGTTAGAAGACAGGAAATTGGTTACTGTTGGCAAAGACTGGTGGCTAGAAAGGGACACAACAAGAGTTTCCAGGGTGCTGGCAATGTTCTGTTCCTTGATCTGGGGGCTAGTTGCACGTGTGGAACTGTTCAGTTTGTGACAATTCAGCAAAATGTACGTTTATGGAGCACCTGGGTGGTACAGTCAGTTAGGCATCCAACTCTTGGTTTCAGCTCAGGTCATGATCTCAGGGTCGTGAGATTCAGCCCTACACTGGGCTCGGTGATAAGCTCGGAGTCTGCTTAAGACTCTTTCTGCCCCTCCCCACTGTGCATGCACGCTTTCTTTCTAAAATAAAAAAAAAGTACACTTGCAAGTCATCCATTTTTCTGTATGTATGTTATACTACAACTCAAATTTTATTTTTAAAATAAGTGAAAAAAGAAAATACTTATGTTTTACTTAGAAAAGCAAGATAAAACTGAAGCTTTGTCACAAGTTAAATCCTAATTCGAGCAAAACTTGCAAACTGAACACAGTGAAATAATTTGCTTACAGATGTTGGACAAGTAATTAGGAGATGCATAGGCTGAGATGGGGCTGAATTTTTCCATAGATTTAAGAACCCCAGGGGGTTAAGAAAAGCTTTCCTGAGAAAGTGACGTTTAAACTGAACTCTGAAGGATAATGAGATGTTTCTACTGTTTTTTCTCTTGGGTTTTCAGTCACCTGTATTCTCATATGCCTGGCAACTTTTTTTTTTAATTATTTATTTATTTATTTATTTATTTGACAGAGATCACAAGTAGGCAGAGAGGCAGACAGAGAGAGAGAGAGGAGGAAGCAGGCTCCCCACTGAGCAGAGAGCCCAATTCGGGGCTCGATCCCAGGACCCTGAGATCATGACCTGAGCTGAAGGCAGAGGCTTTAACCTACTCAGCCACCCAGGCACCCCTGCCTGGCAGCTTTTAATTGAGTGCCAGACATTGTATTTGAAAAATCGTGGTTAATATAAGGTTCTGGGTGACATTATTTTTCAGAAAGAATTTGCATTTGCTTTTGGAATAACAGCTAGGAACACTTCCAATCCCAGATCATCTTAATCCAACCATGGAGATGGTTCAAAACTAAGCGTCAGTCCCTATGAGGGATGGTCTATTTCTGGTTCACTCTTTTTTTTTTTTTAAGATTTTATTTATTTATTTAAGAGAGAGAGCAAGCAAGGGCACAGGAGCAGGGGGATAGAGAAGCAGACCCACCCCTGTGCCCCACTGATGTGGGGTTTGATCCCAGGACACTGGGATCATGACCTGAGCTGAAGGCAGCCTCTTGACCGAGCCAAAGATACCACCCGGGTGCCCCTGGTCTACTCTTACTTTTAACAGCAGTCCAGTTGAGAAATAATTCACATATCACACAGTTGACCCATTCAAAGTGTAAAAGTCAATGTTTTTTAGAGTCTTCACAGATACATGCAATCATCAATGCAGCCAATTTTAGAACATTTTTAAAGCCCCTACAGAAACCACATAGGATTTACCTATCACCTCTCTTACTACTCCTACTCCCCCCAACTCTAAGCAACCGCTAATCTACTGTCTCCATAGATTTGCCTATTTGGATATTTGATATGAATGGAACTATATTATGTATGATCTGCTTTCTTTCACTTACCACAAATGTTTTTGAGGTTCGTTTGTGTTGTAATATTGTATCAGTACTTCATTCCTTTTTATGGCTGAATAATATTCCATGGTACGGATAGACCACATTTTATTTATTCATTCATCAGTTAATGAACACTTGGATTGTTTCTACCTTTTGGCTATTATAAATAGTGCTTCTGGGGTGCCCGAGTGCCTCAGTGGGTTAAAGCCTCTGCCTTCGGCTCAGGGTCCTGGGATCAAGCCCTACATAGGGCTCTCTGCTCAGTGGGGAGGTTGCTTCCTCCTCCTCTCTCTCTCTGCCTGCTTCTCTGCCTACCTTCGATCTCTGTCTGTCAAATAAATAAAAATCTGTTAAAAATAATGCTTCTATAAACTTTTGTATTCAAGTTTTTTTTTTAAATCATAGAGACTTTTTTTTAAGGATTTCATTTATTTATTTGATAGAGCACAAGCAGGGGGAGTAGCAGGCAGAAGCAGAGGGAGAAGCAGGTTCCCTGCTGAGCTGGGAGCCCACTGCAGACTCAATCCCAGGACCCTGGGATCGTAACCTGAGCTGAAGGCAGACGCTTAACAGACTGAGCCACCCAGGTGCCCTTGTATTCAAGTTTTTGTGTGAACATGTATTTTCATTTCTCTTGGGTAGATACCTAAGAGTAGACTTTCTGAGTCATATGGTATTTAACCATTTGAAGAACTGTTAGACTGTTTCCCAAAGTGGCTGCTCCATTTTATATCCACACCAGCAGTGTATGAGTTTCCACTTCTCCACATACTATTGTCTGATTTTTTTAAATTATAGCCATCCTAATGGGGGTGAAGTGGTATCTTGTCATTTTAATTTGCATTTCCCTGATGACTAGTAATGTTGAATACCTTTCCACATGTTTATTGGACATTGTATAACTCCTTGGGAAAGATGCCTACTCAAATCCTTTGACCTTTTTTTTTAATTGGTTGTCTTTTTACTACTAAGTTATAAGATTTCTTTATCTATTTTAGATACAAGTTCCTAATCAGATACATGATTTGTAAATATTTTCTCCCATTCTGTGAGTTACCCTTTCATTTTCTTGATAGTGTCCTTCAAAACATAAAATTTTTAAAAAACATAAAATTTTTAAATTTTGATGACTTCAATATAAATGGTTGTTGTTTCTACCATTGCTCATGCTTTCGGTGTCACATCTTAGAATCTATTGCCAAATATGGAGCCATGCAGATTATCCATATGTTTCTTCTAATAGTTTTCTGGTTTTAAGTTTTATATTTAGGTTGTTGATTGGGTTTTGAGTTGGTTTTTGCATACAGTGTGATAGAAGGGTCCAAATTCATTCTTTTACATGTGGCTATCCAGTTCTTTAGTACCATTTGTTGAAAAAAACTGTTCTTTTTCCAGCTTAGCAACATTGTCCAAAAACAATCAACCATAGACACATGGGTTCAATTCTAGAGTCTCAATTCTCTTCCATTGCTCTATATGCACCTGTCTTTATGTAACTGTGACACAGTCTTGATTACTATTGCTTTGTGGGGTTTTTGGTTTTTTTTTTTTTTAAGATTTTATTTATTTCACAGACGGAGATCACAAGTAGGCAGAGAGAGAGGAGGAAGCAGGCTCCCTGCTGAGCAGAAAGCCCGATGCAGCGCTCGATCCCAGGACCCTGGGATCATGACCTGAGCCGAAGGCAGAGGCTTTAACCCACTGAGCCATCCAGGCGCCCCAATTACTTTTGCTTTGTAGTAAGTTTGGAAATCGGAAAATCTGAGTCCTCCTACTTTGTTCTTATTTTTCAGGATTATTTTTGCTATTTTTGATCCCTTGCAATTCCATATGAATTTTAGAATCACTTTTTCAGTTTTTACCAAGAAGACATCTGAGATTCTGACAGGGATTACATTGAATCTATAGATCAATTTAGAGAGTATTGTCATCTAAATAATAGTAAGTCTTCCAACCCAGAAACATGAAATGTCTCTCCATTTATTTGGAATTTACTTACTGTCTTTCAACAATGTTTTGTAGTTTTCAAAGCATAATTTTTGTACTTCTTTTGTTAAATTTATTGCTGAGTACTTTATTTTTTGATGGTATTGTCAATTGAATTATTTAATTAATTACATTTTTGTATTGTTCTTTGCAAGTATAGAAACACAATTAGTTTTTGTATATTAATCTCATATCCTGCAAGCATGCTGAATTTATTATCTCTAATAGTCTTAGTGGTTTCCTTAGGATTTTCTATATAAAATGTCATATCTGTGAATAGAAATAATTTTACTTCTTCCTTTCCAATATAAATCCATTTTATTTCTTTTAATCATCTAATTGCTCTGGCTAGAACCTCTAGAAAAATGTTGAATAGAAGTGGCAATAGTGGACATTCTTGTCTTGTTCTTATTCCTAGAGGGAAAGTATCCAGTCTTTCACTATTACGTATTACTGTTAGTGATGGGGTTTTTGTAGATGCCCTTTATCAGGTTGAGGAAGTTCTTTCTACTCCAAGATTCTTTAGTGTTTTTGTCATAAAAGTGTGTTGCATTTTGTCAAGTGATTTTTCTGCATCTTTTGAGATAATTGCATGTATTTATCCCTCATTCTATTGATAAGTTTTATTTCACTGTTTGTTTTTTGGATATTAAACCAAATTTGCATACTTGGATAAATCTCACATGATCATGGTACATAATTCTTTTATATATGTTGCTGAATTCTGTTTGCTAGCATTTTGCTAAGGATGTTTACACTGGCATTCATAAGACATATTGATCTGTAGTTTTCTTTTCATGTAATGTTTTTCACTTTGGTATAATGCTGGCCTCATAGAGAGTATTCCCTCCTATTCTATTTTTTGGAAGAATTTGTGAGGAATAGGTATTAATTTTTTAAAAGATTTTATTTATTTATTTGACAGACAGAGATCACAAGTAGGCAGAGAGGCAGGCAGAGAGAGAGGAGGAAGCAGGCTCCCCGCTGAGCAGAGAGCCCGATGTCGGGCTTGATCCCAGGACCCTGAGATCCTGAACCGGAGGCAGAGGCTTTAACCCACTGAGCCACCCAGGCACCCCTAGGTATTAATTTTTTAAGTGTTTGGTAGAATGCACCAGTGAAGCCATCTGGCCCTGGCTGCTTTCCTTTGTGGTAGTTATTTTAATTACTGACTCAGTCTTTTCACTTATTAAAGATCTATTCAGATTGTTTATTCCTTCTTGAGTCAGTTTTGGTGCTTTGTGTCCTTCTAGAAATTTGTTCATCTCATCTAAGTTGTCTAATTTATTAGCATGAAATTGCTCATCATATGCCTTTATAATCCTTTTTATTTTTGTAAGGTTGGTAGTAATGTCTCTTTCTTTTCTGATTCTAGTCATTTGAGTCTTCTCTCCTTTTTCTCTTGGTTAATCTAGCTAAAGGTTTGCCAATTTTCTTGATCTTTTCAAAGAACCAACTTTTGGTTTTGCTGATTGTCCCTATTGTTTTTCTATTGTTTATTTTCTTAATTTCTACTTTAATCTTCATTATATTATTCCTTTTTCTTGATTTAGGTTTCATTTGCCTTTATTTCCCCAGTGTCTTTTTTTTTAAAGATTTTTATTTGTTTATTTGACAGATGGAGATCACAAGTAGGCAGAGAGGCAGGCAGAGAGAGAAAGAGGAAGAAGCAGGCTCCCGGCTGAGCAGAGAGCCCAACGTAGGGGATCCCAGGACCCTGAGATCATGACCTGAGCCGAAGGCAGAGGCTTAACCCACTGAGCCACCCAGGCGCCCCTTTCCCCAGTGTCTTAAGATGGAAGATTAGGTTATTGATTTGAGATCTTTCTTCTTTTTTGATATAGGCTTTTGTCAGATATGTATGTTTCCCTCTAAGACTGCTTTGGCTGTCTTGACATTCTGTGTCTTTGTTTTAATTCCTCTATAAGTAGTTTCTAATTTCTCTTTGATTTCCTCTTTGTCCTGCTGGTGATATAGGAGGGTATTGTTTAAATTCCACATGTTTGTGAGTTTCTTTTTTTTTTTTAAGATTTTTATTTATTCATTTGACAGAGAGAGATCACAAGTAGACAGAGAAGCAGGCAGAGAGAGAGAGAAGGGGGAAGCAGGCTCCCCGCTGAGCAGAGAGCCCAATGAGGGACTCGATCCCAGGACCCCTAGATCATGACCAGAGCCGAAGGCAGAGACTTAACCCACTGAGCCACCCAGGCGTCCCTGTTTGTGAGTTTCTTAAATTATTTTCTGTTATTGATCTCTAACTTCATTCTATTGTGCCAGAGAGCTTACTTAGTATTACTCTATCCTTTAAAATTTACTGAAGTTTGGGGCACCTGGGTTAAGTCTCTGCCTTCGGCTCAGGTCATAATCTCAGGGGCCTGGGATCAAGCCCCACATCAGGCTCTCTGCTCAGCAGGGAGCCTGCTTCCCCCTCTCTCTCTGCCTGCCTCTCTGCCTACTTGTAATCTCTCTCTCCTTGTCAAATAAATAAATAAAATCTTTAAAAATAAATAAATAAAATAAAATTTACTGAAGTTTGTTTTATGACCTAGCTTATGGGCTCTCCTGAAGGATGTTCATGTGCAGTTGAAAAGAACGTGTATTCTACTGTTCTGGGGAATATTCTATAGATGTGTATTGGGTTTAGTGGGTGTATAGTGTTGCTGTCTTCTGGGCTTTTTGTTTATCTTCTGCCTAGTTGTTTTATCCACTATTGATAGTGGGGTATTGAAATCTCTAACCGTTATTGTTGAATTGTTTACAACTCCCTTCATTTATATCAGTGTTTCATGTGCTTTGATGCTCTGTTTTTAAGTACCTATATATTTATAATTATTATATCTTCCTGATGGATTGATACTTTTATTGTTATAAAACGTCCCTCTTTATCTTTAGGAACTTCTTTTGTTCTAAGACCATTTGGTCTATTTGTATAGCCCAGTGCAGATTTTGTTTGCTGTCCATATGATACATGTTTTTCCATCCTTGTACTATCAATCTATCTGTTTCTCTGAATCTAAAGACCACAAAGAGTTAGAGGTTGGTTGTTTTTTTTTTTTAGTTCAAACTGATAATCTCTGCCTTTTACTGCATTATTTAATTCATTCACACTTAATGTTATTACTAATATAGCTAGATTCACATCTACCACTTTACTTTTTATTTTTTATGTGTCTCATACCTTTTTGTTCCTGTATCCTTCCTGCTTTTGTTTGCATTAACAATATTTCCTAAGGTAACATTTACATTTCTTTAGTGACATTTTTACTGTATGTTTTTGAGGTATTTCCTTAGTGGTTGCTCTAGGATTTACCATCAGTTTTTGATTTATACTAACTTAATTCCAGTGAGATATAGAAATGTCACTTCTATAAAATACTTTTCCCTTTTCCTCCTTTTTTGACATTATACTACATATTATATATAAATGTTTTAAACTCAACATTACATTGTTTTAATTAGTACTTTTTATAATATATAATTTTCTTAAAGAAACTGAGTAGAAATATCAAATATATATTTATAAGTTTAGATTCATTACTCTTCTTATTTATCATTTCTGGCTCCCATCATTTGTTCCTGTGGATTAAGTTAACATCTGGAGGCATTTCCTTACCCCAAATACAGCTTTGTTCCACTCATCTCTTTTGTGCTATATGTTACATTTTAAGATGGTAGAGGCCCAACAATACATTATTATATACATATTATTTTACACAATAGCTTTTTAAATAAAAAAAGAAAAGAAATATCATTTATACTGTTTCTTATAATTACATAATTATTTTGTCAGTGATCTTTGTTTTTTGTGTGGATTCAAAATACTGTCCAGGGTAACTTGCCTTCAGCCTCAAGAACCTCCTTTAGTATTTCTTGTAAGGTAGGTCTACTGGCAAAAAAAATTCTCAGTTTTTGTTTATCTGATAATGTCTTTACATCATTTTTACTTTCAAAAGATAGTTTTACTGGATATAGGATTCTTGGTTAACCATTTTTTTCTCTGTCAGTTTGAATGTTATCCCACTGTCTTCTGAACTCCACTGTCTGATGAGAAACCAGATGTTATTCTTATTGGAATTCCCTTGTAAGTAATGTCATTTTTCTCTTGCTGTTTTCAAGGCTTTCTCCTGTCTTCAACGTTTTTTTCAAGTTCATTTTTTTTTTTTTGTACTCTCTACACCCAACATGGAGCTTGAACTCATGACCCTGAGATCAAGAGCTGCACACTCTTCTGACTTAACCAGCCAGGCACCCCATCCTTGTCTTTGATTTTCAACATTTTTACTGTATAATATGTCTGTTTGTAGATCTCTTTGCATTTTCCTACTTGGAATTATTTGAGCTTCCCGGACATACAGATTAATATATTTTCAATAAATATGGGAAGTTTTCAACCATTACTTTTTCAAATGTTTTTTTCTGCTCCTTTCTCTCTCCCCTTCCCTTCTGGTACTCCCATTGTGTGCGTGTTGGTGTGTTTGCATGGTTTTTCTAAGTCTCTGTTTATTTTTCTTCATTCTTTTTTCTCTCCCTCTTCATTAGATCGATCACATTATCTCTATCAGCCTATCCTCATGTTCACTAATTCTTTCTTCTGCAAATTCAAATCTACAATTGAGTTCTTCCTGTGAATTTTTTCATCTTATTTTTACTTTTCTCCAAAATTTTACTCTTTTACTACAGAATTTTCATTTATTTTTCTTAAATTATTTCTCTTTGGGGTGCCTGGGTGGCTCAGTGGGTTAAGCATCTGCCTTCAGCTCAGATCATGATCTCAGGATCCTGGGATTGAGCCCTGCATTGGGCTCTCTGCTTGGCAGGGAGCCTGCTTCCCCCCACAACTGCCTGCCTCCCTGCCTACTTGTAATCTCTCTTTCTCTTGTCATATAAAGAAATAAAATCTTTTTAAAAATTATTTTTCTTTATTGATATCTTCTACTTAATGCAACATGCAGCACTATTATTATACTTTATAGTATACTTTAGTAAAGTATACTTTACTATACTTTACTATCATGGTTTTCTTTAGTTTCATGAACATATTTATAATGGACACTTTGAAATCTTTAGTTTCTATTGCCTTTCTTTTTCTTGGTGTATGGGTCATACTTTCTTGTTTCTTTGCATTAGTCATAATTTTTTGTTGGAAACTTGACATTTTAGATGACATATTACAGCAATTCTGGGTACTGGTCTCTGTGGTACTGTCTCCCTACTGTTTCAGACTTGCTATTGTTATTTCTCTGGGGTTTTTAGGGGGGGTGCGCTTTTTTGTTTGTTTGTTTGGTTGGTTGGTTTGGTTCTTTTTTTAGTGTTGGGTTGAATTATACTAGTGAAGTCATCTCTCACTGCCATCCTGCAGTGTGAGGCCTCTGATGTTGCTCCTCAGGGGTTGCACCTTGAAGATACTCACAGTCACTCTGGGATAAAAATCATGTGGGCGGATTTCATTTTGACTGTTTCTTTCCCTCACAATATCCAGATGCTAAGCTTCACTAATTGGGGTTGATTGTTTTATTATTTTCATCAATGCCTTGGGGGCATAATTGCTCCACAAATTCATCCAATCAATCCAGGCTTCTTTGAAGGAAATAATATGTAGTACAGAATTTAACTACTTGCCTCAAAACCTCTGGGTGTATCAATTATTGCCTTGATAAGGAAATGGAGCCAAATACCAGGAAGAGTTCTCTGGGTGTCCCTTCTCTCCCATATTTTAACTTTGCAATCCCTCATTGCCATAGTAACTCTTCAGCGAGATGTTTTTTTAGATATTTGGTTCACATTTTCTAGCTATTCTCAGAGGAAGGGTTGGTCTGGAACAATATAAACTACCATTGACAGAAACTCAAACTGCAGTGATTAACAATGAAGATGAGGAGGAAGACTTGAGTGGAAGAATCATTTAAGAGGTAGGATCAATAAGACCTATTGATTGGTTGACTATATGTGAGAAGACGGAGAAGATCAAGGCAATATGGGGGTTTCTGGATCTAGAAATTTCATGGTTAGTGGGGTCCTTCACAGAGACAGGTATCCAGGAAGAGGAGCCATTTGATGAAAAGGAGAATGAATTCAATATTGGATATTCTGAATTTAAAATGCCTGTGTGACATTCTAATGTCCTGGAAGCAATGCAATATTGAGGTCTGAAGTGCAAGAGAGAAGCCTAGCAGGGACAGAGAGATTTGAAAGTTATCAACAAAGAGGTGAGAACTGAAGCCATAGGAGTGGATAAGAGGGTCAAAAGAGAAGAGGAACCAGGGAAGATCCTTGGAAGATGTTGACTTTTCAGTGATGAAAAGAAGAGTTGGCTCAGAGAATGAACAGCCAAAAAACCAGAAGGAATTTTGAAGAGTACAGAGGATAGAGAAGAAATCAAAGGAGTAGGGAGGGATCCACACAACAGATGGTCCAAGCAAATGAGAGAGGTACTTTCCAGAGATGTCTCAGTGATAATGGAGGCAGAAGCCAGATTTCTAAGGCTCATAGAGTAAGCAGGTAGTAAAGAAATGGAAGACAGATGGTAGACAATGGTAGACAACTCTTTTCAGAAGTTCCTAAGAGGTGTTTGTTGAAGATCTCTATTCTACTGAGTTCACCTATTGTAGAAATTGTGTATGCAGCATTCCTGCAGTCTACATTGGATGTTTTTGCTCTCCCACCTCCCATTGCCCTTTTAGGCCCTTGAGAGAATTCCCATGATCGTGGCCTCATTGTTGAATCCAACAATTTGTTTTTCCCCTCAATGTACCTATTCATTCAATATCATCTAACACTGTTAATCATTCATCTCTACCTCTGATCCAAGACAACATTTGTGGTGGTTTTAAAATATGAGTGCACATTCTTTGACACTCTCCCCCTTTAACCCTTTTCCCATGAGTAGAGGAAGGCTTTTGGCTAGTTCTATTAATAGATTATGGTGGAAATGATACTATGGAAATTTAAATGCTAGGTCATAAAAGGTCGTGAAGCTTTCTGCCTTGTTGCTGGAACCCTTGGTCCCAGAGTGCTGAGGCACCATGTAAAAAGTCCAACCATCCTGAGAAGTCCAACCATCTCTCTGCCACACTGGAGAGGCCATGTATTAGATGATCTAGTAGACAATCATACCTGAGCTCATACTTCAGTCTTTCCAGCTCAGGTTCAAGATACATGAATGAAAAATCCCTTTGGGAAATGGATCCTTCAGCCCCAGCTGTTCCAGCCCTGCAGCTGTCAGAGTTACTCCCACCCATTTAAGTCATCCCAATTGAGGGCCTAGATATCCAGAAGCAGAAAAGATCCACTGTTCCTGTACAAATGCAAATGCATGGCCCACAGTGTTCAAGTGCACTGTAGAAAGTTGTTTCACATTACTGTATTTTGGGATTGTTTCTTACACAGCAATAGATAACTGGAGCACCATTTTTTTCTCATTTCTGTTCTTCTAGACAAACCATTCTTTTTCTCCTAATCCTACAAAGCTACACAGATTGTGTTCCACCAGCCAGAGTGGGAAGTTCTCCCAAATCAGTAATGGAGCCTAATTAGCCCCAGACTAAAGGCTGTTCTGAACCTAACAAAGCTTAAAAGCATGTCTCAAAAGAACTAAATTCTATCCCAGGACAAAGCCACAAAATATTTAAAGAAATACAAAACAAACAAAATCAAACACACACGAGCATAATAATTACAATGCCTGTCATGCAATCAAAAATTACCAGGCACACAAAGGACCCAAAAGAAAAAAAAAATGCAAGGCGAAAAAGTAGTCAATAAAAACAGACCCTGAAATAACACAGATGACAGAATGATTTGACAATGGTACTAATAGGATATTTGAGGGTGCCTGGATGGCTCAGTCTGTTAAGTATCTGCCTTTGGCTCAGGTCATGATCCCAGGCTCCTGGGATCAAGCCCCATATCAGGCTCCCTGCTCAGCCAGGAGGCTGCTTCTCCTTCTCCCCCAGCCCCCCGCCCACCTGTGTTTTTTCTCTCTCTCTCTCTAAATAAAATCTTTTTTAGAAAGACCAAAATCAAACTTCTACAAATGAACAATACCCTGGATAGGATTAACAGCACATTAGACACTGCAGAAGAAAAAGAAGGCAGGAAAAGGAGATAAGTGAATGAAGAACAGAGAAGACAGAAATCAATTAAAATATCATACTTAAATTCAGCCATTTCAATAACCATATTACATGTGCATGTTTTGCATCCTAATTAGAAGGTAATGTTTGTCAGATTGGGTAAAAAGGCAAGGGCTAGGCCCTCTATAAGAAGTCACTTTAAAATATAAAGATGAAAAGTAAAAGAATGGAAATATATATACATAACATTCACACACACTTTTTTAAAAAGCTGGTGATTATATTAATATCATATGAAGTAGATTTCAGAACAAGGACTATTACCAGAAATTTTAAAAAATATTTCATAATGACAAGGGGCTTAAATGATAAAAAAAAAAAACCATAAAAATCCTAAATGTCAAGGCCCTAATAACACAACTTCAAAATACGTGAAGCAAAACCTGATGAGCTAAAAGGAGAAAAATGACAAATCCACATTTACTGTTGGAGATTTAAACATACTTCTCTCAATAACTAATAGAACAAAGTAGACAGAAATTCAGTAAGGATATGGAACGGGGTCAGCAAACAGATCAGCCTTGCTTTCATAAATAGTTTTCTTGGAATGCAGCTATGCATATTTATTTACATATGGTTGATGACTGCTTTGATGCTATGATGCCAAAGTCAAGAGTAGTTGCAACAGAGATGGTATGACCCGCAAGGCCAAAAACATTACACCCCCTGATAGAAAAGACTTGAATGGCATTACCAAATTGACCTAATTAACATTTTTAGAACATTCCACACAAGGACATCTGAATACACATTTTTTTTCCAAGTACACATGGAACATTTACCGAAACAGATTGTATTCTGCATGATAATACAAGTCTCAGTACATTTACAAGGATTCAAATATTTTCTCTGCCCACAATAGAATTAAATCAGAAGTCAATAACTAACTAAACAATACACTTCCAAATAACCCAGGAGTCAGTGAAGAAACTACAAAGGAAATTAGAAAATATTTGAATAACAGAAATGAAAATAGGACATATCAGAATTTGAGGCATGCAGATCAAATAAGACTTTCCTAGGCTGCCGGTGTATTTTAGCTCAGGGATGCCATGATCACTTAGCCACCACTGAAGATTTCTGTGGACCAAGCATCCTGCTTCTTGCTCTGGCCCAGCTGCCCACCTTATCTCTGGTGGTTAGGTGCCACTGCCGATACTCTCCTGCTTCCTCGAACCAGTCAACTTCCCCAAAATTTAGTGGCTTAAACACCAGCCTTTCACTTTGCTCACAATTCTGTGATCAGCTGAATAGTTCTTGCGGTCTGAGTGGGCTCGCTGAGCCTTTCATGTGCCTGTAGTCAGCTGGTGGCTGGATGACCTAGGACATCCTCTCTCACGTATCTGGCAATTAGCTGGCTGTCGGCCAGGGAGACAGAGACAAGTGGGCTCCATGTCTCTCATCATTCAGCAGGCCAGCCCAGAATTTTTAACAGGAGGCCAGGTTCCATAGCAGGACGAAAGGGCAGACAAGCTCCAAAAGGGCAAACATTTTTCAAGTTTCAGCTTGGGCCACCCTTGTTACTGTTCTGTTATCTAAAGCAGATTGAACATTGGAAATTAGATACAAGAGGTGGAGAACCAGACTCCACCTGGGAAGAGCGGCAGAATGCTACGGATACAATAGGGAGAATTTGTGGCCATTTCTACCATCCAGGCAGGGAGCTCATTTCAATGGGGATGTCTCCCCTGTCATCATCATCCTACAGAGAATGACCATGACACAGCCTTTCAAAATTCTGATGTTCCCCTCACCAGTGTATTACTCAAAGCTCTGGTCAAGAAAATGTCCTGTGGACCCCCCTCCCCAGGGGTCATTGTTAGGGACCAGATGAGTATTTGCTGAAATCTCTCCATCTTTGCCTAAGCTCTAGCTGCAAAGGAGTCTGCAAAAGGTTCTTTTCTTGCTTCCCAACATCTGCAGTTCTGGAAAGGATGGCAGAAGGCAGTGACACAGATGCCAGCTTCTACCTCTTGACCTAGAATCCCAGCTCCCTGAATCCGTATCACCAGAGGCCTTCCACCTACTGACTCAGGAGAGAAAGAGATATAGCCCAAACCAACCCCAGTGGGAGCAAGGCAGCCCCCATCCCTTGTCCAGAGCCCCCCATCCCAAGAGCGCACACTCCCCAAGTCCCAGAACTTACAATAATAATCACCTTGGTCGAGGCACCTGGGTGGCTCAGTGGGTTAAAGCCTCTGCCTTCGGCTCAGGTCAAGATCCCAGGGTTCTGGGATTGAGCCCCACATCGGGCTCTCTGCTCAGCAGGGAGCCTGCTTCCTCCTCTCTCTCTGCCTGCCTCTCTGCCTACTTGTGATCTCTGTCTGTCAAATAAATAAATAAAATCTTTAAAAAATAATAATAATAATCACCTTGGTCACCAGCCCCACTGTGCTCCTCAGACTGTGCTCTGTATTCTAAATATATCATCTCTCTCAATCCCCAAAATCCCCTCAGGTGGGGGGAACACTCCATTTTAGGGGAGATAAAACCAAGGCTCCATGAGATTAAGTCACTTCCACAAAGTCACCTACGATAGAGTAACCAAGCTGGAATTTGAACCCAAATCAAAGCGATAGGAAAGCCTCCCCATTTTGCCGCACAACATACCTGGCTCTCATTTCCTACCTCTCCAGTCCCTACCTGGAGGACCAGGATGCCAAGGAAGGACCACACTGACCCACTGCCTCAGCGCCCAAGCTATGGATGCCTGCACTGGGTCCTGTAATCAGCCCTCTGCAGAGGCCCCACCAAGCCCCCCTCTGTGGCCCAGAAACACACCTTGGGTGAGAGGAACACATTCCTCCCTCCAAATTCCTAGAGGAAAAACAAATATGTAATTGTTGGAAGTATGCTGTAACAGCCAGACCTCCCCGAAGTCAGCTATGTAAATGTGGGGACATCGCCAGTTCTATTTCCCCTTGCTTGCAGAACAGAGTTTTCCTAAGGAGAATTCCTGAGGATAGAAGGGGAGGAGGAGCTGACATCATCCCTCACACCTGCCCCAAGATTATATCATGTGACCCATGCCTGGCCAGTAAGAGTCCACATGATTGGTTCAGAGCTGGACATATGACCCAATCTGAGCCAATGGCCAGTCAGCCCTGTGTTGCTGGTTTTGTTTTTTGTTTTTTTTCCCTTGGAACTAATGGGAAGAGGAAGTTCTTACACCACTGGAATTGCTGAGCTTGTTAATAATGAGCCTAAAGCCACTGGAACTACCTGGCTTGCATAAGGAGAAAGCCTCCAGGGAAAGAAGCCAACACAGAGGTCCTGGAACCAGCTCTTCCTGAAACTGAAAAAGTTTTCTTTTTTCTTTTTCTTCTTTTCAAAGGAATGAGTTATATTTCCAATGTCACTTGTCCTGAATTATTTTTTTAAGATTTTATTTATTTATTTATTTGACAGAGAGAGAGAGCAAGAGCACACAAGCTGGGGGAGAGGCAGGCAGAGGGAGAGGGAGAAGCAGACTCCCCACTGAGCAAGGAGCCCCATGTGGGGCTCAATCCCAGGACCCTTGGACCATGACCTGAGCCAAGGGCAGACGCTTAACCAACAGAGCCATCCAGGTGCCCCTGGAAGAGTTTTCAATCACATAAATTGATTAGGGCATTAACTGGGTTTCTGTCACATTCTGTCAAATGATCCTGTTGAACACAATAAACTATGAAAGTCAAGTCAGGGTTCCACTTGTTTTGCAAGGCATAAACTTGGCCCCTTTCTCATCAAGTAAGCAAATAAAATCCTCCATACCCAGAACCGTCATTCCAGTCATTCTGGCACCTTCCCAGGGCCTTGCCCAACATTTTCCTGACCTGAACAGTCCCCCTCACAGCTTACACACACACACACACAACATAGCATTTCCTTAGCAACAATGCCAGCCCCTCCCACCTCCATTGATACCATTGATACCCAGTCTGGCCCTCGAGTTGTCCTTCCATGAAGACCAGGTCTCCCCTCAGAGGGACACGGGCTCAGGGTGTGGGGCTGAGCAGAAACAGCCTTAGGCTGATGGTCACCAAACTGTGGGATCAATGCACCCATCAGTAGAACACTTTTGAGCAAACATCCTAATATCTATGTTATTTACATATTTTGTGACATTATTCACATTCTATGTATTAGTAATGCTTGAGTAAGTCCTCATTTTAGATGATATTCAAATAGAAATTCTCCAGTTGTCTTCCCCTGTCTTTCATGTCCTCTCTGGAGACCTCAGGAGGAGGGGGTGATGGCTGGACTCTCCTTCCCATCCCCCAAGTTGTTTTCCAAACTTTCAATATTGTGAGTAAAAGGAGGGGCCCTGCCAGACACGGGGGTGGGGGGAAGGGCTGGCTGAACTACCCCATGGAAATATTGGCGTCCTGGGCTGGGGGCAGGGTGGGCCCAGTTTCCAGGAAGGGTTTGGGCAGGAAGCCAGGCAGGAAGGGGCTGGGAGTTTCTGGAAGGGCAGCCTGGAGGGGCCTGGCAGGCTAGCCCATGGACCTCACTGCACAGCACTTTCAGAGATGGGGAATCCTTGGCACTTCCGGGCACATGCCAGGGAACAGGTGGGGGAGGGAGGGCAGGAGGGTTCCTGGCTCAGAACAGGGACAGAGGTGGTAGGCACCTCCTCCGTGGGCTTCCAGGATGGGTGGCCATGGACAGAGAGGAGAAGGTGGGCAGACTTGGAGGGGCAGTGACAGGAGGCACTTGGGTCTTCCTCTGAGCCTGGCCCCACCCACCCATGCTCAGTCTGGGTGCAATCCTTGTAAGACATGTCCTTTGGGCCAAGACGGTCCTTGGAGCAAAAGGTGACAGACAGGATGGCCAGAGGGGCTTTAATTAGTTAGGGGTAGGGAGTCAGGGGAGGATGGTGTTGTCAGGTTGGAAAGATCCCCAGGCAAAGAATCTTGTGGATGGGCAGGGAAGGAGCTTCGCCATGGGGGTCCCTCTCTCAGACTTCTGTGGATCCCATGACATCTGCCCAGGAGGTTCCTCCTTGATATATTAGTTAGGTTATAGGACAGAAACCCAAAGTAAGAATGGTGTTAACAATATAGAAGTTTGTTATTCTGTCTCTACTAGTCTGGGCATAACCTTTCTTAGCAAATAGTGTTGGTGGCTTCATGGGCTCAGAGACCCAGGCTCCCTCTGCCTTATTGTTCCACTGTCCCTGCGTGGTCCCAGATGGCCCATCTCCACAGCGGCCTTCCAGGCAGCCAGATAAGGGGAGGGCAGAAGATGGTTCACAACCACACCCAGCTAAAGGGATATGGGGATGTGATCCCAGAAGGTGGTCAGGTGCTTCTGTGATGGTGGAAAGAGGAGAGAAGATACTGGGGGCCAGCTGGCAGCCTATCCCAGATACCTACAATACTCAAGGTCACATAGGAATGAACTTCTTCACCAGTGTCCTCCAGACAAGAACTTTGTTTGCCTCCAAGGGGAAGCAAACACAGGGGTGGTCGTTACAGGACCACATGCAGAAAGAGCTCAGGTTCCCCAACACGGACCTCTCCGCCCAAGAGAGGAAAGGACTCCCCAGCAGCCCCTCTGGCCTCTTGTACCCCAGTCTGGCTCCCCGTACGCCGGCCCCAAGCACAAGGAATCCCAGATATAAGCCTCTGGAATCCATATCCTCTTAGCATCTGAGGCCGAGTGGCCCCCTGTTCCATCCTTCATCCACTCATCTGTGCAACATATCCTGAATGCCTCCCAAGCCCCAATCTGCCCTCAGGGCTCCCACCATCTCCAGATCCTGTGCTCCCACCCCCTCCACCCGATGGTACCTGGTTCAGGGTAGAAATGCTAGCCAAGCTGCTCCAGCTGGGGCAAAGAATAGAACTTCAGCAGGCAACTCCCAGACAAAGAATTTGAACCTGGGGAGATGAGAGCCCTGGAGTGGGTGAGGCCAGTCATTACATGGTAGGGAACACGTTCCTGAGGGGGACCCCCATGCAGAAGAAAGCAGATGTGTGATGCCTGAGCCCCTTGAAGCAAGGGCTCCCCCAGACAGGAATTTCAAAGTAAGCCACCTGTCTCACTGCCATCAACAGCAAGTCTCCAGAAGAAAACAGGCACCTCTCTACTTCAGGCCCAGAGCCTCCTTCAGAGCCGTCGTGGAGGCGGTGGCGGGGTGGGGTAGGGGGTATGATAGGACACAGGTCAGGGTCCTCGTTCTGGCCTCGAGGCCCAGGCCACCTCAGTGGGTGGCCTGGCAAGCATCCCCTCCTTACATCTTCACCTTGGAGTTTAAGCTGACCTTGCCTCTCCAGGAGCGGTCCTCCCTCTGAGCTGCAGGAAAGAGGGCCGATGCCCCAAAGACAGGAAGTGGTTCAAAATAGGCTAGGGGAGCTGTCAGAAAGGCCATCCAGGCAGGAAATGCTCTGGGAGTGGGGAGGAGGACGGCGGGGTTCCTTCAGCAACACTGTCCTCTTGGAGCCCCTTCCCCCGGGCATGAGGGGCCCCTGCGTCATGGGCACACAGTCTCATGCACGGACAGGCCTCGTGGGTGACCGTGCACACTCATAGGTAGGAGCTGCGGTGTGCACTCTGAAAAACAGTGCAAGCTGTCATGAGGGCATAGGAGAGGGGCCTGGCCTGACACAGCATCAGGGAAGGCCCCCCTGAGCCAGACCCAAAGGCCCTGGGGTCAGGGGTCATTGCAGCAGACACCATGCAGTGGGCCCCCAGTGTCTGTGCCCACCTCCTCTGTGGCCAACACTGCAAACGCAGAAGTGAGCACGCGTGAACTACATTTCCCAGACTCCTTTACAACAAGGGTCAAATTAGATTCCACCAATCAGGGGCGCTCATGTGTGATTTGGAAGTTTTGGTGTTTTCTGCTGGTAAGTATGATCGCGAAGATGATGGGTCTCGGCAGGGATGGTCCAGGCTCCGGCTTAATGGGGGCTCGACTAGCAGCAGCAGCAGCTGAAGTGGCTTCTGATCCCTGGTCCCAGTTGAAGGGCTCTGCACTTGAACTAGCAGTTCCCGTGGTAGGTACGGATCGCCTGCTCCCCGAGGGTGGCCCAGCTGGGGCCAGGTTCTGCCTTGTTTTCTGTGATCATCCCAGAGGCCCCACCAGGTCCCCCAAAGTAGCACCCAAGTCCCTGTATTAAGTCTCCTGCTTAAAATACCTGGAGTGACTTTTGTATCTATAACTGAGACACTAGGCAGAGAACTAAAGAATGGTCCAGATGAACTGCCTGACAGGAGTGGGGAAGCCTTCTTGCAGAAAAGGGATGTGGAGAGGCAGGGGGCCTGTTGGGAGCTATGACATGGTATGACAAAAGCCTGAACTAGGTAGGCAGGGATGGTGGGATGGAGTGGAAGGGAAGGGGTAGGGGTAAGAAATAAGCCAGACTTAGTAACTGTGGGCATGAAGGACTCTCCTTGGACCAATGAGGTTCCATGACTCTTAGGAAGCAAATAAAGCAGTGTGGTGCCATGGGGAGAGCAGGGCCTTGGGGGTGCCAGGTAAGATAGCTCTGACCCCCAAGCTCATGTAGCTTATCTTCCAGCAAGGGACACAGATCAACAAGTGGATAAAATTGTTTCCAAAAGTGACAAGTGCTACCGAAAAGAGGGTAGCTTTGGAATAAAATAGTCAATAGACCAATAGATTGGTCAAGAGAGGCCTCTCAGTGGAGGGGACAGTTGGGTTGATAACCGAAGGGTGAGAAGACAGCCATGGGAGGCTCTGAAGGAAGGACCATCCAAGCAAAGGGAATAGCCAGTGCAAAGTACTCAGCTCAGGAAGGGACGTGACGTGGGACACCTGGGTGGCTCAGTCAGTTAAGTGTCTGCCTTCTGCTCAGACCACAACCCCAGGGTCCTGGAATCGAGTTCCACATCAGGCTCCTTGCTCAATGGAAAGTCTGCTCCTCCCTTTCCTCTGCCCCTCTCCCTGCCTGTGTGCATGCTCTCTCTCTCTCAAATAAATAAATAAAATCTAAAAAAAAAAAAAAGAAGAGGAAGGGATGAGATGTGTCCAGGGCTCACACAGAGGCAGGATGGTTATGATAGATAAGCAAGAAAAGAAGAGAGGAGACGGGGTCCCAGAGGAAGGTTGGAAGGGGGTAAAAACTCTCAGTCAACCAGAATCTTTGGTTAACCAGAATGTTCCACCCTTCCTGTTCAAGCATTAATGCCATTAATTTGGCAAATGAGTGAGCCATGTGTCAAAGGGTCACCAGAAACCAGACAAATAATAGGAAAGATGTGTAGCTGGGGAGGGGACCAAAATCCAATAAAGACAGGAATCACTGGCTACTAGACACCAAACGGAGTGGGGCTAAAATCCCTGTCAGATGGAAGGAAGAGAAGGGAAGGATGGGGGTGAAGGGAGAAATCTTCCAGAGGATTCCAGGTCAGATGCCAGATGAAGCAGGACTTTTCTGGTGGCAGGTGATGACCTGACCTCAACTGCCCTAACTAAAATGAGCATTACTGACATAAGTAGCTGAAAAACCCAGACATGGATTAAGCCCAAATTAAGGGTTCTAAACACCATCACTGTTCCCAGATTTTTCAGCTTAGCTCACCTTCTCTGGTGGCTTCACTCTCCTCCTGGTGGAGAGATGGCTGCCATAGTTCCAGCCCTCACGTCTATCTGCTCAGCCTGGAGGCCGTCAGAAACAGGAATGCCTCCGGTTGACTTGGATCAGGATCGTCTCTGAGCCTATTGCGGTGGGCAGGGGAATGCAGGGCACTGGCTAGCTGTGGTTGGGGTGGCCCACCCCCAGAGCCAGCCAGGGCCAGCCCCAGGCAATCACTGGGCCCACAGTGGGGGAGGGGAGAGTTTGTTCCCAGGGGGGATGGGGTGAGTTATTGAAAGAAGAGGGAATGGATATTGGTCTACCAAGGACTTCCAACAAGAGCCACCAAAACTCTAATACTACTACTAGTCTTCACCATCATCACCATTCTTACCCACTGAGCACTGGCTCTACCTCTGAACTGGCTGAGCACTTCATATATACTACCTTCATCAGTGCTCCTGACCCCTTAAGGCAGGGGCTCTTCATTCCCTCAGGCAACAGTTGTTTTTCAGGTACCTTCTAAGAACCTTGCCTCTGTCCCAAGCGTCAGGGACACCGCAGGTTGTGACCAAAGCAGGAAGCCTCCCCACCTTCAACCTTCAGTGCTGAACTTCCAGCAAGAAGGAGCTCCATAAGCAAAGTTCATGAAGGCTGGAAAGGCCTGGGAGACACCGAAGAAGGAAGGGGAGCGGGGGAGGGTTTAAACAAAGAAGGTGACATTTGAGGAGAACTCACAGGATATGAGGAAGGAAACCTTGGTGGTATCTGAGGGGAGCACCTTCCAGGAAGAAGGAACAGCCATTGCAAGGGCCCTGGGGCAGGCCTGGGCCTGTGTGTATGAGGAGCAGGAGGAAGCCCCTGTGTGGGGGGGTGGGGAATGGGGGCGAATGGTAGGAAAGGAGGGAAAGGAGGAGAGGAGAAGGGAGAGGAGGACTTTCCCTCTGGATGATGCAGGAGCCTGGGGAGAGTTTTGAGCAAAGGGGGTACTGGTTAAAGTAGGATCCTGTCACCTGCCCTGGGGAGAAGAGGTTATGTTTGGAACACAAAGGACCCAGGCAGGAGGTGGGGAGCCCAGGGAGGCCTGGGACTGAGTGGCAGCAGGGGATCGGGCAAAGAGGTCAGATTCCATGCATGGTGAAGGCAGAGTGGGCAGGGTTTGCGGGCACACTGGGTAAGGGGGTGAGGGAAAGAGATGCCCATATACACATGAGAAAACCTGGGCACAGAGGCTTAAGAAACTTGATCTGGGCTCTGAGTTCACCTTGGTGGGCTGTGTGTAATCAGGACGCCTGCCTGGCTGTGGGGGCCCCTGGAGGAAGGGGCTCCCTACAGTCCAGCCGGGAGCGGAGGAGTAGAGGTTGCCCAGGCTCTCTGGAAAGAAACCCAGAGGGACAGAGAGCAGAGGCTGGTGTGTTTTTCAGGAAGGAAATCTTCGCTGCTGTAACAGTCTGGGAGTCTCGGCTCAGCCCAGCAGTCCGGCCCGCCAGGAAGCGCCCCCTCCCGCCCAGCTCGCTGGTCCTGAGGCAAACACTTTTGAGGACAGGAAGGGGAGAGGTGAGGTGAGTATCAAAGCAGCTGTGGAATTCGGGGGCGGGCCAAGCAAGGGGGTCCTTGCCATCTTAAGTGCTGCTGGTGACTTCCAAGACCCCAGACTGTGAGCAGACAGTGGGCTTGGGGTGGTGGGGGTGGTGTGACCCAGCCCAGGGACCGGCCCCACAATGCATCCCCACAATGCATCGCATTACCCGGGCCGGAATTCCTGCAGGACGCTTTGTTCTAGATGGCAGCCCTGCTAGGGCCATCAGGCCTGGGCCGTGGCCTGGGTGGCAGGCCAGAATGAGGCCTCAGGAAGCCCTTAGCCGGGTACGAGGCTGGGCACTGCCCCGCGGTCCTGCCAGCACTTCTCCAGGCACCCTCCACCCCACCGGCGCCACAGCCCCCCCGGGCCTCCCGCCCTGGAGCCGCCTGGAAACTGGGCCTGGTCCAGCCGGACAGGCTGTGTTAACTCCAGCTGGGGGCCTTCGTTGAGGCCACCCCAGTTTCCTGCAGCCGTGCCCACTGTCTACAACCGAGTCCACCCGTCCCGCTTCCCCCGCTCCCTCACCAAGCCTCCCCCTCTTCCTGCCCTGCCCCTCTCCCCCACAGCGCAACCTGCCCTGGAAGCATTCCCTGTATGGTTCACAGTGGAAACTCTGCAGAACAGCTCCAGGCTGTGTGACGTCAGGAAAGCAACTTAACCTCTCTGTGCTTCGGCTTCCTCTGCTTTACAGAAGGCCACCGGTTCCCCCGTAGATGTAGTAAAGCAGGGGCATCCAGACGAGGAGGAACCCTCAGCTTTGGGGAACTGATTCAGAATCATGCCATCAGAAACATCCAGAGGAAAAGCCTGTTACGTTCAGTACTGAGTTTCGGTGTTACTTTGATTTGTGGAATTTTTTAGAACAAACAGAAAGCCAGGCACTGTTCTAAGCTTGTCGCCTGTACAGAGGCACCACCAATGGCAGCCGCTTCCCACTCTGATGAAGGAGGAGCCTGCACCACAGGCAGGCAGAGAAGATGCCCAGAGGCGGGAAGTTGCAGAATTAGAATTCAACCTCGGCATCCTGGCTTCTGGTCCATGGTCAGAAGTGCCGCTTTGCACCCCAAGTTCTTAGGGCCCCTGAGGTCTCATGCCTTCCCTGCCCCTGCCACCCTCAGAGGAGTGAGGCCCCCGTCTTTACAGAGAGAGAAAGTTATTCTTCAGAGCTGTGTAAGGCGGTGTGTGTGTGCACGTACATGTGGGTATACGTGAGCACACGTGTGAGTGTATTGTGTGCATGCGCGTATACGTGTGAGTGTGTGCGTGCTTGCGCGGGTTGTGGGTAGAAGTGTGTGGCGTGGGGAGAGTGTGTGCTGTGTGCCAGGTGGAGTGTGATGTGTGTGTGTGTGTGTGTGTGTGTTTGAGTGGAGGTACGGACGGCGCACACGCGGGTGTGCGCAGATGTGGGGTGTGTGTGAGCGTGTGGGGTGTGAGGGAGGATATTGCGAGCGCACTGTGCTCGCGAGCGCGGCAGCCTGGGGAGCTCCTGAGAGGAGCTGGAAAGAGGGAGTAGGGTAGGGGTGAGGCTTTGGATGTGCCTGAAAAAATTAAAGAGCGATTAGTCAAAGCTGAATTGTTTTTCTAAACTCCTAATGCAAACAACATGTGGGGCAGCGCCCAGATGGTGCCCGGGAGCCCCTGACAGGGTCCTCAGGAAACAGGTGCTCCTGGAATGTTTCCTGCCGCTGGGCTGTGGCGGGCCAGTGAGGTCGCCATGTTCTTTATTACCGTCAGGCAGGGCCCAGCTGCAGGCCCGTCCAGCTGGGTGGAAACCCACGGCCGCCGGTCACAACAATGCTGGCCTCAGCTGGGACGGGCCCCACGGCTCTGCCAGGCCCCGAGTTGCCCGCCAGTAGGAGGTGTGTCCTGGGCCAGGGTCGCAGGGTGCAGGAGCCGTGCTCTCTGGACTCCAAACAACTGCCCACGAGTCGGTCGTGAGCCTCTTTAATCTGGAAAGCTATTGCCGATTATTCTCCCAAAGTGTGGGACCAACGCACGGTACCGTCAGCAGTGGGTGCTGGGCGTTGTTTTCCTGCGCCTTCTGCAAGCCCGGAGTACTCTCAGTCTTCTTCATTCTGGTCAGTTGGATAGAGCAGGATGGAATCTCCCAAGAAGAGGGACACAGTGATGCCCGTGTTTTAGGAATATCATTAGGGGTGGCTAAATTGAGGATAGACTGGGGGGTAGCTAAGGTTATGTTCAGTAACACACGCACACACGCACACACACACACCATGTGCTTCAGTGACTTAAGTAGGGATGTATTTATCTCACACAAGGGGAGATCCAAATGCTGTCCAGTGTCTGGAGACGCCTGGGCTGAAATCTCGGTGAATGTCTTTCCTTAGGGTCACAAGACGGATGCTGTCATTCCAGCCATTAGATCCACATTCAAGACAAGGGGAGAGGGAAGGAGAGGGAAGAACGAGGAAAGAGAGGGAGAAGGGAAGAATGAGCTGAGTCCATCTCTTTTCATCAGGAAAGAAAAGCCCTCCTCAAAGCGACCCCACCTGAGTATCTGCTACTCTGTTACAGGCAGAGGGTGGGGATGGATGTTGGGCAGCTGACCGCTGGTGTCTACCAGGATGGGTTCCAGCATACCGGCTGCCAGGCATTCTTGCTGTGGGGCAGCCCGCGCCCTGCCTCACCTGGCCCCGCTCAAGTGAGCCTCCAGCCACTGACTGACTGCCATGGTTCGTCCTGCAACCAGCGAGAGTTCAGCCTGGAATAATACCAGGAGCTCCTTTCCAGCTCAAGGTAGGCCTCAAAAAATTGTTTCCAAGCTTCTAGCGAGGGATACAAGGCCACTTCCTGCCCAGTGTGGGAGCCAGTTAGTTGGGTCTCAGGCTTCTAGAACATTCCATCTGCCTCGATCTCTGACACGGAAAGGAAGTCTAACCTTGTGTCCAGGAGACACACTGGCTCCCACCAGCCCTTTCCCAGCGCGGAATTCTGCCTTGAGCACCCATCCTGGCTGTACCAACTGAATAACAAGCTGCTTCTCCGACATCTGCTCTGCCTGTCCATCACTCTCTCTTTCTCGTGGCTTCCTGATACTTCCTGGACAGGTGTCGGACATTCTGCCCTGGACATGGCTGTCTGCATGAGCTTCGGCTGTCCTGCCATTGCCCCCAAGACTCTGAACCCAGCCACGCAGTCCCAGAATGCCATCATTCTTTCAGAAATATTTTTTAATCAGAAGAGTATGGGGCATCTGGGTGGCTTAGTTGGTTAAGCATCTGACTCTTGATTTCAGCTCAGGTCATGATCTCAGGGTCATGAGATCCAGTCCCTCACGAGGCTCCACGCTCAGCCTGAGGCCTGCTTGAGATTCTCTCTTTCTCTCCCTCTGCCCCTCTCCCACTCACTCACCTGCTTATGCTCTCTCTGTCTCTCAAAAAAAAAAAAAAAAAAAAAGAGCGCATGGTAGGAAGAGGTGCCTGGGTGTCTCAATCAGTGGAGTGTGCGACTCTTGATCTCAGGGTCGTGAATTTAAGCCCCAGGTTTACTTAAAAAATAAAAGAGTACATGGAAATTCCACTTCCAGCAAAATGACTGTGGGCAATAGGCAGTCATCATTCTAATAATAGCTGGCACATCGCGCTTACTGTATCTAGACACGATTCTAAACATTTTATACGTTTGTTCATAGTGATCCTCTGTGGTGGGAATATGAGTCTTTCATTTTTCAGATGAGAAAACTGAGGCACAGAAAGGCTAAGTAGCCTGCCCAAGTCACACCATTATGAGCAGCTTAGTATTTCCTAGAATTGGTTCAAGTATAAACATTCCTTTCAATGCACTGCAGATCTTGTAGGAAGAAAGGAAAGAATGGAGGGAGGGAGAGAAGGAGGGAGGGAGAGAGAAAGGAAGGAAGGAAGAAGGGAAATTCCTAAGGCTCAAAAGGGAAGGAATATCAAAAAAGTGAAGAAAGAGCGACTTCACAGTGGAGACACCCGACAAGCATGACCAGGTTCTCAAGGTCAACACCCACAGTGACAGACCATGTTGACAGCACACTCCCGTGATCTGACATGATGAGAATGACCCTTTACCCCTGGGGTCTTCCTCCCCAAAATCACTAACATCTTCCAATCAAATTGCAATGCTTACACAGAGAGATCCCATATTTCCCCACCCAGTTCCCCTTATTAGTAGTATTTCCCATGAGTGTGGTACCTTTGTTACAGTTAATGAACAACACTGACATTTTTATTTTAATTAATAATTATTAACTAATTTATTATTAGCTCAAATCCATACTTTATTCGGATGTCCTTAGTTTTACCTAATGTCCTTTTTCGTCCCAGGACCCCATCCAGGGTGCCTGTGGCATTTAACCCTCTCCTTAAGCTCCTTTTGGCTATACCAGTTTCTCGCTTGCTGAAAATAAACAGTGGGGATTGACAGATAGATCAATAGATTGATCGACTGATAGATCCACTTGATCTATAGTGTTTTCCAATTTCCATGGTGTAAACTCTCCCACCATGGCCCATTTCAAGCTACCAATGAGATGTGACTCAACAGATTGCTAGCCCACAATCAACTCTTTAAAGATTATTTATTTATTTGACGACAGAGATCACAAGTAGGCAGAGAGGCAGGCAGAGAGAGAGGGGGAAGCAGGCTCCCTGCTGAGCAGAGAGCCTGATGCGGGGCTCAATCCCAGGACCCTGAGATCATGACCTGAGCCGAAGGCAGAGGCTTAACCCACTGAGCCACCCAGGCGCCCTCACAGTCAACTCTTGCAAGCTGATAGGAGCTGGCTCTGGCTCACCACTGCCTCAGCACCAAGTGAAGAAAGAGTTACAAGAAAGAATTACAAGAATGAAAGAGTGTCCACCATATTAAATGCTGTTGACATGCCAAATTAGATAAGAACCTCTGCAGTGATGGGTATAACTGTTGTTTTTTTTTCTTTTTTTAGTGATTTCTTCCCCTAACACGGGGCTAGAACTCATGACCCAGAGATCAAGAGTCACACGCTCCACCGACTGAGCCAGCCAGGCGCCCTGGATGTGTATAACATTTTGCCACACAAAAATGTTAAATCTCGTTCAGACAAGAAGCAAGAATAATATGACTTCATACCCTGTTTGTAAAGTCAAGTTCTCTCCATGCAACATATTAACTAGACAGTGAAAGAGAATAAACTGTCTAACTCATTTATTTTCAACTTTTCCTCTTTCTTAGTATATGTGTTAAGGCTACAATTTTCCCTCCAAGCATGGCTTTAACTGCATTCCACACATTTTAACATGTGATATTTTAATCATCATTCATTCAAAACATATTCTTAATTGCCATCATGGTTTTTTTTCTTCTGGCCGTTAGGGTTTTTGTGGTTTTTTAGTATTGTTCAATTTCCAAACGTGAGGATTTTTTTTCAATAACTTTTAAAGATATTTTTAAAGATAATCTTTATTTCTAACTTAATTATCTTGTGGTCAGAGAACATAGTCTATTTTATTTCAGTTCTTTGAGGCTTTTTGAGATTTGCTTTCCAGTGAAGTACATTTTTGGTAAATCTCCAGTGTGTGCTGGAAAAGAATGTCTATTCTAAATTAGTTGTGTTCAATGTACTGTATACGTCCAGGAGGTCAAATTTGCTGACCATGTTATTTGAATCCTCTATATCCTTACTGATTTTTCCCCTGCTTATTCTATAAGTTACTGAGAGGTCAGAGTGGTATTAACATCTCACACTGAAATTGTGGACTTGTCCATTTCTCCTCATCTGTTTTCCATTGTTTATTGCTTCTTTTGGTTTTCAATCATATGGTCTTCTCTGTGCCTATGCCTACTTACTTTTACTATGTAGTTGACATTAAAATCTTTTTTTCTTTAGGGGCACCTGGGTGGCTCAGTCTGTTAAGCATCTGCCTTCAGCTCAGGTCATGATCCCAGGGTCATGGGTTTGAGCCTCACATCCAGATCCTGGCTCAGCAGGAAGCCTACTTCTCCCTCTCCCTCTGCTGCTCCCCCTGCTTGTTCTCCGGCTCGCTCTCTCCCTCTCTGTGTCAAATAAATAATAAAATAAATCTTTTTTTAAATGTTTATTTATTTATTTGGGAGAGAGGGAGCGTGCAATGGGGAGAGGCAGAGGGAAAGAGAGAGTCTCAAGCAGAATCTGAGCTGAGCATGGAGCCCCACATGGGGCTTGATCTCAAGACCCTGGGATCACTACCTGAGCCAAAACCAAGAGTCAGACGCTTAACCAGCTGTGCCATCCAGGTGCCCCTGCATACTTAAATCTTCAACATTGTTTGTAGAAATAATTTGGGGTCTAGAATGTTATTGTGTTCCTCCAGAAAGATATTGAAACCTTTCTCCCAAAAGGCATGAAAGGGGTTAAACATCCCCTGAAAGGCACTGCTAGTTCCTTAGGTGCTAAATCCTAAATCCAGTTTTAGGGTTCGAGATCCTTTGGCACTGAGCAGCAGTTCCTGCCAGGAATAGTCTAAGCCCACCTCCATTTCTCCCTTACTCCCGGGGCATATTGCTTCAGGATCCTGACTTAGAGCCCAAGCAGTAGATCAGCTCTCACCAACTTTTCTCTCCCTAGCCCCACCAACTGTCTAGAACAGTGGCTCAGGTCTTAGCTACCTCTTCTGAAATTGGCAAACACCCTCATGGAAAAGTGGTCCCAAATGCTGAACTCACCTTTCTGATTTTTTACTTTATATTGGGTGCTGGCCCAGCAACGCTTCACAGTGCTGGTAGCTCTCTGATGCTTTCAAGCAGCCATTTTGTTCTGTTTTGGGTGATCCAGTTTTTCTTTCTTTTTTTTTTTTTTTAATTTATTTATTTGTCAGAGAGAGAGAGCAAGCACAGGCAGACAGAGTGGCAGGCAGAGGCAGAGGGAGAAGCAGGCTCTCTGCCAAGCAAGGAGCCCGATGTGGGACTCGATCCCAGGATGCTGGGATCATGACCTGAGCTGAAGGCAGCCGCTTAATCAACTGAGCCACCCAGGCGTCCCTGATCCAGTTTTTCTAATTGTCTTCTGTGAAAAGGTAGGGACAGATCACTTAGTCATCTTTACAAAAATCAGAACTCTTACCTCCTTCTTCAAAGGAAAAAGCCATTACTTTCTCTCTCTCTTTTTTAAAGATTTTGTTTATTTATTTGACAGAGAGGGAGTGATCACAGAGAGGCAGGTAGAGAGAGAGAAGGAAGCAGGCTCCCCGCTGAGCAGAGAGCCCGATGCTGGGCTCGATCCCAGGACCCTGGGATCATGACCTGAGCCGAAGGCAGAGGCTTAACCCACTGAGCCACCCAGGTGCCCCAAGCCATGACTTTCTATTCCACAGATGTACCCTATCCTAATTCCCAAAGAGATCTCTTGCATGATGTAATAACACCACTGATGAGAATTTGTGGGAAGGGCATTTGCTCTTAAGGGCTCTTAACGGCATCTAGAACAGAACCAGCAACTACCAAAATGCTGATGCATGAGTCCGTTTACACACACACACACACACACACACACACACATTAAGCCAGTGTCACCTTCCATTCTAACAAACCACAGCTACCATTAAACCCCCTGAGCATGTAGGCAAGATGGGAAATAGCACTGCCACTTGGTGACAGCATGTCTTCATCAGAGGCAAGGTAGCTAAAATGGAAACAAAATTCTGAAAGCAGGTCACTGGGAAGGACAGGGTCACTACAGGAGGTTTGAGAACCAAACCTCTGCCTCAAAATATGACAGGGAAAGAAAGATACAGAAGATGGATTCTGGAGATCTGCTGACAAAGAAAGACTGAGCAACCCCCACCCTCGGCCCCAGCCAGCACCTTCTCCTCCTTACACCCTAAGCCCCAGCTCAGTCCATTTGCCCACTATCTTCACCCCTTAGGGAGGGAACAATTTCTTTGTAGCTGAAACGGTAAGAGCTCAGGAGAAATCTTGGTCAATATTTGAGCCATTTCCTTACATTCAGCCTCATTCAAGGTCCCTCTTCTTGACTGTATTGTCCTAACCCACTTTCCCACTGATGTAAATACTATTTCTAGTTCTTGCCCTAACAATCAGAGAAATTTTGTGTTGGAATCACTATTGGGAAATCTCCAGTGACCTTTCATGTTAAAAAAAGAGGAAGGGGAAATTCAGAGACTTTACCAGCTTGCCCAAAGTCACAGCCATTGGACACAGAGCCAGGGTAGAACTGTCGCCTCGCCCCTTCTTGCCGCTCTCCACGTTGTATCAATCCAGGGGCTCTGGGACCCTGAGCCAAGGGTGCTGGGGCTGGGAACTGACTTCCTGGAGGCACTTTCAGTAGGGTCTGCAGAGGTTTGGAGCACTGGGCTGGCGGAAGGAGAGGGGAGGTTTCAGACTCTTCTGGAGCTGATGAGTGTGTTACACGTGCAGCCTGCCTGTGGTCCAGCATCCTGGTGCCGCCTGCCAGTGCTGCAAAGGGGATGCAGCTGGACATCGGGCACCTGGCCAGCCAAGCAACTTGCAAGCCTACAGATTGATTCGCTCTTGGGCGAGACCTTTGCAGCCATACAGACCCAGATCCAGACCCTGGCTCTGCCATTTAACTAGGTGTGTGACTCTGGGAAAGCCACTTCACCTCCCTGATGCTCCCTTTCCTTCTCTTGTACCTTAGAGACCATACACTGTCCATCCACGCTGTGAGAATAAGAAGGAATTCTATGGAAATCACCTAGAACCGTGCCTGGCTCATAGCAAAGGCTCAGTTAATATTGGCTGTGGTAGCAGAAAAGGAAAATCGAGAAAGGTTTAATGGCCCATGGGAAGGATGTGGCTAAGCCTGAAATAATCATCTCTCAGGGGTCTAGCCTAGGCCAGGCATTTCTCGGTGACTGCCAATGTCACTAGGACCATGACCTTGTGCTAAGCGGGTGTCATGGCTCCATCGCAGAGTGGAAGATACTAACCCTCAGAGAGACTCAGTGATTTTCTTTCCCAGCCGGCAAGGGATGCAACTGGACTCTTGTCCCAAAAGACACTTTACGTATATTTTCTCATTTAATCCTCTCAACAAGCGGGGCTGATTCCTACTGTTAGTTCCACCGATGTGCACAGAAAGCAGAAAACTCCCGAGCAGAGGCCGAGTCAGGATTCAAACTCAGAACCTGCAGGCTCCAAAGTCCTTGCTCCGATGCCTGGACGAGCCCACTGACGGTGCCACAGAGTTTTGCAGGACACAACAGAGATGTGTGCTGGTGTGCTGGAGAATCAGAGAGACTTAAGCCGTGGGCTGGCCAAGGGAGGGAGAGAAGCTAGAACCCGACATGTGGACAGAACCTCCAAGGCTCTGACCCAGGTACAGTCCCCATCTCAGCACCTCATCTCTGCTCCGTGACGGGGGACTCCCAGCCAGTCTGCTCCATTTTTGAAGAGTCTTAATGCATCTGGAAGCCTTTAGTTGAGGAGAAGTAAGCCTCCTGCAGCTTGCTGTTCCCAGTTTGGCCACCCTGAGCCACACAGATTTTCTTTTACATGAAATAATGATAACAACAATAAAAACATGACTGCGACTTATTATTTGAGTAGGTACAATGCATCTTGCTGTACCTACTCAAATAGGATTTTAGTTGTTTATTTGAGAGAGTGAGCAGGAGCGGGGGCCGAGGGAGAGAGAGAAGCAGACTCCTCGCTGAGCAGGGAGCCCAATGCGGGGCTCCATTCCAGGACCCCAGGATCATGACCTGAGCCAAAGGCTGATGCTTAACCGACTGAGCGACCCAGCTGCCCCCAGGCTGCGGGGTTTTTGATGTATTATCTCATTTAGTATTCGAAACTCACTACCCTGCCCATCCCCCTACTCCAACAAAGACAGGAAGTTCCCAATTTATGAACTAATTGTGTTCCTAAAATTCTTTCCTAAGGCTGTTGTTTGGATGGTGGAACCGCTTTCCCACATAAACAATGTTACAGACAGACGGCCGTGGGTGCCCCAAGAAGCCCCTCGGAGCCGGGCTCGCCCATCGCCCCCCAATGGGCCCACCAGGCAGCTACAGTGAAAGAGAACTGAGTAAGTTTAGCTACAGTGGCAATCATTCTTTAGGGCAGGGAAAAACTGACGTCGGGGGCGAAAAAGATGTTTGCTCCTCTTCCACGCCAGCTGCTTGAGGAAGCACAGGCCTGGAAGCATGCAGCCAACTTTCCATGCTGGTGGGCAAGGCCTGGGAACAGGCTTCAAAGTCATTTCACCTCCTACTGACCGTGCCAAGTTCCTCTCCTACTGACCGTGCCAAGTTAATCTCCTACTGACCATCCCAAGTTCACCTTCTACCAACGGTGCCAAGTTCACCTTCTACTAACGGTACCAAGTTCACCTCCTACTGACTGTGCCAAGTTCATCTCCTACTGACCATCCCAAGTTCACCTCCTACTGACCGTGCCAAGTTCACCACCTACTGACCATGCCAAGTTCATCTCCTACTGACCATCCCAAGTTCACCACCTACTGACCGTGCCAAGTTCATCTCCTACTGACATCTCAAGTTCACCTCCTACCAACGGTGCCAAGTTCACCTTCTACTGATGGTACCAAGTTCATCTCCTATTGATGGTGCCAAATTCACCTCCTACCGACGGTGCCAGTTCACCTCCTACAGCGACAGCCCAAGAATTCTACCCCAACAATGGCCCCTGGTGGTGGAGATGGTGCGGAGCCCAGAGGAGTCAGCCAGGCCTTAGCTTTGCTCCTTACACCATGTGCGGCTCTGGGCAAAGTGATGTCTCAAAGGGTCCACAAGTGGAAAGTAGGGACAGCATAGTCCTTCCTGACAGGCAGGAAGGCTTCAAGGAAGCAATGTGTGGCACATAGTAGGTGTTCAATAAATGCTCCCTCAGACTGTGAGAAATCATTCAAGTTCTACAGAGCCCATGCTCGGAGGAAAAAAGAAGAAACAGGGCCAAGGGAGGCCCCACATGTCCCGGGCACTGGGCAGAACCCATCATCGGAGGAGGTAGGTTTCTCTGATCTCAAACCCTGCCCAGTAAGGAGCTGAAAATGACAAGTGGGGAAGCCAGAACTGAAACAGAGGTTGCAGAGGGACCCAGAACTTAAAAACAGGACAAGAGGCACTCTTTGGTCAGTGAGGACAGCCTGGAAGCCTGCTGGTAGCCTGAGAGACCAGGAGGTAACTTTAGGCAACAGCTGACATCGCAGGCAGACAGAAGCAGCCTGAACAGGAGCTTAGCCAAGTGTTTCTCAAACTAGGGCCAGCGGCAGTCTCCAGGCTCACTAGCACACCACGAGCTTTTAGCTTCAGGAAGGCATTCCGATAATCATGTGTATGGCCGCCCTCTAACCGAGGGCAGCCATGAAATTTCACCAGCGACTGGCTCCCGATAGCCATTGGGCACAACTCCATAGCCGTAGGATACTAAGAATGAAGGCGGGCCCAAGACATAAAGGAAG
This sequence comes from Mellivora capensis, assembly GCA_004024625.1. Lineage (NCBI taxonomy): Eukaryota > Metazoa > Chordata > Mammalia > Carnivora > Mustelidae > Mellivora > Mellivora capensis. The sequence goes on along the minus strand of PISX010001087.1, from coordinate 49,515 downwards.
CCTCCATGACCGGAGAAGGGCAAGCAACATTTGTGCGTGTCATAAACAAAAACGAAGGCTTTGTGGTCATTTCGGGGAGAAAAGCATAGGAAAACTGTGTCATCACAAGCGGCCAAAGAAGGTGCCAGATTCCATGGAGTCTGCACGGAGGCAGCCAGCACCCTCTTCCTGTCCCAACCAGGTTGCTGCGAGACACCACCACCCAGAGCTGGGAGGCAATGCTGTCCATTTGATTTTCATTAGTCTTGTCATGTTGACCATATTTAAATGCATCTATCTGTTCTGTTTGATTGTGGTAGCAGGACACAGGGCCGGGGCTTAGTTTTGGATGTACACAACGTGGCAATGTTACAATAAAGCTAAAGTCACCGTAGCTGAGAGGTGCGAGCCACCCAGTGTCCATCAGGAGATGAATGGGGGAAGTGTGGTCTGGCCACAGCAGAGAGTACTATTGAGCCTTAAAAAAGGAAGGAAATTCTGATACATGCTACAACGCGGGGGAACCATGGAGGCGTTATGCCCAGTGAAAGAAGTCGGAAACAAAAGGACAAATCCTGCATGATCCATTTACACGAGGTCCCTAGAGGAGTCAAGTGCACAGGGACCGGAAGTAGGATGGTGGCTGCCAGGGGCTGGGGAGGAGGATGGGGGCTTCGTGTTTAATGGGGACAGAATCTCAGGCTGGGAAGGTGAAAAGGTTCTGGAGATGGATGTGGGGATGGCCACACACTGATGTGAATGTACTTAATGCCACTGAATTTCGCTCTTCAAAATAGTTAAGACTGCATTTCTATGTTGGGTGTATTTCAGCACATTAAGAGTAAACAAAATAAAGCTGAAGTCAACACTGGGAAGGTTGGGTGAGATTTTTTTCTGTGGCTGTTAAAAGATGGCCACACGGGAGATTTCTGGGGTTATCTCTGGGTAAAATAGTCTGGGCCCTAGGGCTCATCCCTCTGGGGAGGATTTTTGGGCCTAGAAAGAAGAGTGCTCGCCCACCACTGTCTCTCTCTCAGCCAGACCACACAAGCAAGGCAGCTCTCCGCGCCTAGACCAGGAACCATCTCCCAGCCATTTACAGACATGCCTGTGCGTGACAATCACCCAGGCCACCATCATAATGAAGACTCTTGGGCCCTGCCTGGGGCCTGCTGAATCTAACTCTCCATGGGGAAGGCCTGGAATCCGTGTTTTCCACCAGCTCCCTGATTGTCTCTGAATGCTCAGACTAGTGGGGTGTCAGGTCGGGGGCTGGGAGCAGAGAGGCCTAGAAGAACCCAGGTTTGCAGTCGCCAAGACCATGTGACTTGGAGCAGGCCCTCTGGCCTTCTGGGTCTCAGCATCCCCTCTCTGAGCCAGGCCCAGAAATGCTTGTTGTGGAGCGCTCAGTCTGAGGACTGGTGATGACGTCCACAGGGTACCAGGTGCATGAGGGATGCTCGATAAATGGTCAGAGCAGTTAGAATTCAAGAGCCAGGAGAAGCCGACCCAGTTGGCACCAGCAGGGAGGTGAGAGCCGAGAATAGCCGAGCGGTTCAGCCTTTTCCTCCAGAGCAGCTCCCTTACAGATGGCTCATTCCAAAATGCACATGTGTTTCCTGGAGGAGGGAGCACCTTTAACCAGGGACGTGGACATGGGTTGTCATTTTAGCTCTGAAAAAAGGGACAGAAGTCATCAAGGGGAAATTCCCTTGTAGAAATCAGAACAGGGCTGTGGGAAACCCCTCTCCTCTTTCTCCCTCACCACCCTCAGCCCCATTCCCAGAATTGGCTCTGCCTGAGTCTTACTCCCAAGGGCGGCCTCTCCCAGGAAGAGAAGCACCACTCACCCCCACTGTGCAAATCCTGCTGTGTGTTTTAAGAAAATCATTTGGCCTCTCTGAGCCCGAGATCCTCATCTCCAACTAAGGGGGAGAAGGGTAACAACCATTCACTCATTCCAGAGATTTTATTGAGCACCTACTAGGTTGGGCCCTTGACCAGGGGCAGGGAGGCCCCAGTGAACACAAGACGGCTGACAGTCCAATGAGAGGGCCAGGCTTTATTCAAATCATCCACAAATATCTAACTGGGAAGCTGCTCGGAGGTCTCCAGGAAGATGTCCAGGACCCTAGGGCTTCAAGGAGCACAGCTGAAAACCAGCACTTGGGAGGGATAGAGGAGGAGGTGTCTGCAGGTGGCTGAGCAAAGTCCCAGCCCACTGCGGGCACTCAAGAAAGGGCAGTTCCCATCCCTGATGTTGTCATCTCTCTCTCTCCAGGAGACAAGAAGGCACCATTTCAACTGGTGGTGGGGGTTGAGGCAGTGGGGACTGGGGCCAGGCTCAGTCCTGGACTCCTGTGTCCTGCAGCTGGCAGATCCCCTGTCCATCCTGACTGAGGGTGCCCCAGGGGCTGCGAGTCTGGGGGTCACTGGGAGGTGGGGACATGCTGATTCTGGGCACGCCGACTCTGGAAACCAGCTCGCAGCAACGGCCGATTATCTGATGGAACGCTTCCTTCATCAGTGCTAATATCCATGTACTGAAACAATGAAAGGGTTTCCTATCAGTTCCAAATAGGACGTGAAAAACTCTCAGTGCTAAGAGTAGAGGATGCTAGAATAGGCAATGGGAAACGCCTGAGTCACCGGAGGGCCGCTTTGATTCCAACGGCCCAATCGTTGAGAAGGGAGAGAGAGAGAGAGAGAGAGTGGTTCATTAATGGTCAGAGGGAGGGGACAGGAAGGACTGGCCCTTCACATGGGACCTCCCCATGGGGCCAAGCACAGGAGAAGCTTGGCAGTGGGGATGATACCCAGAGAAAGCAAAGAGCTCACGGCCTCAGAGCAGAGTCAGGAGCCACAGTCCACGGGCAGGTCTGATTTCCACAAATAAAAGCTTGCAAGGAGGAATTTCCAGGACCTATTTTTCCCCAAATACCTGCTTATACCCAGGAGCTAGTCAGCCACAGGGCTGGCCCAGGACAAGGAAGCCTTTCCACCCTTGCCTTATCCTGGGGCTCCAGGCAGCTGTCTTGTCCTCCCCTGTGGCTCAGATTTTCTTTCTTTCTTTTTTCTTTTAATACTCTTCTGTGTTTTTTTTTTTGTTTTTGTTTTTTTTTAAGATTTTGTTGTTGTTGTTGTTGTTTATTTGACAGATAGAGATCACAAGTAGGCAGAGAGGCAGGCAGAGAGAGAGGGAAGCAGGGAACAGAGAGCCCGATGCAGGGCTTGATCCCAGGACCCTGGGATCATGACCTGAGCCAAAGGCAGAGGCTTTAACCCACTGAGCCACTCAGGCGCCCCTGGCTCAGATTTTCTACAGGAAAAAATGAGAGAGTCATACCTACAGAGAGCTCCTCAGGCCCCATTTCTGGCCAGAAGGCTTTCAGAGTTCATCTCCAGCTCCCCTTGGGTTGGACTCAAGACCTTTCCTTTTCCCTTGTCTAAGAATGCACTGGTCCATTATGCTCCAAAAGGCAAAATGTGAACAGGGCCCAGGCAAAGCAGAATGGTTACGAACTTCGTGGCTGGTGCGTGCGCTCTTGGCCGTCATCGGAAACTAAACCTTCTTTCCTGGTCAAACCACAGCCCAGGTTAATCATGCTTAGAATGTAAAAAAGGAACCTTCTGTCCCTGAGCCTATGGGGATCTCACGACCTCGCACTTCACTCCAGGGAGCCTCCCAGGGTCTGGCTTACATGACGATTATCCGTGGGGCCAGAACTTACTGTCATTGATCACGTTCCTAAGGGTTCTCTCTTGCCAGTGATATTGACAGTGCCCATCCTTAAGCCTCCCGAGCGAGACTGGAACGTTTTTGAACCTCCACGCGGGCGGGTACGTTTCCTCGGATCACACAATCGCGCTCTACTCCTGCTTAGTGTTAAACAACAGCTTCTAGGAAAAACCTTTGGGCGATGTGCTGATAAGCGCACAGCTCTTGTGCATAGTAGGGGCTTTATGAATATGCATCAGGTGAAACTGAGCCTAAGGAAACTGACTCAGCATGTGTCATCGGGGGTCTCCTTCCCCAGGAAATGCATGTCTTAGGGAAGGCTTCTTGGGCTCAGTTCCAGCAAGAGTTGGAGGCTCCTGAGAGAAAGGGGCCCAGCCCAGCCCCAAGCTTAGAACAATGCCAAGCGCTCAGCACACTGCAGGTGTGTGTGTGCTGGGAACTTCTTCCTGAAGCCTCTGAGGTCAGGGGCCAGGGCCCAGAGGGCTGGCGGCATTTATTGTCCATTGTCCCGGGCAGGGACAGGAAGCACTTTCTGTTCCCAATTGCTTGGGTGGATTAATTTACAGTGGGGAGCTCAGGGTTGGCGTGCCAGCACCTGTTTTCCCCTCTAAGAGGCCCACTTCCGGCCTCAGAGCATTTTCAGGAGGGGTCCCCCTCTGCACAGACATGTCCTCCTCCAGAGCCCTTCTGGCTGCTGCCTCTGCCAGGTTCCCCTGTTGCCCTGTGGGGCACCAGACCCCGACCAGGCTGCAGCTGAGGCCCTGGAGGCCCAAGGGCCTGCACTGCCCTCCGAGCCGCCTGCTCTCGGGGGAAAGTTTAGTCCCGTGAGGTACATACCACACTGGTCCGATAAGAAACAATGACACCCAAACCTCAGTAACAGTGTCTTCCCTTTTACTGAGGATCCAGTCTCTCTCCCCAGTTCAGTTAGGTGACGTACCCAGGCTCCTCTCACTTTCATTCTGATGGGGCCTGTGAGTCCCATTTTACAGATAAAGAGACTGAGGCTCAGAGAGGCTAGCTACATAGAGCATAAAGAACCGTGGTGGGATGGGGCGCCTGGGCCGCTCAGCAGGTTAAGCCTCTGCCTTCGGCTCAGGTCATGGTCTCAGGGTCCTGGGATCGAGCCCTGTGTCAGGCTCTCTGCTCGGCGGGGAGCCTGCTTCCCCCTCTTTCTCTACCTGGCTCTCTGCCTACTTGTGATCTCTCTCACTCTGTCAAATAAATAAATAAATAAATAAATAAAATCTTAAAAAAACAAAAAGAACCGTGGTGGGGTTCAAACTCAAGTCTGTTCAGGTCCCAGACCTCTCTCTCAAACACTAATGTCTGCAGGACCCAGGCAAAGCACCCAACTGGGAGATGTCGGCAGACCCTGCTGTAACAAGGAGCAGTGGGAGTGAAGAGAGCTGGGGACACACGGGCCACCTCCAAGGGACAGCCGCTGCTCCCCGCTCCAGTCTGTTGATGCCATGAAGGAAGCTGGGTGCCCAGGGGGGCCAGATTTCTGCGTGGAACCTCCACATTTTTCCATGTTAGTAGCTCATACAATAAATGTCTAAACACTGGAGAAGGGAGCGGAAGCCCGGCTGCGGGGGACGCATTCTTGCAGGCTCTGCTTTGCACTTCCACTCTGCGCCACAGAGTGCCTACTGTATGCAGGCACTGCCCAGCGCTTCCCCCACAGTGATTCATTCACTCTCTCTGTGTCCTCCCTCTGCAGCAGGGGCACTATATGGGTGACTGGGCCCGTCAAGGGAAACCAGTGGGACGTCGGCACCCCACCATTCCCGGTTTGCTCACTGCATTTCGGTCTTCCTCGGTCAGATTCCCATCACCGTTCATCTAGGAGGCAGAGGAAGAGTTTTGGATGGGGACGCTGGCCTGATTTCTGTAGGTCATTTTCATTTTTCTACGATGGCCCTGGGAGCGTCACCCAGACGCCCCCGCCCTTGCACACCAACCACTAGCCAGCATTGCCCGGATTGGCCAGCTTGCTCTGTTTTGCTTTGAGCATGATGCCCATTTTCCCAACGTAAGCTCAGCAACCTGATTCTGGTGGCCCAACATGGTCCCACATCCCCCCTCTCTGCCCAACTGCCCCCCTGCCCAGCAGGCTGCCCTTTGGAGGGCTGCAGCCGCCCTGCTCGCCCTGCTTCTTCCCACCCTAGGCGGGGTGGACGCATTGCCACATGGCCCCAGATCCAGGTTCGCCTGCCGTCCCCCTGAGTGACAGGGCTGCCCTTTGTGAAGGGGGAGATTAGAGGCAGGCTGGGGGCCCCCGCAGCCCTCGCCAGGATGACAGGAGACGTCAGCCCAGCACGCAGGCAGCACAGCCCAGAGCGAGGAAAACCTTGACAGGCCTGGAGGGGATCCAAGAGGGAGCGTGAGGGAGGGGGGGACACTCTCCTCACACACAAAGGCCGGGCCTGTCTTCACACCTGCGGGATGAACAGAACCCAGGGGCTGGGGGAGAGGTGGGGGCCACGGGGGCATGAATAATTTGCTCTGAAAGAAGCATGTCACAGGGAGATAGCTCAGCCAGACACTTCAAATAAAGGCGAGCAGCCACAGTGACAGGGGACATTCTTTGCCACCGATGCGCTGCTGGGACCTAAGTGCTGAGATGTCGTGAAAGAAAAGCGCCTTGAACCCTTCATAGTTATTTTTATTAAAAAAAAGGTGGGGGGGAGAGATAGAGGGGAAAGAAAAAGTACCACCACCAAAGCAGGAATGAGCCAGTGAGCCCTGAGAAAGGGCAGATAATGAATTCTGGCACCTTAATTTTACCTTTGTTAGGAAGATCAACGCTTCCTGGATACCCTGAGAAGCGCCTGGAGAACCAGGTCTGCTCCTTTCTTCCTGCCTCTGCACCTTCAGCCACGCTACTCCCCCAGCTCGGGTGCGCGCCCTCCCACCACCTACCCAAACTTCCAGAACCAGGTCTGAGGACTTCTTCGTGTGAGGACCACCCCCGCCAGACACCCCGGGTTTTTGCTTGCTCCTCCCCACACGTCCTCATCGAATACTCAGCATGAGACCTTATCTTTTGCCATATTGACCCCAGCCATCCAGCCAAGCTCTCAGAACAAGGATTCTGTCCAGTTCCGTTTCCTGTCCCTCAACCTGAGAACAGTCTCCTGTCCCCAGTATCAGTATATTTCGCCACATGCGAAATGTCAATTGATGAGAACGATGACAGTGGCTTTTTTTTTTTCAGGGAATGGGGAGATGAGGCAATGAGGCTACAAATAATAATATTCTAGTGACTAGCCGACCCCCTCCATGTCTGTCCATTCATAAAGGAATAATTAAATAAATTATGATAGAGCCTATTATGGGACTCCTGTGGGACCACTCGGAAGAGTGAGGCTGACCTATGTATGTTCGCGTGAATGGAGGTCACGGAATTCAGCGAACAAAGTTTAAGCATGGCATATAAAGCCCAGGAAAATGTGGGGAGCTTCTCCCCAACCATGAACTGGGGCTACCTTCTCAGACTCTGGCTTTAGAGGGAGAAGGAGGGGGCACCTGGGTGGCTCAGTGGGTTAAGCCTCTGCCTTCGGCTCAGGTCATGATCTCAGGGTCCTGGGATCGAGTCCCACATCAGGCTCTCTGCTCAGCGGGGAGCCTGCTTCCCCCTCTCTCTCTGCCTGCCTCTCTGCCTACTTGTGATCTCTCTCTCTCTCTGTCAAAAAAAAAAATCTTTAGAGGGAGAAGGAGGGCTGAGGGATATTCACTTTTTTAAATACGTATTTGGGTGTATTTTACTTTTTTACATTGACTATGTATTACTTTTGTGACTTAAAAGAATTCTTAGGAGAGGTGGGTGGGGGATGGGGTAACTGGGTGATGGACATTAAGGAGGCATGTGATGTGATGAGCGCTGGGTGTTATACCCAACTGATGAATTATTGAACTCTACATCTGAAACTAACGATGTACTCTACGTTAGCTAATTGGATTTAAATAAAAATTAGTTACTTAATTAAAATAAGATAAGAAGAATTCTTAATCCACATGGTTTAGCCAGAGCTGAACCTTTCCAGGGCAGGTGCTCCAAGGCACGTCTTTGCGCAAGAAAGAAAGAAGAGGAAGGAATCAGGAGAGGGCTGCCACAGCTCCAGGACTGAAGAGGGGATGGCAGGGCATAGGTCACCACTGGTCTTGACTACCAGCACCCTTTCCAAGGACAGTAAAAGTTTTGCCTGAAATCCTCAGGAAAGATAGCTGCTTATGCCTCATTGGCCAGAACAGGTCACATGGTCACCTGAGCTGCAAGGGGGACTGGGAAGCTTTGCCATGCAAAGCTTAGACAGAGAATGAATTTCCTCTAGCCCAAACAGCCTCCATGCCATGTACTTTTCCTCCTGTTTCAAGGCTATTGCAACTTTTTCTCTTCTCTTGAAACCAGAGGTTTCGCTCCAAAGGCAAAAGTTCACAGCTCATGCCTGTCCCCGCTCACAAAAACTTCCTCCAGCTACACCCTGTGAACTAGTTTCTGTTGACATTATTCAGCAATATTTCTTTTTTATTACTACTCAGAATTCTGCATTTCAGTCTTGCCACCAGGAGAGGAGAGACTGCCTGCCTGAGAAGGTAGTCAATAGGGAAGAAGTCAGAAACCAAAAGCTGGGGAAACTTGGAATCTTTTGGACCCAGTAAAGCCCCCAAGTCAGCCATGCCCCAAACTACCTCTGGCCTTTTTTTTTTTTTTTTAAGATTTTATTTACTTATTTGACAGAGAGAGAGATCACAAGTAGGCAGAGAGGCAGACAGAGAGAGAGGGGGGAAGCGGGCTCCCTGCTGAGCAGAGATCCATCCCAGGACCCCTAGACCATGACCCGAGCTGAAGGCAGAGGCTTAACCCACTGAGCCACCCAGGAGCTCCAGCTTTTTTTTTTTTTTAAGTTTTATTTATTTAACTAATCTCTCTACCCAACATGGGGCTCAAACTCACAACCCTGAGATCAAGAGTTGCATGCTCCTCCAACTGAGCCAGCCAGGCACCCCTACCTCTGGCTTTCCAAATGAGTGAACCAATAAATTACTTTTTCTCCTCTTTATGTCAGTCAGAAACAGAGTTTCTGTTTCTTTTCTTTTTTTTTTAAGATTTTATTTATTTTTGAAAGAGATGAGTGAGAGAGAGAAAGTGTGCACGTGCAAGTAAGCAGAGAGGCAGAGAAAGAGAAAGAAGCAGGCTCCCTGCTGAGCAGGAAACCCAATGCCAGGGGCTCCATCCCAGGACCCTGGGATCATGACCTGAGCCCAAGGTAGATGCTTCACCAACTGAGGCACCTAGGTGCCCCTGAGTTTCTGTTTCTTAAAACTGAAAAAGTCCTAACAATCCTAGAAACAATCTAGAGCTGAGTTTAATCATGTGCTCTGGCATAGAACGATTTCATCCTGATTGGGAGTGTGTATGCGGTGGGTCCTCTCATGTCTGTGTAAAACCCAGAGGTCCACTGAGGTCACCCCCGGCCTTGGGAGCTCAGTAGGATTGCGTCACATCATGAACCCTCTGTCCATGGTCCACCCAGTGCTCTCCCCATGATTTCTACAGGTCCTCTGGGGGTTCCTATTTTCTTGATCATCCATGACTCCACATTGACTCTTGTTATCACTCACCTCTCCATGTCTTGTGTCTTCCCTCCTCTCCATACTGTCCTGGAAATGAAACTGCGCCCTTTTCCTTAATACGCCCCCTGTACTCCCAAAACTGCTCACATAAGATACTGGGATCTTGGATTTTACTGAGGCTTTAGTGCAGTTTAAATAACAGCAATGTAGATCTCAGTCAGATAGGGGCATCTTAATCAAGAATATTTAAAAAGAGGGGTGCCTGGGTGGTTCAGTTGGTTAAACATCCTGACTCTTGATATCAGCTCAGGTCTTGATCTCAGGGTCGGAAGTTCAAGCCCCACATTGGTCTCCATGCTAGGTGTGGAGCCTAGTTTAAAAAAAAGAATAATTCATAAGAGTAATTAAGAATCCAGCAACAACCCCATCACCAAGCATTTCTTGTTGCATGTTTTCCCATGGGCCCCAACCACCCCACCCCCTCCCCTCTTCTCCAGCCCCCTGCCCTCCCAAGTTCCAGCTCATTTTGTAGGAAACAACATAGCTCTCTGTTCTCATCTCCTTCCAAACCACAACTCTTCCACTCCCAGTGCAGAAGTATTTTCCTGAATAAAGAGGGTCCCTCCCTAAGAAGAGCTCTGGTGCTGGCTATCTATATTTACTATCTGTCTCCAGGCCCCTATTTTTCTCTCATAAGTGCCGGAGTGAGCTACATGTTTAGGGATTGAGGATAAAGAACACAGTTCCTGAAACAGGAAATAAACCAATTTGATTGTGCAGGAGAAATAAAAGCCCGTAGAGGCCTGGTCTGAGCGAACAGATAGATTCACATACCAAAGCAGATCTCTGGGCAAAGGGTCACTGGCTTTATTCTCTTTGGCATTCTCCCACAACGCCAGCAGGCGACACAGAAGTGATGGTGACCTGGCCCCTGGTCCTCTCACCATCCTCGCGGTAAGCATTGAGACATTCAGAGCAACTTACTAATAGCCTCCCTCCAGTGAGGACCTCATGAATGGTAGTAGTAAGAGTTAAGCTTCCACCCGTTGGGGAAACAAGGTTGGGAGCAAGAGCCATCTCAGTGAAAGATGGCGGAGCTTCCTTGCCAGCCTCCTCCCCCGTGGACCTGTGACCGCATTAGGGTCAAGTCCAATCTACAGGTTCTGAGGCTGTAGGAATGTTGCCTGTAGAACACTGGGGAACTCCGAGGACATCTTAGGTGCCTTCCTGGGGGGTCTCCTCACTCATACTCCCCATCCGAGCGCCCCCTCGAGGCCCTGCTCCAGAACGTGCTCTTGTCCTTTCTTAACAAGACAACAGCCTAATTTGGTCTTTCTGATTCCAGCCTCTCCCCTGCCCTCCCCACCCCCACAAGGCCACAGTTTTTCTAAAGCACAAATCTGATCCTATTTAAAATACACAAATGACGGATGCCTGGGTGGCTCAGTTGGTTAAGCGGCTGCCTTCGGCTCAGGTCACGATCCCAGCATCCTGGGATTGAGTCCCACATCGGGCTCCTTGCTCGGTGGGGAGCCTGCTTCCCCCTCTGCCTCTGCCTGCCACTCTGTCTGCCTGTGCTCACTTGCTTGCTCTCCCTCTCTCTCTGACAAATAAATACATTTAAAGATAAATAAATAAATAAATAAATTTTAAATACACAAATGAGGGGCACCTGGGTAGCTCAGTCGGTTGAGCGCCCTACTCTCGGTTTCACCTCAGCTCATGGTCTCGGGGTCCTGGGGTCAAGCCCCTGTTCAGAAGGGAGTCTGCCAAGCTCCATGTTCAGAAGGGAGTCTGCTTGGAATGGCCTCTCTCTCTCTCTCTCTCCCTCTGCCCCTGCCCCACCTCTTTCTCTAAAATAAATAAATAAATAACTCTTTTTAAAAATTAAAAAAAAATACACACATGAAACAAAGTCCCAGATGAGTCTCCCTCCTGACCTGCCCCGACAAACTGCCCCAATCCTTTCTGTCTCAAAGTGCCCAGCTTGCAGGCAGCAGCAGCTTCTGCCTTCCTGTGATCCTCCCACCTGGGCCACCTTGGACGCCCAAGTCACTGCTAAAGCAGGGTGTCCTTCAAGAGGTTCCTGTGGGGTCTTTTTTAAGTCTTTTCATTCAAATGCTGCAGCCTTGCCTCATCATCCCCTGATCTTGGACCTCTGTGTCCAACTCTAGCCATGTCTTCTTGTCCTTCAACACAATCCATGGGCAACTTGTCTTTCCACTCGCTCCAGGAGGCTTTCTGATGCCTTGTCTCGTGCACCACAGAGACCTCCCTGACCCCGTGATCAGACGTCGCCATCAACCGGGGAGATTTTAAGGCCATCCTGGCTGAATTCCTTTGGGGTGGGGTGTTTTAGGAAACTCTCCAAGGTGATTTGGATGTGCATGCAGGGTAGAAGGCAGATGTGCTCAGAGTAGCCATGGGCTAATGTAACTCCTCTGTCTGAAGCATGCAGTTAGCAAGTCAATCCTCGCAAAATGAAGCACAGGCTGGACAGTTTGCATTTTTTTTGTCCTCAGCAACTAACTCTCGGGGGGTCTATTCAAATAAGTGGATGGAGTCAGTGAGACCCTTGCTCCTCCAAGTGTGCTCCGTGGACAGGGCAGCATCAACATCAGCCAGGAGCTTATTAGACCTGGACGACCTCAGGCTCCCCAAGCAGATCTTCTGAACAGAACCTGTATTTTAACAAGATCCCCAGGTCATTGAGACACGTTCAAGTCTGAGCAGCCCTGCTCTGAACTTGAAAACGCTGAAGGACAAGCCCATGTATATTCCTTCTTCCAAGTCGATGCTCAAAGGAGCAGGCAGGAGTGAGATGGCTAGAGTGAGGCACTAAGGAGCACCGGGGCTGTGGCTAAAGAAGGCCCCAGAGCTGCAGCCCCCGCCCACTCTTGCCAGTTAGGATCCAAACCCTGGGGACTGCCAGAGAATCTTCTTCTTCAGGAGAATCCTGAACTTCAGGTCTTCTTTAGGTGAAATTCACTCCCCTTTTCGATGTTTCCCTAGCACACCTCCCTAACACTTTCTGCAATTTCTTTGCTTGGAGCATTTATTGTTTCTTATCTGCTCCCTTCTAGAATGCAGGGATGGTTGTCTCTTGTGCTCACTGTTGCGTCCCACGGACTTCAAACTATCTCTGGCAGGTAGTAGGTGCCAACAAATAGATGTGAAAAGAATTTGCTGTGCAGTACAAGCCGGAGCACGTCTAGGGCTGACATGGAGCCCGCTACTCCAATAGCTTTGTGCAAAGGAAGCAAGGTCACGGTCCTCTAGCAATGGCGCCTGGGCCGGGAGGCCCTGAGGCCAAGAATCTCATCCTCAGGAGGCTCTAAAGCCATCCTTCTCCCCTCCTTGTGGGATCATAGGCATGGAAAAGGCCCTGGGAAGTCCCCCTGTGAGCCTCTGAAGAGTGCTCTCACGAGAAACCAGCCAGGTGGGGTCTGTGAGATGACCCAGAAGAGGTCGGGGCCATTTTATCCAACCCTCGCTTTCACCTTACATCCAGACTTTTTGATATTATCTCCAAGTAAGGTTACACTTACAAAAGTCTTTTTTCTTAAAGGCATTCATCTGTGCAATGTAAACATTTATCAGATCCCTCAGTTGGCCACAATGCTATTCTGTCTTGTCTTCATTGTTTAATATTCTAGAAGCTTCTCTCACTTCTAGAGAAAGGAACCCTGAATAGAGATCATAGGGCCCTTAGGAGATACTCTCTTCCTTGTAGCTCTCTTCTCCCTGCTGAACGGGGTGTCCCTGTCAGGGGACCCTTGGGCCTTAGTGCTGTGCCCCTGGGGCCTGCCTGGCCTGGAGCCCCTCAGAGAGCCTTGAGAGAACTGAATGCAAGCCAAGTCTCCTTTTAGGGAGAAGCCCATCCCCAACCCACTGTTCCTTCAGAAGCCTTCAGGGCTGGTCTAGACATAGAGGAGAGGGCCCAGCAGTGCCCTCCAGAGCCCAAGCTCCTGGCTCAGCGGCCTCACTGGAGCTGGGGCAGCTCTTCCCTGAGCAGTGGCTGCCCCCATGAGGGCAGAGATGGCAACCAGGCCTATTCCTGTGCCAGGAGAAGCTGGCCGTGGAAGAGGAATGGAGGAAGTCTGGGGTGGGGAGCTGTGTGCAGCCCACCAGGATGTGTGGGCCCCAGAAGTTCCTGCAGGCTTTACGAAGGAAGATACAACCAGACTGCCTGTGTGAGGAGAGGCCTTTAGTGGGAGAAGATGAGCCTCGGGGGTGCTCTACGTGGCAGGACAGGGAAGGGGCCAAGTCAGCTATGTGAGAAGGTTTACATCTTTGGTATTTGTTGCTCATCTTTTTGTCTTTTTACCTTTGTTATCAAAAACCTCAAGCTTTTGCAAGAGTAAACAGAGGGTTACAATGACTCCTTGCATATCCATCAACCCAGGCCCAATGATCAACTCAGGGCCGATGCACTTATACATACTTTAGTATTTTTCTCTGAAAGAAAAAGAAATTTCTAGAACAGAACCATAATGCCATTCTCATACCTTAAAAAAAAAGAACCTTATTTCCTTGATATTATCAAATATCGAGTGTTGTGGGTTGAATCATATCCCGCCCCACCCTACCCACCCAGAAAAAAAAAAAAAAAAAAAAAGATATGTTGAAATCCTGACTCTGAGTGCCTCTGGATGTGACATGATTTGGAGACAGGGTCTTTATCGAGGTGATCAAGATGAAATGAGGTCAATAAGGTGGGTCTTAATCCAACCTGACTTGTGTCCTTATGAGAAGAGGGAAATCCGGTCAGAGAGAGAGAGAGACCAGCATGTAGAAAATATCATGGGAAGAGATACAGGGAGAATGCCGCATGAAAACTGGAGTTCTGTTGTCACGAGCCGAGGAATGCAAGGGGCGAAGGGAGCTGTAAGAAACAAGGAATGACGGGGGTGCCTGGGTGGCTCAGTGGGTTAAAGCCTCTGCCTTTGGCTCGGGTCATGATCCCAGGGTCCTGGGATCGAGCCCTGCATCGGGCTCTCTGCTCGGCAGGGAGCCTGCTTCCTCCCCTCTCTCTCTGCCTGCCTCTCTGCCTACTTGTAATCTCTGCCTGTCAAATAAATAAATAAAATCTTCAAAAAAAAAAAAAAGAAACAAGGAATGACCCTGACCTGCTGCCTTCAGAGGGGGCGTGGCCCTGCCACCATGTTCGTTGTGGACTTGTGGCCTCCAGAAGTGTGAGACAATGAATTTCTGTTATTCTAAGCCACCCAGTTGGCAGTCCTTTGTTAAGACAGCCCTAGAAAACTAATCTGGTCAACGTTCAGATTTCCAATTACCTCCCAAATGTCACTATTTTGTTTAGTTTGTCTGTTGAAATTGAAATCCAAACAAGGATCCCCGGTTGTGATCGGCTGATATGTCTCTTAAGATTTATCTCTTCAGGGACGCCTGGGTGGCTCAGTTGGTTAAGTGGCTGCCTTCGGCTCAGGTCATGATCCCAGCGTCCTGGGATCGAGTCCCACATCGGGCTCCTTGCTTGGCAGGGAGCCTGCTTCCCTCTGCCTCTGCCTGCCACTCTGTCTGCCTGTGCTCGCTCGCTCTCTCTCTGACAAATAAATACATAAAATCTTTAAAAAAAAAAAAAAGATTTATCTCTTCAGATGAGTTGGCAGTTTATTTATTAAAGAAACTCCGATTGTTTGCCCTGTGGGGTTCACCATGGTGTGGATTTCGCTGTTGGCTTCTCCGTGGTGTTGTCTCGACCTCACTACACATGGGGAGTGTGTCTACAGGCCAGCAGCATCTGCATCACCTGGGAGCTTGTTGGAAATAGGGAGGATCCCAGGCCCACCCCAGACATGCTGGATCAGAACTTCATTCTCACACACACACCCAGTGATTCGTGCATGCACTGGAACCCAAGAAACACACAATTCATGCTCCTTTATCTGCTGCATTTCCTAAAATTGGTGATTGGAGCTGGACGCTTGATCACCAAGACTATGTCGTAGGTAGTGATCATTCCATCAAGAAGCATATTGTGTCCCTGGCTGTCTCTCTGTTATAAAGTCAGCAGAAGTTGATCATCAATTCCTAAACCCATTCATTCGTTAGGGTTGCAAAATGGTGCCATTCTAATTCCATGATTCCTCTTCATTCATTAGTAGGGATGCATCCATAAAAGAAAAGCTTGTCTCCTCTACTATTTGATTACCCAGGGGTGCGGTAATACAGGAAAGGAAAGATAAATGCTAAATTCTTTCCCTCTTGTGTACCATTTTTCAAAATGATGGGCAGATTCCCAATGGTGACAGTGAGTTTTGTTATTTTGGTTCTGTTTTTAGCATCAAATACATGGATTTAAGCATAAGTGTTTTCAGTCCATTACCATTCTTATTCTTGATGTTCAGGTGGTTGTCCAATCTTGGGCTGATGGGATCATTAAAGTTGGCTCCTGAGTCTTTTTAACAGAACCCCAGTATAACCCTGGAAAACAAAGCAGTCTTGTGCGACTGGTTGTTCCAAACTCATCTTGTGCATTTCCTGTCCTAGAGCTGGAATTAGCCATTTCTCCATGGACCTCTAGTATCATTCAGTGGAGAAGCGTGTTTAGAGACCACAGTTTGAGTGTAGGGGTGTTCACAATGATGGGTTGGTCTTGATTTAGGGCCTTTCATTGAATAAAACACATTTAATATTTTAATACAAAATAAATGAGCTCATACTTCCAACCAAATTCAACACCGTGGGATTTTTAGTTTGGATAAGGAAGTATCTCCTTCCTCCCAAGCAATGAATCCAGGTTCACAATAACATCAAGTATGATAGAATTAGGATGCCCCATATTTGTTCATTTGCCTTGCCCCCCATGGCAAGATCGGACGTGAAAGAATCCCCAGTCAGTGTGGCACCCCAAGTGCTCCAAAGCTATGCAGACTGGCTGGGGAGGGAGGCCTGCAGGATGACAGCATTGGCTGAGTTGGGACAAAATGACCTGAGGCCTTTAGGGTCACAGAGAGGACAACAGAAGGGGAGGCTTATCTCAGGACTGCACAGAACAGAAGGCTTAGGTAGGAGACCACAGGAGGGAGAAGAAAGGCCCAAGGGTGAGACATCACCAGCCTATGAAAGGGACTGAGGTTGGGGCCCTTCATACTTGAGTCCCACCAGCACATAAAAAATTAAAGAAATGCCAAACATGGTTGTATAAATTAGAATATATTTTAAGTGTTTCCGTTGAGCAAATTCAAGCCTTTATGGGAAAAGCTGGCCACAGTGTAATTGTTCTCACACAAGATAATTAGGAGATTTATACAAATAGGTATATATTAATCTGGAGTCTCTATAAGGAGTGAGAACAATTATGAAACACAAATTTAAAGCCAAATGAGGAACACCATCTTCTTTCAACCCTGTCAGTGGATTTCTGTGATTTTATGTTTGACTTTTTAAAAAGGTCAAATTTAATAAACCATCAAATTTAATAAACAATCATTTTTAAATAAACTATCTTTTTTGAGCAGTTTTAGGCTCAGAGCAAAATTGAGTGGAAAGCTTGTAAAGCTCCCCAGTACTTTAAAAAAAAACAACAACAAAACTGTCTTCAAAAGTGGCTAGGGACGCCTGGGTGGCTCAGTTGGTTGAGCGGCTGCCTTCGGCTCAGGTCATGATCCCAGCATCCTGGGATCGAGTCCCACATCGGGCTCCTGGCTTGGAGGGGAGCCTGCTTCTCCCTCTGCCTCTGCCTGCCACTCTGTCTGCCTGTGTTTGCTCTCTCTCCCTCTCTGACAAATAAATAAGTTAAAAAAAAAAAGTGGCTGTACCATTTTGTCTTCCCACCAGTAATAAATGAAAGTCCGTATCACTCTACATCCTCGTCAGCATTTGGTGTTGTCAGTATTCCAGATTTTGGCCATTCTACTAGGCCATTCCACTACTCCTAGTAGTATCTCATTTTAATTTGCATTTCCCTGATGAAAGATGAGGTGGTGCACCATTCCATACGCTTCTTTGCTTTGGGCATACCTTCTCCGATGAGGTGTCTGTTCAGGTCTTTTGCCCATTTTTAGTTAGTTTGTTTTCTTACTGTTGAGTCTTAAGAGTTCTTTGTGTATTTTAGATAACGATCTTTTATCAAATGTGTCTTTTGCCAAGATTTTATCTCAGTCCATAGCTTGTGTTTTCATCCTCTTGTTGTTGAATTGTTTTAGGGAGAATGTTGAAGCTCCAAGTTTGAGAACCCCCCCACAGGCAACATCAGGGTGATGCCCACCCTCTCATGCCCCGTGGTCCCTGAGGGGTGAGGAAGGACCCATAAAGGAAAGAACCAGACCTCACAGGAAGCAGGGAGGAGGAGGCCGCAGTTGGTAGAGTCTGTGGCAGGCTCCTCTCCTGAAGGAGACATGGACATGGGGGGAAGGAAGGGGGGAAGCTGCATGTGAGGAGAGTCGAGGCCCCCCTGAGAAAAACCAAAGTCCGAGGAAATTGAGAGGGTGGGGGAGGTGAGGAAACTTGGAGGCAGCCCGCGCACAGGCAGGGAGACCTGGTAGGAGACAGAGTTCAAGGGAAGCTGTTGTCCCCGAGACTGGGGTGACACTGCTGGGACATCCTGGAAGCAGGTCCACATGGACTTTCCTGCACCAGGGCAGGTGGACCCTGGAGCCAGCCAGCCAGCAGGACCAGGAGAGACCGGCAGAGACGGCACAGCCCCAACGCCGTCACCAGGGGTCCTTCTTGAGCCACTCGGAAAGCTTGTCAGAGTGCCCTCCTCAGCCCATTCCTCCTCACACAAGACCACCCCGGCACTTTCAACCAACAGTCAGATCCCCAAAGGGCCCGTAACCAAATGCCAACGTCAGGTTTTGCTATGTTCACCGATGCCACGCGTCCTGGAAAAACCCACAGTCCAAATCCAAACCCTTCCTAGGGCCCCATGTGGGGGAGTTGCATTCCCCAGGGAGAACCTTCTTTAGAATATTCCTTGACTGGACAAAACGGGCTACATTAAGGGCACGTCCATGAAACTGTTGGCACTGGGTTTCCTTTCTCAAAACCCACACCACCAAAAATAATCAAAGACGTAAGCATGACCCGAGGCTGGAGCCCAGCTGCTCTCTTCAGGCCTGAGCTGTTGCCAAGTTCACACAAATTCATCAACTGTCAAAGCAGAACTAGACTCTATCTCCACCGCCCCAGGAAGAACCAAGGCTATCATCACGCCCCTGATCATAAGATCTCAAATCAGAAACCCCAGCCACATTTTCTCCGCTCCCATCTATCTGGAAATAACCCCAGCAAGGAAACTAGATTCTAACAGTCCTAGTTCGGGATGACCTTTCCAAGTCATGAATGCCAGGAGATCTCCACAAGATCTCAGACTTGGTACCCCTCTTCTGGGAGGAGGGCATAAGGCAAGGAGGCTGGAAAAAGTGAAAGGCAGAAAGGAAGTAAGATTAACATTGAACCTTGTTCTGAGTCACTAGTGCAAATGTCACTAGTAGGAAAAGCACTGACACATACATCCCCGTGACAACTGGGCACAGAGTCTCCCTGGGCCTCGAGGACACTCAACCTCTGAAGCACCCGGATTCTCTGCCCCTAAATGCTTGAATCTGTGCCTGTCGCTGCGCCCGGCCTTCCACCACTGGAGTTCCTCGTCTCCCGCAATACACACGGAGGATACCCAGAATCAGCGTCAGGGGACAGAAATAAGGGACTTGTCACAAGTGACAGCACAGACATTGCAATGGAATACTATGCAGCTGTAGAAAGAGGAAAGAGACTCTATCTCTGAGACATTGTTGGGGAGACCCATCAAGGTGCAGAATCCATTATTATTCAGCAGTTTAAAAAAAAAGAAGAAGAAGAAGAAGAAGAAGGAAATCCTGCCATTTGTGACAACACAGTCAGACCTTGAGGGCATTATGCTAAATAAGCCCGAGAAATAAACAAATGCTGTTATGATCTACTTAGGCATGGGATCTCAAAACAAACAAAAATGAAAAACAAGAACTGAGTTAATAGATACAGAGAACAGATCGATGGTTGCCAGAGGCAGGGGGTGAGGGGTGGACAAAAATAGGCCAAGGGGGTCAAAAGGTACAAATTTCCTGTTATAACATAAGTCCTAGGTAGTACCGTACAGCGCGGTCGCTGTAGCTCATCACGTGGTATTGTAGATTTGAAAGTTGCTAAGAGAGTAGGTCTTAAAAGTTCTCATCACAGAAAACAAATTCTGTAACTACGTGCGGGTGTGGTGATAAGTCATTTTGCAAAAGCTACATACAAATCAAACCATTCTGTTGTACACCTGAAATACATAATGTTATATGTCAGTTAGACTTCAATAAAAAAGGAGGGGGAAAATAATAGATAAACATTAAAAAGAAGGAGGGGGAGGGGCACCTGGGTGGCTCAGTGGGTTGGGCCTCTGCCTTCAGCTCGGGTCATGATCTCAGGGTTCTGGGATGGAGCCCCATATGGGGCTCTCTGCTCAGCAGGGAGCCTGCTTCCTCCTCTCTCTCTGCCTGCTTCTCTGCCTACTTGTGATCTCTGTCTGTCAAATAAATAAATAAAATCTTTAAAAAAAACAGAAGGAGGGGGAGAATTTGTATGCCTATATGCTGGGACGGGAAATCTGTCTCTAGAAGAATTCCCAGGGAACCACAAACACCGGCTGGCGAGTCTGGGGTAGGGACAGTAGAAGCAAGGGACTTTCCCTGTGTGCTCTTTTGTATCTTTTGGATCTTAAATAACATGAATGTATTATCTTTTTTTTTTTAAGATTTTATTTATTTGACAGAGAGAGATCACAAGTAGGCAGAGAGGCAGGCAGAGAGGAGAGAGAGAGGAGGAAGCAGGCTCCCTGCCTAGCAGAGAGCCCAATGCGGGATTTGATCCCAGGACCTTGAGATCATGAAGGCAGAGGCTTAACCCACTGAGCTACCTAGGCACCCCTGAATGTATTATCTTTTAAGACATATTTAGGTTTAAAGGAAGGGAAGGGAAATGATCTATACGTAGAGACATGGAGAAGATATACAAGATCTTCAAATGATTAATAGTTGCTAACAGGGGTCTAGTGTGAGTCGATCTGTGTTTTTTGCTTTTGGGTTTGTTTTTTTTTTTTTTTTAATAAAAAGGAACATTCTCATATAGACTTGTAAATATGTAGAAAAGGACCAGAGGGTTACACCAGAAAACAGAGGTTCCCTTGGGGAAAAACAAGTGTTATACTTCCCATTGTGTCGGTCCCCTTCTGTCCTGTTTGATCTTTTTAACCAAACATGGATGACTGTTCTAATAATAGTAATAATGCGCTGGTCGAGGTAAAAGGGAAGGTACGTGGATGCAACATGGTCCTGAGTCCGTCCTGGTCCCGCTGTCCCAGCAGCGCGATGGTAGCAATGTCACTCGGCGGTGGGCCACCCGGGCAGATCTCCAGAGCTGTGGAAAAGCTCAAACAAGGAGCCCGGCGCTGGGAAGTTCTCTGTCTTTACGAGCCCATCATGAAAATCCGTGCGTGCAAGGCCAACCGGAGGAAAACTGTGAATCCCTGGTCAGCTGAATACAGATTTCCATTTTTATTCGTTTTTTTTAAGATTTTATTTATTTATTTGAGAGAGAAAGGATGAGCGAGATAGACCATGAGATGGGGGAGGGTATGAGGGAGAAGCAGACTCCCTGCTGAGCAGGGAGCCCGATGCCTGCCGGACTCCAGGGTCATGACCTGAGCCAAAGGCAGTCGCTTACCCAGGTGCCCTCACATTTCTGTTTTCACAAGTGCACATGCGTCTTGCAGCTTCATAAACTTAGCCTTGATTGGGAGAGTTTTTGAGTGTCGAGGGTGCACGGGGTTAAGGAAACGGGTACCTGCAAGACAAAAGAGGACAATGAGGGCTTCGCCGCCCTTGCGATGTGCGCCGTGCCCTCCAAGGGGACCCCAAAGGAGCCATGGAGGGGCCTCTTTGCACAGGGAGTCAGGACTGAGAAGCAGGCCTCCGTGCAGGGAGGCCCAGTCCAGCAGAACAGAGGGTAGAGGGAAAGGAGGCTCCTGCCAAGGAGTTCTTTGTCCACTTCCTTGGATGGGGGCAGAAATTTTGGGGTCTCCCACCCGGGAGGCAGGCCCAGCTTGAGCCGCAGCCAGTGCCTTCAGACAAGTGGCTCCTGCTCTCAGAACCTCGGCCTCCTTGCCTGTCCAAAGGGGTCTGCGATGGGACCTTGGCCATGGGCTGGGGGTTAACCCAATGCGGGGCCGAATGTCCTAACAGTGTCTGGCGTGCGGTGGGTGCTCAGGAAATGTGCTTGCCTTCCCCACAGAAAAGTGATGGAGCAGAGTGCTATAGTCTTTCGGAGGTATCCCTCACCTTGTCCTGGAGCCCCGTCCCTTCTGGCAGGAATCACACCCAGAAAGACAAAACTGTGCTCACTGAAAAACACCACCAGCACGTCCTCTCACGAGAGAAGCTTCATTGGCACAGGAACCCTTCCTCCTCCAGAGTACCGGCCGGCCCACTGTGAGCACCAGGGCTGGTGAAGACCGGCATCTGCCTCCTTCCAGCTGTGTGACCCCAGGCAAGGCCCTTAACCTGTCTGTGCCTCAGTTTCCTCATC
The DNA here is from genome assembly GCA_004024625.1 of Mellivora capensis. Classification (NCBI taxonomy): domain Eukaryota; kingdom Metazoa; phylum Chordata; class Mammalia; order Carnivora; family Mustelidae; genus Mellivora; species Mellivora capensis. The sequence continues at coordinate 27,644 of PISX010001087.1, read as the reverse complement.
TGTAAGCTGGGAACAAGAACCCCCAAGACAATTAAATGAAAATAATATGGATGAAAGGGGCTTACATTTGCTATTATCAGTCCCTTTGGTTAAAGGACTAGTATCTGGTCCACTTGCTGCCACCTGGGGACATGGACCTACATCCCAATGGATTAGAGATGAAGGGTTGGTCTTGGGTGGACGGGGGGACACCGTGAGTGCCGGGCACATGTCACATGGAGGGAGGCCAGGAAGGCCTCTCTGTGACCTCATCCAACCCACTGTGTGCCCTGTTCGACATCAGCAGCATTTCAAACACCCCCGAGCCAGTGGGTAAATACTGAAGGATGCTGACATTCAGTTTCCACTTCTGAAGGCCTTTAGACCGTTGCTCTTCCTGTGGTGGAAACGTGGCTCTTCGTATCCATATCTCTATCAAAAATTGGAAAATGGAAAGTAAATCAAAGGGCTGTGAGTTTTACTTGATGGAGGTAAAGAATATTCATACAGAGTCCGTCTGCAGACACGTGTCCTGTTCACTCATGTGCGTGGCCAGCTGTGCCACAACTGCCTCGTACCGTGGTCCAGGGTGTGCACTGCTCATCTCCAGGCACGGCGCGGGGCAAGGGGGCATCAGGTCATAATCTGTGACCTGCATGGTCCGACACAGCAGGAGGCTTGCTGTTGGCCAACTCAGGTGGCAGGGCCCTGGCTCCCTTGTCCCCAGCCCTGCAGTCACCTCATTCTCCTGTGTACTCTATAGTCCCCCTCTGTGGTGTGCATCTTTCTTTCACGAGAAAGCCCCAGGACAGGGCCAAGGCTGGGGCTGGGTCATTCTCTCCCAGGACCTTGAACTTCCTCAAAGTGAATTTAGATAATGCAGTGAAGATGACCATCAGCGGTAATGACAGCCAGGACCTCGGCGCTTCCCATAAGCCTCTGAAAAGTGATCTAAGATCCATCTTCCGATCTGAAAAACCCCCATGGTTAGCCTCCACAAACGGGAATTCCCTCGTTTAAGGTCGGGTCTCACACATAGCTGCCATGAACCATTTTTAAAAACTTATCTCTCCTGCCCCATTCCTCTATTTCTGGAAATCTAGCCTCAGAAAGTCATAAAATAAAAGAAAGAGAGGGAAGGAGGGATGAGGGAGAAAAGGAAGGAGGGAGGGAAAGACGAGGAGAGGAAAAGTTACATCTGTGAAAATGTTCGCGTGGCAAAAACACGCCCAGATGGTCACAGTGAGTATGCAGTTTGGTGGGAAAAGGTTTTGTTTGCTCATTTTGTTTTTGTTATTTTGAAAACGTCTCGCAATGTTATCTTCGCTTCATAGTTCAAACGAAATCAGTGGAACCTTAAAACTGGAGGCATCTCAAGGACTCTCTGCTACCCGGACAGAACTGCATCACCGCACAGCTGGGGGTCCAAAGCAGACCCTGGAGCAAGAATGCACAGATTCCTAGCCAGGCCCCCTTCAGTCCCCTGCTGAGGCGCCCCTGGGTGGCTCAGTGGGTTAAAGCCTCTGCCTTCAGCTCAGGTCATGATTCCAGGGTCCTGGGATCGAGCCCCACATCGGGCTCTCTGCTCAGCAGGGAGCCTGCTACCCCCTCCCTCTCTGGCTGCCTCTCTGCCTACTTGTGATCTCTGTCTGTCAAATAAATAAATAAAACCTTTAAAAAAATAAAATAAAATGGGCACAGTAGTAGTATCTATCTTGTAAGGTTGTTGCAAAGACCAGATGAGTTAGGACATGTACGAGTGCATAGAACAATACCTAGCTCTTAATAACTCCTTCTAAGTTATTAGTAGTGATAATAGTGGATTGTGCAATCATTTCTGACTCACCAGCTCACCCCAAACCCTCACCATTCTCTAGGATCACCTTGCCCACCTTCCACCCTCAAACACATATCAAGTCCAGCTCTGCCCCAAACTGCCTTCAGCATTCGCCTGCAGCTCCAGGGGACTGGTGAAGGAGGAAAGACTGGGTGCCGAGGGCCACCCACATAGCCACCCTGCACCCCAGCTGCCTCCTGCCAGACCCTCTGGCCCTCATCCCCTTCAGCTTCCCTATGCCCTGCCTCTGACGAGCCCTCTGTCCCAGAGCCATCTCTTCTCAGCCTGTCCCCACCTTTATGACCATCAGTAAAGTTCCTCAGTAAAACTCCAATCCAAAGTTAGACAGCAGAAGGACACTCTAATGAATTTCATTTTGTATGCTGACATATTTCAAAATCACATATCTCATGTCACCCCAGCCCCATAGGCTCCAGGAAATGTCTTGAAAAAAAAAAAAAAAAACCATCTTTTCATCCATAGCTGAAATCTACTCTCATTAACCAAATAGTATTTCCCTGATGCTGTCTGATAGTTCAGAGGCAAATTCAGAGGCATCATTCTAAATTTGTAATGTTTCTGTTCATCTTTTTTTTTTTAAACTTCATCGGACTTCATTGATGGGGACCGGCAGAGGTATTAAAATGTGTGAAGGGATGCCTGGGTGGCTCAGTCAGTTAAGCGTCTGCCTTCAGCTCAGGTCATGATCCCGGGTCCTGGGATCGAGTCCCACATTGACCTCCCAGCTCAAGAGGGAGTCTGCTTCTCCCTTTCCCTTTGCCACTCCCCACTGCTCGTTCTCTCTCTCTCTCTCTCTCTCAAATAAATAAATAAAAATAAAATAACATGTGCAAAGATCCTGTGGGGCGAGTCTGGGGGGTAGCGACACACCCTACCTTCCCAGGGTGGAGGGGAACTAGAGAGTGATACGGCCATGGCCAACGACTATTACAGGCAGGGTCTTCTGATCCTGCAAAACTACTCCGAGGAGTTTATTTTATGGGTGTTTTTCCTGCCGACCAAAGATGCATCCATGAGGCCAGTGGAGCCCAAGACAGGCTCACCTGAAATATCCATCACCCAGAACTGTTCATTCAGTCACGATGGTGACGTGATCTGGAGGCTTTAACCAGTCCCAGGAAAAGTAACCTCGGTCCATGACCCTTAACTGGGTCTGTCTGAGGGGGAAGCACTCAACAAGGGACATGATGGGGTCAAGTGGCAGAACAAGGTGACAGTAGACTGGAGAAAGGTACAGTCTCAAGACTAAAACTGTCGTGTTTACAGAAAAGACTATCGCTCTCCTTAGGAAATGCACACAGACGTCTCTAAAGACTACCTACGCGGGACGCCTGCGTGGCTCAGTTGGTTGGACGACTGCCTTCGGCTCAGGTCATGATCCCGGAGACCCGGGATCGAGTCCCGCATCGGGCTCCCGGCTCCACGGGGAGTCTGCTTCTCCCTCTGACCTTCTCCTCGCTCATGCTCTCTCTCACTGCCTCTCTCTCAAATAAGTAAATAAAATCTTTTAAAAAAAATAAAAAATAAAGACTACCTACGCAACTTATTCTCAAAAGGCTTCCAAAAATGTGCATTATATATGCGTAATATACACACTACTGTGTGCTTACGTGTACCTAGAGAGGGAGAGAAGAGGGGAGAGAAATGATAACGTAAAATGCAAACAATGGATGAGTTGGGGTAAAGGGTATACAGGTGACTTTGACCGTACTCTCAGTCTTAACTTCTTTCGAAGTTTGAATTTATTCCCCAGGGGAAAGTTTAAGCACGAAAATAAGAGAACAAGGCAGACGGCTCTAACCAATAATCACAATCTCCCACATAAAGGGAAGAAGGAGGTGCAACAGACCACGTGGGTCCCCTCCGTTGCTGCTAACAGAAGGATAGGAAGGACCATGGACCTGAGCGGGCAGGTGTGCCGACCCCCCAGGGAAGTGCTCAGGAGGGCAGTAGTGGGGGGTGGGAAAGCCATCTTCATTTAAAAGACAAGGAAAAAGAAACGGGTGTGGCAACTCAGGAGTCCTGGGTTTGTTGGGACCAACCTGACTCCAAAGGCTCCCTCCATCACTCTTGGTAGTGCCCTCAGAGAGAGCGGGCTGGCTGGGAGTCCCCAGGTGGGGCTTGTAAACTGGGAAGCCATAGTTTGGGCCTGGGGCCAGATGGGCCCCTCCAGCTCTATCCTCTCCTCTGCTGAACAG